>OZ010611.1:9958515-9968515 GCA_963932145.1 Acanthosepion lycidas
TATATAATTCTTTGTATAAAATGTTGTTCATTGCTCTCTGAAATGCGTAGCCATTAGCGGTGGCTACGTGCGTGGCAAAACTTGCTCTATTAAACGGTGCTATGGCTCTCCGTCTATCTGTTTAAGTTCCCATGGAAATAAATAGGAGTCATTATTTTTTGAGCTAAAATGCATAGCCTATGGTAGTAACTGTATAAGCTTCGTCCCCCAAAACCAAACCAAACTATTTTGTTGCTGAAAAACATATCCATCGGCTCTATTTCTTTTCCCGTGCCAAGTTTTGAAAGCGTGAAAGCCATTTCAGTTGACAATTACAAGCTAATCTCTTTTATTTCAAACTTTAATTTACTGCTAGAATGTAAAATATGTTATCTTGCAAATATCATTTCCAGGTTTAGTTAAACAGGAAACCATTTAAGGGCTCTCGTTACGCGTTTATGACATTATGTGTTTGTCAAGCGGTGACTGAACGGAAATCCATTAGAGACCCTTTGATAAATGAATAAAAAAAATAATAACATTATGTTTATTAAGAAGAAACATGTAATTTTAATCGAGGAAGTACGTAAGGTCAGATTAGGTTGGTTCCATAAGAGAATAACTACAATATATATATATGTATATATATATATATATATATATATATATATATATATATATATATGCAAATGTAGAAGAACGAAGTGTAAGATTTCAGCGTTCAAAACATTAATTTAAAACAGGGCTCAATATAAAAGTAGAACCGTAAATATTTATTTATTATGCAGTGTTACATTAGAACATACACATATCCACTACAAAATTGCACAACTTGTTTCAACGTTAAAAGATTTTTTCACGCTTCATCAGGTGGGAAATCACGATGCTACTACTAAAAGCTATATATATATATATATATATATATATATATATATATATATAGTAGCATCGTGATTTCGCACCTGATGAAACGTCAAACATTTTTTAGCGTTGAAACAAGATATACATTTTTGTAGTGGGTATGTGCATATTCGAATGTAACACTGCATATATATATATATATATATATATATATATATATATATATATATATATATAGATAGATAGATAGATAGATAGATAGATAGATAGATAAACCTAGTGAGCCAGACAAACCTACTCAGGTTTCACCTAAGCGAATCGTCAGGGAAATATATATATATATATATTGATGCATGTTTCATTAAATAATATAGACAAGTTTTGTCAATTTATTTTAAGTAAGTTCCTTTCATATTGTCTGATAAGCTTAGTAACATTATCATTGAAAGATGAAAAACAATAAACAAAAACTAAAAATTCTTAAAGCTATATATATAAAACAGTTGAAACCTAACCTGAGCAAAATAAACTACGAAATCTCTACAAATATTCTTAAATGCCTATAACTGATAACAAAAACCATTGGTCTATACACCCGCGTGGTCATGTGTGCCGTCACGAGCTGCGACGCGATTTTCGCTTCCGCGTTTCGTATACACGAGTTAGTAGTTGCTTTGAAGTGTTTCATGCAACAAAAACAGACTATCATTATCGTTTCGTCCGTGTAAGCCGAAAGCTTCGATTGAATTTAAACATGTATCAATGATAATGTTAGTAAGCTTATCAGACAATATGAAAGGAACTTACTTTTAATGAAAAATTGCTGCCTAAATATACACAATATAAGAATTAAATAATATTTAAAGTTCAATGTAAGTATCGAAGAGAGTGAAAGGTTTAAAAAAAAACATTTTTTATTCATGGTTTAAATTTAATTTCGCTTTTCGACGCAATTGCAATTGACATCGTCTAATTAATCCGTAATTAAAATTTAAGTGGTGCAGACTACTTGGCTCATATTTGTTTTTCGAGCATGTGACGTATTCTAGATATAACATAGTTCGGATTCCCTAATGTATTTAAAGACTGACTTTATGCGAAGGGATAACAACAACAACAACAAAAAAAGATGATTTTAAAAGAAAATGAAAATTGCGAGAAAAATAAATGTAAACGAACTATGGAGATCGGTTGCGTATACGAAGAAAGATTATGCCGAATGAAGTTGTCGAATAAAGATAACATAATTTTATTATTACTAAATTCTTCTAACTTTTATGTACATGGGGCGCTGAAGGTCCAAAAGCACTTCGCAGGAGCGAGCCTAAAGGCCTACTGGAGACAATAGACAGCATATAAATAGTATAAATTATAAAAATGTAATACCAAATAAATGTGGTCTCATGGGATTTATACGACCAACACAATGGAATATATCTCTTTAATACTAAAACTTTAAATTGTGTGTCTGTTCACGCGATACAGCTTGAACGATTCATAATAACCGCAATTTAGGAGCATACTGTTCCTTGAACTCCTGCTGAGTGCAATGCCAAATTTTATTACAGGTAGACAAGTATCTATCTATCTCAGCCTGTCTGTAACTCTCTGAACCTGTATCTGTCTGTCCCAGTATGTATGTATGTTTCTTTCTATCTGCCTATCAATCTATCGGTCGCAATTTGTTTTTATCAATCTATCCACCTACCCAAGTCTGTTAGTATCTATCTATCCATATCTATCTCAAGCCGTGTATATCTATCCCAGTCTCTATGGATGCATGCATGTATGTATTTATCTCAGTTGGTTCTTATCTATCTAAGGCTGTTTATATCTATCTATCTATCTATCTAAGGCTGTTTATATCTATCTAAGGCTGTTTATATCTAAGGCTGTTTAAATCTATCTATGTATCTAAGGCTGTTTAAATCTATCTATGTATCTAAGGCTGTTTATATCTATCTATGTATCTAAGGCTGTTTATATCTATCTATGTATCTGTCTAAGGCTGTTTATATCTATCTAAAACTGTTTATATCTATCTATCTAAAACTGTTTATATCTATCTATCTAAAACTGTTTATATCTATCTATCTAAAACTGTTTATATCTATCTATCTAAAACTGTTTATATCTATCTATCTAAAACTGTTTATATCTATCTATCTAAAACTGTTTATATCTATCTATCTAAAACTGTTTATATCTATCTATCTAAAACTGTTTATATCTATCTATCTAAAACTGTTTATATCTATCTATCTAAAACTGTTTATATCTATCTATCTAAAACTGTTTATATCTATCTATCTAAAACTGTTTATATCTATCTAAAACTGTTTATATCTATCTAAAACTGTTTATATCTATCTATCTAAGGCTGTTTATATCTATCTATCTAAGGCTGTTTATATCTATCTATCTAAGGCTGTTTATATCTATCTATCTATCTAAGGCTGTTTATATCTATCTATCTAAGGCTGTTTATATCTATCTATCTATCTATCTATCTATCTAAGGCTGTTTATATCTATCTATCTATCTATCTAAGGCTGTTTATATCTATCTATCTATCTATCTAAGGCTGTTTATATCTATCTAAGGCTGTTTATTTCTATCTATCTAAGGCTGTTTATATCTATCTATCTATCTAAGGCTGTTTATATCTATCTATCTATCTAAGGCTGTTTATATCTATCTAAGGTTGTTTATATCTATCTATCTAAGGCTGTTTATATCTATGTATCTGTCTAAGGTTGTTTATAATTATCTAAAACTGTTTATATCTAATTATCTAAGGCTGATTATATCTATCTCAATTTCAACTTGTTCATATCTATCTGTCTCAGTCTGTTCATATCTAATACTAAGACACCAAACTTGTACCTATGTTCCCGAGATACAGCTTAAATAATATATAATAACTCCAATGTAGGATTATATTGCACCTTGAACTCCTGCCGAGTGCAGTGTCAAATTTGATTACAATTAGACAAGAGGGTGGGGGGGGTTCAACAACACACAGCTCGTTTACCGTTCAATCTCATGGATCAGGCAAAAATCGGAAGAGATTTTAAAATTACATCAGGCGAAACGGTTGGGTGAAAAATAAGGACAGATAAGTCACGTTACGATCACCAAAGTTAAGCAGTGTTGAGCCTGGTCAGTATCTAGATGAGTGACCATTTAGAAACATCAGCTACTGTTAGCTTGGATGTGAGGGTGGTGTAATGTTATAAGAGATCAGAATCGGAGAGCCGAGTTTCAATTGCAGCCTAATTCTTTTTCATTTATGCACAAATCTATGTAATACTAAGACACTAATCTTGTGTGTGTGTGTGTGTGTGTGTGTGCTCGAGATACAGGCTTAACCGAGAGATAATACTGCAACAAATTTAGGCGCTTATTATACCGAGTGCCAAATTTCTTTAAAATTAGACAAGGGGTTATTTGGCTAGGGTCATTTTTCTGTTTTCACCTTATTTTTAATAGGAAATTCTGTATTTTTTCGATACACATTTTTATATCGATCCGTGTATATAAACAAACATTTGCATATTATGTGTGAGAAAAACAATAAACATTTATAATAAATTGTAACATAAATTTAAATATGCATAGCAGAATATTGCTAAAAGCTACAAATGATAGGAAGTAGTGGAGAGCCATGATCAACCTACCTAAAGAGCTTGTGTAAATGCATGGCAGAACAGGAAATTTGAGACTCATGTTTCAGTGTTATGGTGAACGATCTCCAAGATGAAGCGTCACGCATTGCTAACATTACACGCTTTTTGGTGTGTAAATTATGAATGAAACGCGCAAATCTACTTAATATCGGAATATGTTTTAGAAAAGCTGTTGAAAATTATAACTGCATTCAGATGAGTCATTCTACCAAAACAAGTCACCCCATTCCACAGAATGCTGGGGGGAAAAAAAGATGCCTTTGTGGTGGAATTTATTTTGTATCTTTGTATGTAGATAAATGATGTTCGAAACATTTTAAATTATGCGTAATAAGATAATAAATTTTGGGTCCAAATCAAGTTCAACGGGGAATAATACATTCCAATGTTGTTATTAACATCAATAAAATAAATAATAAATAAATAAATCTATACAATAATAAAACTCTAATCTTGTATGTATGTGTGCTCTCGAGATATAGCTTAAATGATAAATAATACCCCAACCAATAAAATTAGACAAGGGGTTCTTGGGCTCAGGCCGCCAATGTTGTATATATATATTTGTTTCCGAGATATAGCATAAATGAAACATAATACCCTAACCAATTTAAGACTATATTGTACCGTAAAGCCCTGTCGAATTTCAATAAAATTAAACAAGAGGTTCTTCGGCTAGGGCCGTTTGTTCTGTTTTTACGGCATTTTTAATAGTAAATTGAGTGTTTCTTTTCAATACACATTCTTATATCAAGCCGCGTATACAAACAAATAACTTTACGCATGTTTCATTAAAAACGACAGACAAGGTACTACGGTTAAGCTTTTTATTTAATTTTTCTTGTGTTCTGACAAGAGCTTTCTTTTCTGGACAAAGGGTGTGTAAGAACTGTCCAAATGTTTTATATTTCCGAGCTCTTTCGGCTATACCTTTAGCCATTATCAAGGATGATTCGATTTTTTCAGCTTAATTGAGTGTGTGCGTTCTGTGTATGTCTTAGTGTGTGGTAGAGATGTTTTTAATTTCCGAATACGGTTAGCACATTGTGGCTTTGTTCGTAGTACCTTGTCTGTCGTTTTTAATGAAACATTACACACACACACACACATATATATATATATATATATATATATATATATATTATTTATTTTAAGAATTATAACAAATATGTTATAAAATCACTAAAAAATAGCCATTTTGTTTCAACACCTCCGGTGTCTTATCAATGATGTTGAATGTAAAATAAATGGTTTTAAAAGTTTCAAATTAACGATCCTTTGCAAGGGGAAAACGTTGTTACAAAAGCTAGAATGACCAATCAAAATACAAGTATAGGAAAATTCCAAAAACTTGACAACGAAGTAAGGTTATAATAGTTATTCAGATCTTTAAAATAGGGGTAATATTAAAAAAAGAATTTCTTCTAACCAATAATTATTAAATTATAAGATAAAATTTGATATTAAAATTTGGATTAATGTTCTTCTTGGAATTATCCCCACCAATTACTAATTCTTAAGCCTTTTATCTTTCTTTTCTGGACAAAGGGTGTGTAAGAACTGTCCAAATGTTTTATATTTCCGTACGCTTTCGGCTATACCATTATCAAGGATGATTCGATTTTTTTCAGCTTAATTGAGTGTGTGCGTTCTGTGTATGTCTTAGTGTGTTGTAGGGATGTTTTTAATTTCCGAATACGGTTAGCACATTGTGACCTTGTTCGTAGTTAATATTGTTAAGAGTTGGCTTTTTCTTTTTTATTATTAAAGCTTCCATTATTTTTAGTCTTTTTTTGCAGGTGGAAGCAGTTAATATATTTGTGTTTTCTACTAGTATGTTTCTAATGGAGTTGGGTAAATTTGTGTGTGTGTTTAAATGGGTTCTAATACCTGTATGTTATATTCTATTCTGTGTGTGAAACTTAGTAAACAGATAATACATTTTATCAACATTATTAAATAAATTTAAATATGCATATCATAACATATATTTATACAATTCACTACATTAGAACTTTTTTTTATATAAACAACTACTTGAAAGATGAAGAGGCTATATGTGTCACACAAGCTGCTGGCAATTAAATAAATAGATGCATGCTAGTTTGATGCCCTTACGTAATAAATTTTGGGTCCAATTCAAGGGCGATAGGGCGTTTTAAGCTAGTTAATAATAAAATTGATAATATTGTTATCTCATTATTTTGTATCATAAACTGTTTTTAAAATAAACCCAACGGGTTTATAGGTGGCCTAATACATAAACAGACAATTTTGTCTGAAATGAGAAATATATTTTAATATCTCCCTTGAATTTAGTATGTATTTTCTGTTACCGTATTTTCCGGCTTGGAAGACGCACTGAAAAGAAATTTCTAAAAAAAAAAAATCTCTCATACAACAACGCATTCACCATGCGTCCCTCACATACTGACGCCATGTATTATTTACATTAATCGCTCATTCGATTTTGTTTCTATGGCAGTGATATACTAGTCAAGAGCAGAAAGGCACCCGGCTCTGCTAGTAAACAGAGCATGTTTAAGCTTGTGGCTCGGCTCCAGGAAGGTTTATAGTCTTGGAAATACTTCTAACATCTAAGTACTGAGGTTACAACATATAAAAGGCTGAATTAAATAGATAACTCACATTATAGTGTAAAGTCTCAACATACAAAACCACGTCCCTCTCATTTTCGCCAATTACCGTAATTACCGTGTATAATACGCCTTCATCCATAATACGCGCACTTAAAATTGTGATGAAAGTGTGGGAAAATGCTTTTACTTACGCATAATACGCGCCCGTTTGATAATCAAACCCCATAAATTGTGCCTCTCCAAATTCATTACAGCCAGTCTTTCCTACTTTTATTAAAAAATGGTTTTAAACAGAATAATAATATTTTAATTTAGTTTTAAGATAATTCTTATTTTATTTTATATTTGTAAGTATTGTGAGGTACATATGATTATATTTGACATCCTTATGGGGTCGCAATCGCCGAATGTTAGTGTCAAATTGTCGTATATTTGGGGTGAGTAATCATTTTTCAACTGAAATCGACCGATGAAACGGCAATTTTTAAAAGATTTTTTTTTATAGCTGTGCATAATACGTGTCCCTGATTTTGGTTATTATTTTTTTTAGAAAAAATGCGTCTTATAGATGGGGAATTACATTTGGCGACCATCTAAGCTTACTTTAACCTGGGCGTTGTCTTACATTCGTCTTGGAAGACGCACACGTATTTTCAGGGAAAGTGCTTCTTGTAATCCGGAAAATACGGTAATCGTAAACTCGTGGTCACATTGTGAGAAATTTACAAAAAAAAAAAAAGTTTTTGCAACTATTCTGAGTAAGGTTGCAGAAATGCTGCAGCAACGCGTAGACGTGATAAGTTATGGATGAAGCGAAAGCTACTGCATGGCCCTGATGGGGGAGTGCAGTTACAATGAAAACGTGGAAGCAGAATTTAGAAAAGCAATAGGATTTGACATTTTCAGGCTCAGAGGAATAACTTAATCAAGGAGGTGGCTTTATGGAAATGAAGTCCGTAATGAAACAAAAAGAGAAACTAACATTTTAAGGTTCAAGGGCGCATAACTCTTGAAAGCAAAAAATCCATAAAAGCGAAATAAAAAGGCATGAACGGAGAGAAAGAGAGCAGGGGAAATAACACGAAGAACAAACGGTAGATTTTAAATGCACAGTCGGAAGATTTACAATCAAAGGGCACTGGGTCAGACCTCTAGTTAAATATCCAGGTTAAATACATTTTTTTTTAAATAGGCGAGATTGTTGAAGCTTGTCGTATAATGTCGACACTCCTAGATAAAAAAAAAAAAAAAAAAAAAAAAAAAAAACAATCAGGAGAAAAAGAACCTTTCAAAACCAGCGACTGTTGTAGAACAGAATCTGTATATAAAAAGGTCCCCAAAATCGTCAAAAACAACGAACTCGGATCAAGAGGCTTGAGCAAGCAGCAAGACGTCCAACTCTCTCCTTTCGGGCAGAGAAGAATCCAGGCGAGACTGGACAAATCCGACTCCGTATATGCGGGGTCTACGGGGAATTTTTGCCCGAGTCTACCGCTCGGATCGCCTCATATAAAACATCAGCATTATGCCACATCCTGCCTTGTGGGGAGGTCCGATACATACCGCCAAGAATCAAATGGTAGTAGAAGTTCTCGCCAGTTATCATCATTAGCAGCATCTCCAGCTTGCAACTGGACGCCACTCTCGCCAGCCATGTCCAGCAGGTCTCGAGAGCCAGCCTACCCAGCAGCACCGATATGCGATAAACTGTCCTCCCCAGGACAACAAATGATGACAAAACTGTCCTTTTCAGGACAACACTCTTCCTACTCTCCACATGAAGATGCAGAGATATTTTCTTGACGAGTGCATCGTAAGTTTATTTTTGGTGATGTATTTTCTATAACAAAAATAAATTTGGCTATATTTTTTATTCAAGTCTTCGTTTTGTTGTCGACTTTCCAGTACTGTTTTCGGTTGATATCTGATATGTCCCGGAAAGGGATATATTTGTTCGAAGTAACAAAGTGGTTTTGGACTAATGTAACCGAGTAGGACAATCTAGCAGGTAACCGTAATGGACTGGTCCTCGTCGTAGTAGTAGGCAATAGGCGAAGACAATAGGCGTCGCTCATGTACCATTTATGGCTGACACCAGCCAATCATATTACTGTGAGGAGGAACCCAGCTGTATGCATATTCATTAAATCAATATCTTAAAAAATCGTTCTCTTAAAACAATTTCTTAGGAAAATAAGTTTCTCAAGTCCAGTAGCTGTTATTTCTCTTTCCAGTATTAATTGGCTGTTTCCTTCCTAACCTTTTGTTTGAAGTTGTGTGGAATGTTAACATCTTGAATATGTCAATATTTTCTCTTCGAGTTACATGTGCTATCCATTTTAGTTGTTGCTGCTGTTGGCAGTCACCAAGTGATGTGGTTTCTGTTATTTAATACAGTTCTCTGCTTGTGATCCTGTAGCGCCAGTCCATAATATTCGAAGAAGGATAATCTTTGCTAAGACCCATAGGTTTTACTCGCTCAAAGCCATTTTTCAACATTGACCTTAGGAAACAGTTGTATACAGCTGAGAGTTTAGATATTTCTGAACGGGTCTGGGACCAGGCATGGCATCCATATTAGAATATCGATCTGACGAGGCTATTTAAGAACATGATTTAAGTTTTCATAGCAATTTTATAATTTTTAAATAAGCTAAAAGCTTAAAACCGAGGGCTTAATGTCAAAGTCGAGATAGATTAAACGTAATACAAAAATAGGAAAATTCATAACTCAAGGTTTCGTACATTAACAGAATCATCAGGTGGATAAAATATTATTATATACATATATACATAATAAATAATGGACTCAGTCTGGTTTGGAGTGAACTACTATCGGTTCGATTAGATTCCACTGTTATGGTCCAGGTT
>OZ010611.1:9978515-10016015 GCA_963932145.1 Acanthosepion lycidas
GGAAAGTAGTTCGTCTGAATTATTTATAGTCCTGGGTATGACGATAAACTACATCCAGCAACAATGCCTTTGATCAGATGATTGGAGGTTTTTAGTAGCGTGGAAGCACCTCTTAATCCTTAGTCCTGGGTATGACGATAAACTACATTATGTAGCAAGACCTCTGATCGGTGATGGTACAATATACAATATGGTACAAAATATCTATAACTGAAAGCATGAAATTAAAATATATTTAGATTTCGGCATTAATTAACCCATATAGATATTGATATGCTGATAAACAAAATCAATAAAACCAAATCTGTAATAGACCAACAAAAACGATATACCTATATGTTATATAAGAATAAAGTGTCGCTGCCGACACTTGAGTTTGAACATAGATCGCAAAGTGAGCAAACACAGGCGATCGCATTATTGGATTCAGCAGACCACGAGACCATAGAGCAAAGCCATATGTAGGAATTAGCTTGGCATATAATGATCGCCATTTCTAGTCCATCCTCTATTACTATACGAACCGCTGTTCTTTATTCTATTCACTATACTATTTCTCTATTCAGATCACTATACGGTGGTTACTATTTGAGCGAGTATTATCAAGCAAGTACTATTAGTGAGAGTGATATTCGAAGGCGTCTGACACCAGTATTGTTCAATGGCGTTACTAGAGTTGTGTCTACTATTATAAAGTCCCTGCTACAACGAGCATTAAAAAAGTAACAACGTGTATTCGTTGGCATTGACAAAGGTTGGCAAGGAGTGTTCGTTGACATCATAAAACTATAAAAGTGTCTGATAATCGCAAAAGCGTGAAACGCAGGGTCACAAACTCATAATCATATGACGGAATATCTTAGCTCTATCACTGATATTGAACACTTTATATATATATTAGGTTGGTGCAAAAATAATGACGTAATAATGTTGTTTTTTGACGTTAAAAATACGTCAAAAACGACATTATTACGTCATTATTTTTGCACCAACCTAATATATATATATATATATATATATATATATATACACCAAAAAAACAAAAATTACTTCAACGGAGAGAGTCTATTTCAAGCGGTTATCATCAGTCACTTAGGGATTGCTGTAAAAAATACATATGCTCTGTTAAAATAAAAACATCGAGCTCTCTGTGGGTCATTTTTAATAATTAATATTACTAGGATCCACTCAGATTATATACCAACGGATCGATTACCTGTACTCTCTCTCTCTCTCTATATATATATATATATATATATATATATATATATGCACACACAAGTATAGGATTGGTGTATACGGAATAAATTCCAATAACCACCAATTACTATTCTTAGTAATTTTTTACTTTTAATATCAAATTTTATCATATAATTTAATACTTATTGGTTAGAATAAATTCTTTTTTAATATAACCCCAACTTTAAAGCAATTAATAGCTATTATAACTTTACTTCGTTGTCAAGTTTTTTGAATTCTCTTATACTTGTGTTTTGATTGGTCATTCCAGCTTTTGTAACAGTGTTTTCCCCTTGCGAAGGATCGTTAATTAATTTGAAACTTTTAAAACCATTTATTCTACATTCAACATCATCACTTGATAAGACACCGGAGATGTTGAAACAAAATGGCTATTTTTGTAGTGATTTTATAACATATTTATGTTATAATTTTTAAATAAATAATTATATATATATATATATATATTCTGCAAGTGCAAAATTATGTATAAAATATCTGTAGTTGAAGACATGAAATTGCAATAAATGACCCATAAAAGTGTTGATATGCCACTAAACAAGAACCACCAACCAAAAGAATTTTTTAATAAAGGTCTTTGGCAACAACAGTATATTTCTTTTATTTTTAATTTTACTCTTCGGGAGAATTCCTTCAGCCACTAACGTATTTTTGGTGGTATTTCCCACCCCCCATTTTCTTTTTGTATTTATTGTCCACGAAATACAACCTGATACTAATTTGTTTATATGACTTTTTCCTTCTTTCTCAAATAACCAGTTCTCAAGTAACAGTCACTCTGACAAATAATAAATAAGAAATAAAGCATTGGGATGTAGAGAGGAGGAGATAGAAGTGAATAAGAGAGAAGGGAAGAAGAAAGACTTGGGACAAGAGAGAGAGGCGGAGGGAGAGAAAAAGAGAAGAGGAGGAAATAAATAAAGCGGCAGGAAGAAGAGAGACAAGAAAAACAGAGAGAGAGAGAGAGAGAAAAGACGAGAGAGGGTTGATAATAAAAAAAGTGGTAAGAACTACAAGAGAGAAAAAGGAAAAAGAAAGTGAAAAGAAGAAAAGAAAAATGGAATGTGAGAAGGGAAGGGGGAATGAGAGGGTAAGAAGGAAAAGCGAGAGGGAATGAAGAACAAATGAGAGAGAAGAGAAGAAGAGAGATGGGAAGAGATCGAAAAGGTAAGAGAAAAGAAGAGGATAGCAATGTGATAAAAAAGAGAGGCTCAGACAGAGAGAGAGAAAGGATAAGTGAGAGAATCGCCAGACATAAAAAAGATGAGAAGGAAGAGAGAGATAAAGGAAGAGGATTTGAGTGATGAATAGAAGAGGAGAAGCAAAATACGAGCGAGAGAGGTAAGAGAACTTCTCTTACCTCTCTCGCTCGTATTTTGTCTGTATCATTTTGCTTCTGAGAAGCAAAATGATACAAAGTGAGAGGAAGGAAAGAGAGAGGCAAAGAGATAGAGAGTGAGAACTTAGAGAGTGATGGAAAGCGAGAGAAAACGAGAAGTGAAAAATCAAGGTAAACAAAGTCAACCCCATTTTTGCCAACCATTTCGATCGTGCGAAAAGGAAAAGAGGAAAGTCTTTTATTTAATTTCTCTGACCAAATCGAATGAAAACCTGATGGACGAATAATTTCAGATAAGACTAGACACAAGTGACTGGAAAGCATTTTTTGATAATGGTCCTTCAGCCTCGGACATTACGTACAGACAATATGGCGTCAGGAGAAAGTTGGGGTGAAGAGAAATAGGAAGAGGGAGAATGAGCGAGGAAGGGAGTAAGGATGATGGTGAAAGGTAAATATAGAAAGGAGGAGGAAGGTGGAAAATACGAGATGTGTGAGTGAAAGTAAGAGGAAACAAAAAAGAGAAGCAGTTGGTGAAAAAAGAGAAGGTGGGAAGGAAATTGAGGAAAGAAGGGAAAGAAAGAGTGTATCGGAAATGTAGAGAAGAGGGAGGGATAAAAAAAAAAGAAAAAAGATAAAAAGCAGGAAAAGGAAGATAAAAGACAAGTGTGTGTGTGTGTGTATATATATATATATATATATATATATATATATATTAATTTAATTAAAAAACAGACAACAGGCTGTTTCAATATATACATATACATATATGTACATATATCCATATATATATACATACATATATATATATATTATTAGGTTGGTGCAAAAATAATGACGTAATGTCGTTTTTTGACGTATTTTTAAGGTCAAAAAACGACATTATTACGTCATTATTTTTGCACCAACCTAATATATATATACATATACATATAACATACACATGAGAGTTTACAATTATTTCAAATTGTTTTTGATGTTTGGTCAGATTTAGTGAAGCGCTTGGACTGAGAACTTTTCAGCAAATCCCGCATATTGTAATTCTTGCTTAACTTTTGTTTGGTTTCTTCTCATCCACATTTCAGGTCAAGATTATTAGCTACACACAGGACCCCAGAGAAACAGAGCCCACTACCCATTGGAATCATCAGTTATAGGTGTTGGGGGGGGGCATTCTCAGCAGCTCACAAATTAGTAAAAATTGACAACTCAGATTTCAGAAGCATTTTGGCAAAAGACCAGACCCCTCATTAGAATAATAATTGCAATTTTCCCTGCAAATAATGGTAATAGCGATGCTTCTGATCGCTAATGGCACGGGGATATGATTTGAAACATGGCTGATTCGGGCTTTTCATCAACAGACCATCGAAATTTCTCGTTGTAAGAAGCGGGTCGCTCCACCTAGCAACCGGGCGCGATCAAGTGCTGTCTGAGTAGAGTTTTGAGAAATGGGTGGGGAAGCCTTGAAAATACACGGGGGCATAATTATAAAGCCTTTAAAACAAGTCTGTTGTTGATAGTATTAAAAAAAAGAAGTAATAGTTGTTATATTAGGGGAAATAATAAGGAATTCTGTAAGGAATTTTGTTTTCTTTTTAAATATTAAGATAAAATAATGTCGAAAAGAAATAACGAGGCCACAGTTGCGAGCTAAGCGAACAATTCATGTGATAAATAATTTTGAAAATTAAAATAACAGATGTAATAATACGAGGTCTGTGGAAAATATTTTGGGGTTTAATTTTATTAAAAAAGGATGAAGAACATTCTTGTCGAAAGTTAGATGGAAGCAGGAAGAAAAATGGTTGAAGAAAAAAAATGAGTGAGCAGAAGAGAAAGGGGGGGGTAAAAGAAGAGAAAGAGAGAGGTGAAGGAGAGGAGGCGAGAGGGGAGGTGTAAAAGGGGAGGGAGAGAGGTGAAAAAAGTGAGAGAAGGGGACAAATAAAAGAAGGAGAGAGAGAGAGAAGGCGACAAAGAAGAGAGAGAGAAGGCGACAAAGAAGAGAGAGAGAAGGCGACAAAGAAGAGAGAGAGAAGGCGACAAAGAAGAGAGAGAGAAGGCGACAAAGAAGAGAGAGAGAAGGCGACAAAGAAAAGAAGGAGAGAGAGAGAAGGCGACAAAGAAAAGAAGGAGAGAGAGAGAAGGCGACAAAGAAAAGAAGGAGAGAGAGAGAAGGCGACAAAGAAAAGAAGGAGAAAGATAGAAGGCGACAAAGAAAAGGAGAAAGAGAGAAGGTGACACAGAATGAGAGAGAAGGCGACAAAGAAAAGAAGGAGAAAGAGAGAAGGTGACAAAGAAAAGAAGGAGAAAGAGAGAAGGTGACAAAGAAAAGAAGGAGAAAGAGAGAAGGTGACAAAGAAAAGAAGGAGAAAGAGAGAAGGTGACAAAGAAAAGAAGGAGAAAGAGAGAAGGTGACAAAGAAAAGAAGGAGAAAGAGAGAAGGTGACAAAGAAAAGAAGGAGAAAGAGAGAAGGTGACACAGAATGAGAGAGAGAGAGAATGCGACAAAGAAGAGAGAGAGAAGGCGACAAAGAAGAGAGAGAGAAGGCGACAAAGAAGAGAGAGAGAAGGCGACAAAGAAGAGAGAGAGAAGGCGACAAAGAAAAGAAGGAGAGAGAGAAAAGGCGACAAAGAAAAGAGAGAGAGTGAGAGAGAAGAGGACAAAAAATATAAAACTACCATGAAATAACATTTTACGCCATTGTTTAAACTTGCATTTAAATGACAAATTTGTCTTTCTTAAATTTTATGTTTTATCGTACCATTCATCAGTTTTAAAGTAAGGAAAACTGCCATCCTAAATCGGGCATGAAATAATTTTAAATGCTAAAATTCTATAACTTTTCTAAAATGTATATTTTGGATTACCATTCTGAAGAAGTTTTGAAGCAATCAAATCTGCTGCAAATTATCAAACCAAAGTTTTCCATTTTTACATATTGAATATTTTGACAAGTCGAACCACTAGTACTTGTTTTAAATTACTTAAATGACAAGATATCAAACATTCTTAAAAAGTATATTTTAGAATACCATTCTAAAAATATTTCTAACGGAAATTTGCTAAAAACATTTATTTAAATATAACCAACTGAACTATAAAATAACTGATTTCATTTTCTTGTTTGACACCACTTTCACAAGACAAAATTATCTGCCTTCTTGAAAACGTATATTTTAAAGTACCTTTCTTAAAATGTTCTAAACAAAGGAAATTTTCTTAAAGAAAAGATGCTAAAATATAACCGTTTCATGCCTAGCAAAGCGATAATGTCACTGGAACGCAGGGGCGTACAGAGAGTGAAAGAGAATGAGAAGACTTTAGAGGGGAGGATTGAGGAAAGGACAAAAAGAGAAATAGATGACAGCGAATAAAAATTTCGGAATTACACAAGCGAGAAAAAAAGAATAGAATTGATGTTTGCCTCAAAGATGCCAATCTTAAATTCATGCAGTCGATGCACGAAGCGGGAAAGCTCATTAGAAAAATCGCCATGAAAATATTTGGCAAAAAAAATACAAGAGGAAAGGCGGGTAAAATGGGTGAGAATTTTACTGAAGTTGAGATGCCAGGTCAGGATCAATTATATTTGAGATCCTTCTTTTTAATTTTGACAAAAATCTCAAGGTAATTAACAGTAGCTCCAGACTAAATATGGCCGCTGTATTCTCTGTACGAAGGAACGGTAGATCGAAGAAGAGTTCTGATGTGAAGAAATTCTGCCACGACATAATAAACCAACTTTCCGAGTATGAGCAGAAGACCTAGCAATTCAGTCAATATAATCACCCCTCCTTCATGTCAGTGGAAAACGGGACCAGAGAAGGTTCAAAGTGTTGTTCTACTGAAGGTTTGCATAAGTCAAGCTGATGGCAGGCAGAAAAAGTTCGGCATTTTGAATAAATAAGAGTAATTTTGTTTTAGAGGCGAGAAAATTAACCATTCCTTATATATATATATATATATATATATATATATATATATATATATATATATATATCGCCTGTGGAACTTCCTTCAAAATTCTTTATTCGTTGTCAGCAATTTTTCTTTTCGTCTTTTACTCATCCCCCTCCCCGATCTAAAGTCTTCTCATCCCCTTTCACTCTGTAACCACCTGCATTCCAGAGACATTATCGCTTTGCTAGGGAAGAAACGGTTATATATAAGGATCTTTGTGTGTGCGTGTATGTATATATATATATATATATATATATATATATATATATATATATGTGTGTGTGTGTGTGTGTGTATATATTATAAATTAACTGATTTAAAATATGTTTTTTTCGCTACACAGTAATAATCATGTTTCAAAATGCTCAAAATGGAAGCTAAAAACTGCAAATTTAATTATATAATTAGATTAAAAGCATTAGTTCCGTTTCATCTTCAAGCGAATATAGGAATGACTTATTTTTAAATTTACTGAGTTTTAAACGCACACGTAAATCCATAATTTCCTGTTTCCAACGATACAGAAAAATCCAATCATTCAGACAGGGGCGGTAAAGTGTTCATTTTTATTAACTATTGTTGTATCAATTTTTGAGTTACGTTCGTAAAAGAGGTTACTAATAGACTATGTTTTTTTTTAAAAGAAGTAAATGTAATAGAATTAATTAAATTATTTAAAATTACTTGTTTTTTTAATTAGTAATTAAGAGTAAAAAATATTTTAAAATTGTAGTTAAATAAAATGTATTCTAACCCAAACACCCCAAGAAAGAATCTTTAAGTATACAAAAAAATGCCGAAAAACTTTTTGCCGAAAAAAACCCCAGACGGCATGCATTTAACGGATGTCAGAATTCGTTGAAAAATACACCCCTACCCTCCGTAAACTTAACGTAAACTCAACCAAGCATAGAAATGAATATGGGAATAAAGAGTGTCAGAGAACAGCGATAACAACAAAGATTGCAATATGAGCTCTGGTAAAAACATGATGATAACAGCAAAAATTGCAATATGAGCAATGGTAAAAAATGGTTGCTGAAGACATTAAGTTTATAATACCCAGTGCCATGTGTCCTTGAGGAATGATGTCCTCAAGGACACATGGCACAATGGATAAAGGCGTTTATTAAATCCAGTGACAGGATCCAAAGTGTGTGAGTTCAATACCCGGTTAAGGCAGTGGAGAACTTTCAGAGGGAAATTAACAGAAGATAACTGATAACTGACATCCATCAAACATGGTACGTGGAACTAGAATAGTCTACCTGTGAGCGAAATAAAGGGTTCAGTTCGACCACCTGAAGAAGACCGGGGCGTACAACGGCCGAAACGTTGTAATAAATATGGCGACAAAGAAGAGGACAATAGTCCAAATAATGTAATTAGTAATTCTTATAACTTTTATGAATGTTGAAGGTGAAAGGCCGAAGTCCTAAAAGCCATCCACAGGAGTTAGCCTAAAGTCGGCACGGAGGGTGGCTTCTAGGCTAGTTTCACATATAACGCTAAAAAGATGTGATAAGTAAAGATGTATTAATTCTTTAAAAAAATATTTTTCAGACTCTAGTTTTATGTTGACGTGGCTGTCTTACATTAAAATGACCTCGTTCTGCGTCGGAACGAGTAGACATTCTGTTTAGTTTTCTTTATTCAGTTCGCCCCCAAATAAGACCATTAATAAGCAAACTGAGTGTGAAAGAACAATAAAAAGGAAAGCTTTGAAGGAGACAGGCGACGATGGACACTGTATTTAAATATTTGAGGATTGTAGCTGACATAAAAGCAGGAAACTGGAATGGAGTTTAACAGGCGAGATGTGCAAGAAAAGAAACTTTTACATGTAAAAAAAAAACAAAAACGGTCTGCCTTCTCGAAAACATTTTAGGATACCATTCTCTGGCAGTTTTTAACCCAAGCAAATCATCTAATAAAAGAAATATCTAAATGTGAGATCTTAGAAGCCAAAGGAAAAAAATAAAAGCTGTAGAGAGTGAAAGAAATGCTAATCACAATTTCACGTACGAATGCCCCTCCGAAACCTTTTACAACAATTCTTTCATTCATTGTTAAATCATTTTTTTAGTGGAGGGAGGTTGTCTTTACGGGGCTGCTCATGATTAAGTTTATTATTAATGTATTACTAGCGCTGATAACAATCATCACTGTCAAGTCTCTTGTATTTCCATCTTTTTAAGACGCCTCATCATTGCAACCATTGTACCGACAGGCTGGTCTAATGCCAGGAAAAAGGAGACGGTCTGTTGTAGAACGAACGACGAAAAGCTGAACAAATCTCTCGTACGGTGATCAATATAGCAATAACATTATCTAAAAACGATCCGCCGAGTATTAATAACGAAGATAAAGAGAGTCGTAAGCTGTTCGCCATTATTAATCGCAAAGGAAATTAAAATGTATGGATACAAAAGGAAGAATTCCTGGTTTGATAATGGCGTTGTTGCAGTGAGTTCGAGATATAATGAAATACGAATTATGGTCGTCCGTAGAACAATAAATAACGCAGGGAATTTAACAAATAACAAGGATCGGACTACAAATAATAATTATTATGAAATGATGACACAGAATATTCGCAAGAAAGAATTGGATAATTTACCATTGAAAAAAGATCAGAAAATGAAGTGAATTAAGTAGAACTTAACACAGGAATAAGTACACAGATAAAACGCTGTATATATCATATATATATATATATTATACGCGTATATACATCACGTATATATATATATATATATATATATTATACACGTATATACATCACATTTATATATATATATATATATATTATACACGTATATACATCACATTTATATATATATATATATATATATTATACACGTATATAAATCACATTTATATATATATATATATATTATACACGTATATAAATCACATTTATATATATATATATATATATTATACACGTATATACATCACATATATATATATATATATTATACACGTATATACATCAGATATATATATATTATACACGTATATACATCAGATATATATATATTATACACGTATATACATCACATATATATATATATATTATACACGTATATACATCACATATATATATATATATATTATACACGTATATACATCACATATATATATATATATATTATACACGTATATACATCACATATATATATATATATATTATACACGTATATACATCACATATATATATATATATATTATACACGTATATACATCACATATATATATATATATATATTATACACGTATATACATCACATATATATATATATATATTATACACGTATATACATCACATATATATATATATATATTATACACGTATATACATCACATATATATATATATTATACACGTATATACATCACATATATATATATATATATTATACACGTATATACATCACATATATATATATATATATTATACACGTATATACATCACATATATATATATATATATTATACACGTATATACATCACATATATATATATATATTATACACGTATATACATCACATATATATATATATATTATACACGTATATACATCACATATATATATATATTATACACGTATATACATCATATATATATATATATATATATATTATACACGTATATACATCATATATATATATATATATATATATTATACACGTATATACATCACATATATATATATATATATATATTATACACGTATATACATCACATATATATATATATTATACACGTATATACATCACATATATATATATATTATACACGTATATACATCACATATATATATATATTATACACGTATATACATCACATATATATATATATTATACACGTATATACATCACATATATATATATATTATACACGTATATACATCACATATATATATATATTATACACGTATATACATCACATATATATATATATTATACACGTATATACATCACATATATATATATATTATACACGTATATACATCACATATATATATATATATATATATATATATATTATACACGTATATACATCACATATATATATATATATATTATACACGTATATACATCACATATATATATATATATATTATACACGTATATACATCACATATATATATATATATATATATATATTATACACGTATATACATCACATATATATATATATATTATACACGTATATACATCACATATATATATATATATTATACACGTATATACATCACATATATATATATATTATACACGTATATACATCACATATATATATATATATTATACACGTATATACATCACATATATATATATATTATACACGTATATACATCACATATATATATATATTATACACGTATATACATCACATATATATATATATTATACACGTATATACATCACATATATATATATATATATATATATATATTATACACGCATATACATTATATATATATTATACATTTATACATCATACATATATATATATATCATATTATATATATCATATTATATATATGTTACTAAGGTCGAATTGCCAGGTCAGGATCAATTGTATTTGAGATCCTTCTTTTTAATTTTGTCAAAAATCTCAAGATAATTAACAGTAGCTCCAGACTAAATATGGCCGCTGTATTCACTGTACAATTGAGTCAATATAATCACCCCTTCTTTATGACAGTTGAAAACGGGACCCAAGAAGGGACAAAGAGTTGTGTTCTCCTGAAGGTTTGCATAATTAATGCTAATGGCAGGCAGAAAAGCTCGGTATGTTGAATAAATTATTGGCGAGAAAATTGAGTAAACATTTATATTATATATATATATATATATATATATGTATATGAGGTTAATGGTCACAGTTGAATCAGACTAGGAAACACTAGTAGTAAAAAGTGTTCAATGCACGTGTGAAAAAAATGAAAGTTAAAATAACATGTTGACTTTTTAATTTTAAAAATCAGAAGGTCAGTTGAATCCGCCACCTTGGTTTCAACATTACGGTTATTCTCAGGTGATTTTTATGAAATGACCCCTTAACGATTTTTTTATATACATCACAAAAAAACTAATGAACGTAATATTAAAAAAACTAATGAACGTAATATTAAAAAAAAAAAACTAATGAACGTAATATTAAAAAAAAAAAAAAAAAAGCAAGCAAATTTCTGACGTTGAGTGTCATAGAAAGTGGGGTGGAAGATGTAAAGAAGGGGAAAAAAGAAGAAGAAGATGAAGAAGGAAGAACAGAAAAGCAAGGGTATTCTAAAAGTATCGGTGGAGCGCGGGGTTTATTGAATCTTTATATATATATATATATATATATATATATATATATATATATATATATATATGCTGGTTGGACTTTCCCATCGTATTCAACGTATGAGGGTCCAGCAACTCAGTTCCTAGGGACCGACAGTCAGACACCAGCACATTCTTTTTCAGCGTCTCACCCCAAGCAAGGCGGGAAGCCACTAGCACGCAACGGGTTACAGAGTTGGAGCGAGAACAAAGAGGAGTGATAGAGGAAAGGATGAAGAGAAGGTTAGGGGATAGGTCAAGGCATCTGGAAACGTTGATTGACATTACATTTGAATAGCTGGAGATTATAGCTATCAGAGGAGGGGAGTTCCACAGGCGAGAAGTGCGAGACATGAAGCTATTAGAGTAGAAGAGACGGCTACATTTAACTGTTTCGACAGTGAATGAGTGAGAGCGAGATGCCAGCCTAGTTGAACGCTTAAATTCATGAAGTCTGGGAACAAGTGAAAGCAGCTCATCGGAGCAGTTACCATGAAAGTATTTGTAAAAAAGACAGTGGGAAGCAATGGCACGTCTGTGAGAGAGCGACTGCAGACGAGATGCCAGATCAAGGCAAATTATACTGCATATCTGTCTTTGGATTTTATGAAGGACCTTGAGACAAACAGAAGGGATTTCAGACCAAATATGGCAGCAATACTCCATGCAAGGGCGAATGGTTGATTTGTAATATTTTTTATTCAGTCTCATATGCGCTTAAGACGAATTTTCTAGTATGTATGCAAGGACTGAAGACTTCATTTCTCTGGATCCGGAAATATCGTATATATATTTATATATATATATATATATATATAGCGAGACTCTTCGGCAAAAGCGAATTGAGTCCTGTCGGTCACTGTGTGTTTATCTAAAAATAAATACGCTAAAATTCACCTTCATCCCGACGGCTTACTGGTAGAATCTCCGACTGACGCCAATTCAGTCGAGTTTCGATCCTGGCTAAAGGCAAGCGGACGTCTAGCCACACTGAAGAGCTTCGAAACAGTCTGTCTGTGGATAACATATATATTTACACACGCTTTAAAAATAAGGAGATCCGCTACTTGGTTTCGATCTTGCGGTATCCTCGGGTGATTTTTATCAAACACACACTTTACATACACACACACACATATATATATAAGCTTAAAAGCCCCCTATCGGATGGCAAGTAAGCTAGTTCTTGATTGGGCCTTCGGCTTCTTCAGGAGTTTATGAGTCCCTAAATCTTTGCATATTCTTGCACGAGACTTTGTTTTTCTCGCTGCAGCCTTGGCTCTCTTGATTGCAATCTGGTTCTCTGTTGGCGGAGATTCCTGCTCCTGTATCAGATAGGCAACAATAAACTACAGAAGAACTCAAAATTGATCTTTGCATTTAATTATTGTTTATTTAAGCTTACCTTTCTTTTGCCGCCACTTAATCTAAAGACATTATGATGATCTCCTGATTTTGAAAGTGTATAACCAGTACGAAACTCCCCAATATGTACACTTTTATGTACAAGAAACATCTATTTCTGTCGGCTGCTTCATAAGTATGTATGTCCGTTCTGTTTGCTATAAAAATTCACTGTAGCCGTATAAATCGATCCTACATTTAAAAAAACTTTTTTTTTTAAACAATGCAATGGTGACGTATTCAATATACATAGTTAGGGAGACTTGATATCCCATAAAACCCGACTTTATATATAGGATATTATTATTGATGTCGCAAATGGAAAGTTTTATATTCTTAATTCATTTCTGAAACACTGGTATTTTCTCCGGTTGCTACTTAAATCAAAAAATGTTGAACTACAAAAAAAAAAAAAAAACTTGCTGCCACTTGTTTTGCGAGGTTTACTACCGCTGGTTGAATGTAAACTGAAAGCGTACAAATCATAAGGTTATCCTTATTAAAGATACGACGACAGAAAGGGGAGGAGGAGGAGGACACTAGATTGCTCGGTGCAATGAGCAGAGGATGAGAGGCTTCACCAAACAACGGAAAGTAAGCAGACGATAGCCGAGTACATAAAAGATGGCGCCTCCACCGCTGGATGAGACGGGGTAGGGGCTACGGGATCCTTGAGGGTGGTAACAATATGGAACAGGCCACCATTGGGACAAATACTTTTAGAAGCTGGTTTATTAATGTCAGTACAGAAAGAGGACGGGCAATAGGGGAAGAACAGGAGACGCAGAGAGACGAAGTGAAAGAATAATCGCAGGAGACATCAGTGTAAAGCTGTCAATGTCTCAATCAAGACTAAAATAACCTATGTGCTTCGTTGACAATGGCGGTAACATCTTTGAGATATTATTTTCTGAGCAAGTTAGGGAAAAGAGATTTACCTGAACACTGACTCACATATATTTTGCGCTCTCAGCCATTATTTTGCCCAGTGATAATATATTTTTGTTAAGACGTTTAACAAAATGACATAGCTCAGGAAAATGGTGGCCTTTCGAAAAAAAAAAAGAAGAAAAAAATAGAAAAACTCAGATTTATAATTTATAATCCATTTCTATTTAAATATATCGAAAAGGCATGAACCCAATTCTCTTTTCAGTATGATCAAATGTATGGACAAAATGTCTCTGTATTGGATAATCACGACAGTCAACAAAAATATTGTTGAACTGAAAAATATCCACTAATTGCTATATATAACATTCCTAAGCAGAAAGGATAATCCAAGTAGGTCTTTTGAATATAAAATATTAAAAACATATATCCATAAAGAGAGCTCAATTTATTATCGGATTTCTCGAGGTGTGTTAAGTTTTTCCTTATATATATATATATATATATATATAGAGAGAGAGAGAGAGAGAGAGAGAGAGTGAGTGATAGAATTTTGTATTTGGCCAGCAATCCCTCTTTTATGCAAGTTTCGTTAAAATCGACTGATAATTTTTTTTATCATTTTTTTTTTCTGAACGTAATTATATAAAATTTATCCTAATGACCACTTTCGGCTATACTTTTAGCCATCATCAAGAAAACACTGCCATTGTGTCATGAAGGATGTTCTTTTTTTTTTTTTAACAAAAATCACCCCATACAAGGCACTAAAGCCACTGAGACACAATGGTTTACTGAATGTCGAAGAACAAGATAAAAAAACAAGGAAAACATTAGTGAACAAGAACAATAGTACAGTAACGAGGAAGACAGTAGTTTTTGAAGATCAAAGTTGCTTAGAAAGCATGAAACTGGGAGAAGATTCCACAAACGAGAAGAATGAGAAAAGAAACCTTTAACATAGAACTTAAGGTTACATCTAACCAATTCAAGTGTGGTCAGAACTTGTCGCCAATCGAGTACTGCGTTTAAAGTCCTACTGTCTAAGTACAATACGAAAACTAATCTGTATTTTGAAAAATACAAAAATATGACACAAGGCCAAAAGTCGGGATAGGGCAAGGCTGGTCTTCAGTCTGTTTCATCTTAAAGCTAGCCACGATTACTGATCCAAACATACCACAGTATTCCTTATACCAAAACAAAACATTCTTACTAAAGCCACCATAATACCTCAAAGTCCGAATAAGTTCCCCTATGTAAAATAGCGAAGAGTTTATCCTGAAAATTACCATGAAAGTATATAAATTACCATGAATATATATATATATATATATATATATATATATATATATATAAAGGAAAAAGACAGATTTAGTTTGGTTTGTTTTACGGAATATCAATCTCAATGGGTTATTTCATGCCGACAAGATTTTTAGGGTAGGTTCGTATGAATAGAATATGTATTTTTTGTTTGAAATCAATTTGTAGATCAGGTTTCATTGACGTATTTTTGTAAACAGTTTTTTGGGGTTTTTTTGTCGAGAACGAGAACAATAGAAGAGTGATCAAAGAGACAGTAAATAGCGATTGACATCGTATTCAAATCATTCAAGATCAAAGTTGGCTGGAAAGCATTGAGTTCCACAAGTGAGAAGTATGACAAAATGAAACTGTTAGCGTAGAACTTACAGCTACATCTACTTAATTCAACTGTAGACATAACTTGCCGCCTATCTAGTTCAGCACTTAAATTCTTCACACAGATCTCGCATTAAAATTAGGGTTTAAATTCTTTTTTCTGTTTTTTTTTTTTAATCGGTATTACTCCATGCAAGGCCGTAGAGCCAGTAAGACAAATGATTACTGGTGTGGAAGACTTAGGAACAGAAATATTAATAATGAGTGAAAAGAGTAATTAAACGGACAGTAGATAGCTATTGACATTGCATTTAAATTTTGGGAGTTAAAGTTGACTGGAAAGCATGGAGCCGGTAGGGAGTTCTACAAGCGAGAGAAGAAACTGTTAGCATAGAACTTACGGTTACATCTCGCCAGCTCATCTGTCAATTGATGAGTCGAGTACTGCGCTTAAATTCAAAAAGCTTACGTACAATAGCGAAGAGTGATATTTATTTCTGCCATGTACAGAAAATGTAGCACAAGGCCAACATGGAGAATGGGGAAAAAGACGGTCTTCTTCTGTCCTAACTTTAAACTAAACTAGCCACAAACACTGACACAGACATACCAAAATAATCAACATCAAAAAAATTAACATCAAAACAACGCATTCTTACTTACCTTTCTTACTACATTCACCATAATACCTCATTGTCTCTATGAAAAAACCTAACTAGTCCCCATATGTACAATTCATTGTCTGTGGGGGGAGGGGAATAAAGCAACAATTTAAAAAACTAACCCCAATGAGTATTTACAATATGAAAACAAAACTATTTACAAGAAACCAAATAAAATAATGTTAGTAATAAAACTCTCCACAATCCCTAAATGTGGCAGAAACGTCAGTTAACTGGACCAAATCAATGCGGGACTTTAAAAATATAAAACATTCATACATCCCATACACTCACTCAAACACAACAGTTACGAAAATCAGACCCGAAACGAAAGACGCCCCGCACCCACCAGAGAAGTGACATCACTGACCACCTAACGAGGGAGGGGATGGGAAATAAACTGAAGAGAAATAGGGGCAGAAATAAAAGGGAGCCAATGAGAATACATCCTACATCTAAGTTAACGAGAATGAAGAAATTAAAGATACAAAGACAACCCTAGACTAGCCTAATTTCGCGTGGGGTCGCCTAAGTTCAGTCCAGGAAGGACAATATCCTGATGCCTAACCGGCATCAAAATGCCACTCTAGGTCAGCCCCTTTTACTCGACACAACCGCGCAAGAGTCACCCACCTTTGACCAAATTCTGATGAAGTGAGCCGCCGCTTTTCCGTCCTAATCTTGACTTTACGATGATGCTTAAAGTACAAGATTAGTTGGAAATAAGTGAACTTTTCGCCTCCATAGAATTCCTTCTGGTGTGTCGTCCAATTTCACAACTGTTCTAACCCCTAGCAAGCAAAAAAACACAGCGAAGAGCTCATCCGAACAATTACCATTAAATTATTTATAGAAAAGGCAAAGGGAAGCTACATTACGGCGATTGTAAAGTGACTGAAGCCGAGATGCCAGGTCAGGGCTAATAATATTGCTGATTTTTTTGGATTTTATCAAGAATCTCTAAATATACGATAGGAGCACCGGCTTCTATTCATATAATACAAATTTTCCTCAATTTTTCTTGAATCGGATAAATGAACCTAGAATTATCCGTATAAACTGCCTGACACTTTGAGAGTAAGAGTGGATGCAAAAAGAAGGAATGGTAGACAAAAGCTGCCCCCACCCCATGACCGCTCACGTTCTGAGAAAAGTATTTTAGAATACGTTTGAGGATAGTGTGTAAATTTTCTTCTGTTAGAAACTACATCTGCTCAGAAAAATCAAGCGGGTAGATCTAAATAAATTCGTGTATTTGTCGGCAGATTGGACGCACCCAGATTTTGGCATGGAATATTTAGGGAAATAAATGCACACATCACAACCAAAAAAATAAAAAATAAAGTCATAATTATAACCTTACCTTTAAAGACCTTCTCACTAATCATGAAGATACACTTACAGTATTAACACAAATTATACAACTGGTACTTTTTTTTCTTTAAGCGTTTCACCCCAAGCAAGGCGGGAAGCCACTAAGACGCAAGGGGTTACAGAAGATTTGGAGCAAGATCAGATAGGAGTGACAGAAGAAAGGATGAGGAGAAGGGTAGTGGATAGATCAAGGCAACTGGAGATGTCGGTTGACATTACATTTGAATAGTTGGAGATTATAGCTCTCAGGAAAACTGGAATAGGGAAGGGAGCTCCACAGGCGAGATGTGCGAGACATGAAGCTATTGGAGTAGAAGAGACGGCTACATTTAGGAGTTTCGACAGTGAAGGGGTGAGAGCGGGATGTCAGCCTCGTAGGGCGCTTGAATTCATGAAGTCTGGGAACCAGCGAATGCAGATCCTCCGAGCAATTACCATGAAAGTATTTGTAAAACAGACAGAGAGAGGCGACGGCGCGTCTGTGAGAAAGTGACTGTAGACGAGATGCCAGGTCAGAGCCAATTATATTGCATATCCACCTCTGGAGCCTATCAAGAACCCCGAGGTAAGCAGAAGGTACTCCAGACCATATATGGCAGCAATACTCCATGCAAGGGCGAACTGTTGATTTGTAGATCTGGAGGATCGATTCCGGGGAGAAAAATTTCCTGGCGCGGCACAAGGAGCCAATTTTTTTTAAATAGAAGTGACGTACGGTTTAATTACCAAGACATTTTTGGGGAAATGAAGAATTTTAGTACATTTCATCATGCATTTATCGAAAATTGTTTTAGTTGTTTTTTAAGGAACAACATCTACACTTACAGAAAATTCATAATACCTACCAAGAAATTGACAGGTATCAGTGAACACCAGTGCAGATGGAAATAGGCACCCCCCCCACCAGAAATATGGTACTTGCTGGTAAATGAAGTCCCATATCACATACGCAGAAAAACAAATTCCAATATCTGTATATAAAAACACACACACACACACAAAGCAAACATTAACGGGTCAGTCAAAGAAAGCAAATATTTCTATAAAATCTGGTATTTAGACAAAACAAGCATTAAAATATTGTGCAATTCCATACATTTCTTAATTTGCTGGGTGAATTTTGCAGGTATATAATTTTTTATTGATTTAAAGTTTCTTCACTTCCTATGCGTGCACTGATTCCGAGCAAAACCCCATTTTTTTTCGTGGGCTTCCCGTCCCTCTCATACAGGGATACTATTGTATTGGATGCAGGGTAATTTGTTTTTCAAAAAAATCCACGTCCAAGAGGCCGCCAAATACAGTATATAATTATTTTATTAGAACTAAAATACAAAAAGCAATAGGATTGTAGCACTGTGGCCCCTTTCAGTGAATCCCCCAATTTTTTTTCTGTGGCCCGCATAAAATTTAACAGGGTCCCCTTGTGGTCATATGACCGCCGGTAAAGAAGCACTGATTTAATGTATTCAAAACATTTCCCGTTTTTCGCCAGATATTTCAAGAAGCAACATTTGCACATACAGTAAATTCATAATAGCTACAAAGAAATCTACTGGTATCAGTCAACACTGGTACAGATCGTAAAAGGCATTCCCGTTCACCGAAATATGGTACTTGTTGGTAAATGAAACCCAATACCATACATGCAGAAAAACCAATTCCAATATCTGTATATCAACAAAAACACACAAAGCAAGCAAGCAGTCAAATATTTCTGTAAAATTTGATATTTTGTCGACAAGACAAGCATCAAAATATATTTTAAATTCCATAAATTTCTGAATTTCTTTTTCTGGGGTGCATTTTTCAGGGATATCATGTTTGTCCATTTCCACAGGTCCAAGTTTCAGAGCTAAACTCTATGCGTGCACTGATTTCTGATGGACGCCATTTTTTTTTTTGTGGCCTTCATGTCCCTCTCATACATGATACTGCTGTATTGGACGCGGGTTAATTTTTTGGAAAAAATCCTCGTCCAATAATCCAGCAAGTATGGTAAATACTGAAAACGACACGACCAAAGAAATGTCTAATATATTTTTATTAGAAAGAAACTTGGAGAGAACTTCCATGAAAATGAACAAGAAATGACGAGGAAATAAGAAAAAAACAAACAAAAAAAACAACTGGTAAATTCACGTAATCATAAAACATAGATTTTAGATCCAGTCGAGGAGAAAAGTGTTTTTTTTTTTTTTCAAGGGGAGAAGGAGAAACAAGAAGCAAAATACAACACTTGAATTATTAAATAGGACGGAGGAGAATGTGTAAAGTTAAAAAGAAAACGAAAAAACAAAATGTCGAGCTGTCACCTGTCTGTCTGAGTCTCTCGAAGTCCCGCCAGACGCAGGTAAAAAAATATATAAAGAAAGAGAATAAATTATCGAACAAGAATAACTTGAACCAAGCGCCATATTCTGTTTTTCCCAATCCTATTCCTCAGTGGGAAGAGAACTGTCCTAGTTAGTCTGTTATCCCTGTCACTTTCACGCACGCACAGCCACACCCAAACTACTCACCCATACAAAACTGTTAGGCGGTTATGTACAAAGTCAACTCTGAAAATTAAGTATCTCTGATTTATGTAATTATTTTTTTTTTCAAATTCCCATGTTTAACCAGGACGTAGGTGATCATGGCTCTCCACAGATTCCTTTTATTTTTAATAAAATTGCTTATTTCACTACTAAAAATTAAATATCACTTATTTTTATTTTAAACCAAAAGGGGCAGAATTCATAAAGACGGAAGAAAGTGATTGACGTAGCAGTTACATTTTTAAAGATTGTAGTTGGCAGGGAAGCAAGGAATCGGAATGGAACTCTGCTGTAATATTTTTTTTAATTCCCATGTCTAACAAGGACGTAGGTGATCATGGCTCTCCACAGATTCCTTTTATTTGTAATAGAATTGCTTATTTCACTACTAAAAATTAAAGATCACTTATTTTTATTTTAAATCATTTCCCCCACAAAGAAGGCGATAACGCCACAAGAACGCAGGGAGTGAAAGAGAATGAGACAAGGGCAATAAAGGGACAGAAGGTGATTGACATTGCAGTTACATTTTTAAAGATTGTAGTTGGCTGGGAAGCAAGAAATCGGAAGGGAACTCTGCTGTAATATTTTTTTTTTAAATTCCTATGTCTCGTCAGGACGGAGGTGATCATGACACTCAACATATTCCTTTTATTTTTAACAGAATTTGTTATTTCACAACTAAAAATTAAATATCACTTATTTATTTATCACTTACGAACCTAAATTTTCTCTTGAGGATGAAACTGGGTTTGATACTTTAATTCAATTTAATTTTAATAATTATATTGAGGTTTTCGGCTCTTGTTCTTGAAACAAGAGAACTCTTATGTAGCAAAGGAATCATTTTTTTAAAAATAATTATAATATTAATAATTATAATTTAAGCTCCACTTCTGTATGGAGCACTGTTTTTTTTAAAAATAAAAACAAAAATACTAAAGAACTCCGAATTATTTACCTAACGTGTTCTTTCCTATTTTCAACATATATATGCATGTATGTATTTATCAATATTGTGTGTTTCTTCCTGCTTTTAATGATAATGCTATTAAGCTTATCAGCCAATTTGAAAAGAAATTACATAAAATAAATAGACAAAACTTGTCTATATTATTTCATGAAACTTTATATATATATATATATATATATATATATTGAACAATAAAAATTAAAATCCTCAGACACACTGGGTTGTAGATTAATATTCTTCCGTTTTTTTATTATTATTCCATTTAGATTCCTCGACTAGTTTCGGCCGAAATGGCCATCATCGGGAGAAGAAATATTTCTGCTTGCTGCTAGCACTAAACTACAGAAATCATATATATATATATATATATATATATATATATATACATACATACACACTGATGGGAAATAAATTTGGGATACTTTGAAGAATCAAGCATATTTTTACGTGGATAATGTATGTGTGTGACGCGGGGGTTGTACAAATTACAAGTTTATTTAAACTTAACTGAAAAATGAAGGATTTACGTACATATATGGATTTTGTCATTGTTTTGAAATAGGGAACTCGCCCACAAAATCTGTAAAATTAATTTTGATACACCCTGTATATATACATACACATTAAATTATATATATATATATATATATATATATAAACACAAATTTTATATGTGTGTGTGCAAATATATTAATAAAATAGGAAAGAACCGTTAGATTGATGATCCAAAGTTCTTTAGTATTTTGTTTTTATTTTTAAAAAACAGTGCTCGATACACAAGTAGAGCCTAGATTATAATTTTGTATAGCGAAAGAATCATATTTTTATATAAAAAAAAATTATATACATACATATATATATCTTTGTAAAGTGCTTGAAAACCATACCACGGGTTGATAGCTGTGTTATCACGAAGTCACAAGTTATCGTGACCGAGGGTTTGTGTTATGATGTTGATTTGGGTTTAGTATAGACAAACGCCAAATAACACGTAACAATAAAAAGGGTTTTAATAGGCTGGTAAAAAGGCACAGAAATCGCCTGAGTAGTCAATAACTAGCTCAGCTAAGAACTTCTCGGTCTCTCGATCTCACCCATGTCAGCTGACATGTCACTATTTAAAGTCTTTGTTCACAGACAAGTTCGTCTTCAAGAGGGGGGGAGGTTTCCGACACAACAGTTTGAGTGTGCTGGCCTTGTTAAAATTGTTCATCACGCTAGATAACACGCTCTCCCCAGAGACTTTAACTAAGGTCTGCTCAGCATAGCTGCAGTATAAACAACTTGCCTCTGTAGGTGTTGAACAAACACAAATGTGCCTGAGCGAGCGTCTGAATTAGGGATAGTCCAGCCGCCCTAGTAGACAGGAATCTTCGAATACGAGCGGCCAGCTATGATTATTATTATTTGATATATATATATATAATATATATTATAATAATATTTTTTGTTTAAAAATATGATTTTTAATCATATTTTTAAACAAAAAATATTATAATATAAGCTCTACTTCTGTATGGAGCACTGTTTTTTAAAAATAAAAACAAAAATACTAACGAACCCCGGATTATGCACCCAACGTGTTCTTTTCTATTTTCTGCATACCTGCACAAGGATATATATATATATATATATATATATATATATATATATATATCCTTAAAGAGGTTACAAACAGACGACGGTGGCAATCGAGTGAAAGGAACAGCAGCACAGGCGTAGGTGAAAGAAAGAAAGGTTTATTGTAAAAAAAAGAATACACTACAGAAAGACAAGGAATCGGTTAGGAGACTAGTAATTCTTGAAGCAAGGTTATTTACCTTGCCTCCCCGTGAAGCAAGATGTGGCACAAGTACTTTTTTCTAATGCTGGTAAAACCGAGCCATTAGGCTCGGACAAAAATCCCAGTAGACCCCGTGTACCTGTCTACCACCCCAGACGAAACTGCCATTCGGCATAGCCTCATCTGGGTTCCTCTTTGCTCGAACGCAGAGAGTTCGACCAGCACAGTTGAAGAAGAATCTCTAACTAATTGCCGAAGCAAGGTTATTACCTCACCCCCACCTGTGAGGCAGGATGTGGCACAAGGCCGTTATTTAATGCGGGGGAAAATCGAGACAGTAAAACGCGTATATACGGGGTCAGGTAGCAGTCTAACACCCCAGACGAGACTCTGCCCTTCGGCACAGCCACGTCTGGGTACTTTCCGCCCGAAGGCAGAGAGTTCGTCTAGTTTAGTTGGAGACGAATCTCCAATTAATTGCCTAAGCAAGGTTATTTGCCTCACCACCCGGCGAGGCAGGTTGTGGCACAAGGCCGTTATTTAATACGAGGTAAAACCGAGCCCGTAGACTCGGACAAAAATTCCCCGTAGACCCCGTAAAAAAACGGAGTTGGGTAGCTGTCTACCACCTGCTTTTCGGTACAGCCTCGTCTGGGTTCCTCTCTGTCCGAAGGCAGAGAGTTCGACTACCTCAGCTGGAGACGAATCTCCAACTGTGCCGAAGCAAGTCCGCCAGGTATGTCCTGTGCACACAATATATATTTAGTGATATAGTCAGTCCACAACAGGTAATAGAGAGAGTGGAACATTCCATTACAACATACACACAGACACAGACGGAAAATAAATTTGGCATACCTTGAGGAATTAGGCATATTTTTATGTGGGTACTGTACGTGTGTGTGTTAGGGGGTTGTACAAATTCTGGACTTGGAAAAATTATTGCGAATGTACAATAGTTCCCAGAGTTACCTATTAAAAACTATTCGCTGAATACACACTTGAAAACAGATTTTTTTTTTTTTTTTTTTTGCTGAGAACTTTTGCCCACACCTTATATACGGCCTTCATAATTTTGATAATACAGACACAACGTCTCGTTCCCGAAAATAGAATTAGGTTTTAACTTCTGAGATTTTTTTTTCTGTTTAGTCCACTTCCCTTTAAGTAAAACCTCCCAACACCACAGCCATTAAATGTAATTGATGGTCGACTCTTTTAGACACACTTTTCAGGACAGTTGGCAAATGAAGGAAACAGACGAACATTTCTGATGTTGAGCGGAAGATTAATTCCAAGCCATTACAGCATTGTCAATGGCTGACACATGTCTTGTAACAAGCAGGCTTGACTGCCCCAGGGGGACACAGCAAAATCTGGTGGTGGGGGACTAAAATTGGAAAAAGACTAGAAAAGTTAGCATGGAGCAGAGATAAGCCTTGCAGTTAGGTTAAGACTAGAAATCCCATAAGCTTTTAGCTAAACTAGCGATAAAACAGATATAAAGAAATCGAGAAATACCCCAACATTTAGTTATGGCTGCCTTTCAACAATCTCTGCCCTGGATCTCCAGGAGAAATTCTTTCGTTGGATTTTTATTAAAGTAACCCTTGTTGGGCAATAGAAAATAACGACAAGGGTGAGGGAAGAAATAAATCCCTAGACTCTAAGTTGTTAAGAACAATGACCCAGCTTTCACCTTCTTCCAAGAAAATGAAAAGAAAAAAAATGGCTCCCTTTTAGAACCTATCAAATTCAGAAGACTTTAGTTCGTTTAACCAATAAAAGCGACGGTGAAAATACCTTGTCCTCAGATACACAATAAAAAAAAAATTCTTGTAAATCCAAGATTTTTGCTATAACATGGCCAGAATTATTTTGGTTATTCCAATAAAAATGTCTTGATAAACACAGGTCACACGTGGTCAAGAAAAGAACTAAACGCGTTCTTCGGATTTCTTCATAAAAACGGCCTCTGAAAATCGCAGATTTTTGTCAGTTCTCTGTCATCACCAAATTCAAAAGATCTGATTTTAACTGTTAGATGTATTCCATAAACATGTCTGATCAAATTTGGTAAAGCCAGGAATTTGTCTTATACCGTCTGTTTTTGTACAAATCTTCGATCTGATTCGTTTTCATTGCAGGTTATTTAAAGCCAGAAACTATTTGTAGTGAGACATTTTTGAGATACTAATAGTTTAGTGATAAAAGTATTACTAATTAACCCATAGCTGGGGGAGAAGCGGTGGGTTCATGCCTAATCCGAATTTGATAAAAAAATTATAATGTGGATATAAAGTGAGGGATCAACTCTATATTACAATCAATATATAAACAAATCCCTCACTTTGTGGCCACGGTAGTTTCTATACATTCATATTCCAGAGACTTTAAATAAATCTAAAAGACATGCCTGTGTAGCTAATCAGTATTTCATTGATTGATTGGTTCGTTTTCTACGGCTTATCAACAAACAAGAAATTATGATGCGGATATAAAGTCGGGGGTCAATTCTATATTACAATCAATATATAAACTGATCCCTCGATTTGCGGGCCACCACAGTTCCTATATATTCATATTCCAGAGATTGTAAATAAATCTGAAAGACAAACTTGTGTAGGAAATCAGTATTTCATTCATTGATTGTTGATAAGCCATAGAAAACGAATTAGTCAATCAAAAATTATAGTGTATATAAAGTGGGGGATCAATTCTACATTAAAATCAGTCTATAAACAGTTCCACCAATTTGTGACCACATTAGTTTCACGACATTTCTATTCCAGACATTGTAAATAAATCTAAAGGACATATCTGTGTAGCTAATCAGTATTTCATGGATTTATTTGCAATGCAGGTTATTTAAAGCCAGAAAACATTTTTAGAATGTCAGAAATAGTTTGGAGATAATAATGGTTTAGTAAGACGAGTTTTACTAATCAACCCATAGCTGGAGGGGAGAAGAGGTGTCTAAAATTTTAAGACGAAAATTTAAAAAAATTGTGCAATGTCTGTAAGTTTTCCAGATTATCCCGTGCAGTTACCAAGGAAAATCGCCACTTCTTCATGACGATGGAGATCCTGACTCTCCACAACTTCCTATCTTTTGTAGCACTTAACAATGCTCATCTGTTTATTAGTTCTCCTACTTCCTGTTCTGCTATTCATTTACAGAAGCTCCTTAGGGTTAATCGATATTTCTCTCTGGTCTACTTGCCTCCAAGTCACCTTTTCGCATTATTTTCTCAATACACTGTTTCCTCAGCAAAATATTGTCAAAGTAAAAGATTTTCTGTCTTAAATATATATAAGCTTTACTTTGACAATATTTTTGCGACCTGATGATTGTGTCTAGCATGAAACAGCCTGTAGCCTCTGAGTGTTGACTTCAATGTTCACTTTGATATTTATATTTACACACGCTCTATCTCTGATATTGAGCACTTCATCCCATAAATATAGCACATTTTAAAACTAACTATATATATATATATATATATATATATATATTCTGAGATGAGGTATTATGTACATTATTTACATTATTCGGACTATTGTCCTCATCTTTGTCGCCGTATTTATTACAACGTTTCAAGGACACATGTCACAGTGGATAAAGGCGTTGGTTAGATCCAGTGACAGGACGCAAACAGTGTGAGTTCAATACCCTGTTAAGGCGTTGGAGAACTTTCAGAGGGAAATTAACAGGAGATAACTGATAACTGACATCCATTAAACATGGCACGTGGAACTAGAACAGTCTACCACAGTGAGTGAAATAAAGGGTTCCGTTCGATATTGCAACCACCTGAAGCAGGCCGGAGCGTACAACGGCCAAAACATTGTAATAAATATGGCGACAAAGATGAGGACAACAGTCCGAATATATATATATATATATATATATATATATATATATATATATATAGACATTTTTATATTCATACATTGTTTTTATAGATACAAATATTTTAGTAAATGCTCTGTTTATAATAAACAGTATTAAACAACATTTACCGGCCTGAATGTCCGAGAAATTTTTATAGAAAATATTCGTCCTCCGATAATGTGTGACGTGATTATATATATATAAGAGAGAGAGAGAAACGTTATTATAAATATATACTTTTTATAATACATACATACATCATATTCACATATGCACTCAACACCCCATATATATATATATATATATATATATATATATATATATAAGAAAATATTCTAAATTTTGAAAAGAGGACATGAACTACGAAAATATCTATTTGGGACAGGGATAAAAAAAAAGTAATTAAAAAATGGATATTACTTTACAGTAAGTAAATTTTAAATGTACACATATATATATTAACATAACAAATCCGATGAAGTCTTGAAGGATGAAACGTGTCACAAGTAAACTTTTTCGATTTTGTCATGTAATTTCCCCTATATATATATATATATATATATATATATATATATATATGAAGAAATATAGATTTAAGGTGTGCTAGATTTATGGGATAAAGTATTCAGTATCAGAGATAGAGCGTATGTAAATATAAATATAAAAGTGAAAATTGAAGTCAACACTCAGTGTTGACTTCAATGACCACTTTATATATATATATATATATATATATATATATATATATATATATATATATATTAAAGAACGTAACTAATAATAAAAAGCAGAATGTTCTTAGCAACTGGAGGAATGTAGAGAACGCGATTTTCATATTGTTAACGACACGTGACAATATCCGACGTTATTTTCAATTAACAATATGAAAATAGTGTTCTTTACATTCCACCAGTTGCTAAGAACATATATATATATATATATATATATATATATAAGTGCCTATAAGAGTGGATTATATATGTCTCATCTACTCACATATGCATATTATATATATATATATATATACACTTGCATAGTCACATGTGTTTATTGCATTTGTACTTTTTCAGTTCTCAACATCAAAAGCCGACATTTGTATCGTTCCTGTTCTGAAAGTTCTTCATCTCTTGCATTCTTTACAGCAAAGAGCCATTCTTTTAATGAGAAGAAACAATCCAGCGGCCAGAAATACCAAATTGATATTTCTATTACTAATCCGACAGAATTCTCCTCTCAACCCATAAAATCTTGGCCTCCTGCTCTTCCCCCAGTACCACGAAGCTTACTTCCTCCTCAGTCTCCTGCTACTTGCCAATCACTTACCACTACACCCCCACTCTTCTTCTGGTCCTTACATTGTGGAAGATAATTGTTACTATGATTATTCGATCAATGCGGCTAAAGATTTATGGTAACTGGGTCTGGAGAATCAAAGACTATACTTGTCAGAAACTGGTCATCCTTCCAAACAAATGGCGCCAAGCAAACTCTGGCCAGGCGAAGCAAACATGGATTTCTACTCGTCTTCGGGTTAAACCGAAACCCAGATCAATAAAATGCGAGACGATATGAAAACAATATTTAAAAACAGACACAGAAGATTAAAAAGGAATCAATAACCTCACAGATGATCAATGTGCAAATTGTAAATAAAATTCTAGCCGTCACAGTAAACAAATAACAATGTATTAATTAATTTTCATTGCTTTTAGATTCTGACAGTTGAGCAATCATTTGACGGAATATTAATTTACAGAATTTAGTGTTGAGTATAAAACTAACCAAAAAAAAAAAAAAAAAAAAAAAAAAAAAATCCGAATAACAACTCTCAGTCGAGAGGTTCTCAAATATTTCATAGCCTCAGAAAGTTTTTGTCTTTTCTCTGTGAATATTGCATAAAAAGGAGGAATCGTTGAGTAATGGATAGCGGCACGGATTGAGAGCAGAGATCAAATCCCAGTCAAATCCATTCATTTATGTGTTAATACCCTTAGGGAAGGTACGAATCCTCTTCTTCTCCCCTCCTCAGCTATGGATCGCAGTTGGTTTACCACAGAAAGAAATAGCAACCTACAGTAGGGAAAAAAAAAAAACTGCCTCGTCAGTCATGTATCGAAAGATATTAGGTTGGTGCAAAAATAATGACGTAATAATGTCGTTTTTTTATGTTAAAAAATACGTCAGAAAACGACATTATTACGTCATTATTTTTGCACCAACCTAATACTTCATCGCCTAAGCATGTATAACGCATGGCATATAACTGACTGACGAGCCAGGAAAAATTCACAACAGCTTACGGACGAGAAGTTCTCAAATACTGGTAAGCCTTTGAGTTTATACTATATTGGTTTTAATTTTTTATCATGGCTCTCCACAACTTCCTATCTTTGTGGCTCTAAGTAAATCTGATGTTTAGCCATTTTGATAGATATCCTTTTTAATTCTAAGTAATTTTGTCTCCTTACGAGCCAGAAAAATTACGAACAATAACTTTCAGTCGAGAGGTTCTAAAATATTTCATAGCCTCAGAAAGTCTTTTCTCTATATATTGCATAAAAAGGCATTTAGCTTTAAATTCTTGATCATGGCTCTCCACAGCTTCCTATCTTTTATAGTTGTAAGTAATTTTGACTCCTTACTAGCCAGGAAGAATTCACAACAACTTCCTATCTTTGGAGCTCTAAGTAAATCTGATGTTTGGTCATTTTGTTAGATTAGGGGAAGTTGGTTCGGTTGAGAACTTTACAGCACCCCACCTTTTATTTAATGGTTTATCGTTTAATTTTTTCAATAAGGTTTTTTTTTTCTCCCAATTATTAATAATGACAATATGTCACTTTTAAGAAAATACCTATAGAAAAAGTTGGAAACCAATGCAGCATATACTCAAAAAACATCTGTCAAATTTTCAAACCATAGAATAAAATTTACCCAATATTTTCAGATTAATAATTTCAGATATTAACATAGAAAAAAATTCATACAATCTTTAGCAAATTAATAAATTGAAATTCAAAATTTTCAAGACACTTTTTACACAAATTAAAAAACAAAAAAGAAAAGAAAAGAAAAAGGAAGACATTTTGTATTGACAAAATTGAAATGATATCAGTAAACCTTTTGAAAATTTTCCCTTTTTATTCTCTTCCAAAATGTCCCATCTTTGGAAATTGCATCATGGAAAGAAACCAATACATATTGCAATCAAATCATTTAACTTTGACAGCTTTGCCTGTTTCTCTATGAGACGTGAATTCTCCAAGGAAGTAATTTTTCGAGGCAGCTTTTTGGATTGAAAAATTTAAGACATTTCCTTGCCAATATTTCAAATAAAACATCTCCATTTTTCCTTTTAGTTTTGTTTCTGATTATCAGTAAATTTTAGGGCTAAATTGGAAAATTTAAGATCAATTTTCAACATAATTTCAACCATTTCAATATAAAAACGGTGACCGACGCAAAAGCTGCTCTTTGACGTTTAATGTGCAACCTGAAGAAATATATTGACCCATTTCAACATATTAAACAAAGGAGATGACTTTAGTCACATGAAAGAATATGAGATTAAAAAATACCATTAAAAATGGTTCAAACATACTACCACAAAATTTATATATGGTTTTGAAAATGACGGTACCTTTTTCATTCAACACTTCTCCAGAAAGATTCTTTGGAAGGATAATAAGCAAAACGGAGAAAATGAAAAGGTAAACACTGGGGTCTCTGTGTGTGTATATATATATATATATATATATATATATATATATATATGTAATTCATAGAGTCTAGAAGAAACCTCAACAGAATGTAGAAAACACTAGACGGCCGTTTCGTCCCATATTTGGGACTCATCAACAGTACGCATCCACTACCGAGAATTGAAACCCGGACAGTTACATCATCAGGCAAACGTCATACCAACTGTACCAACGGGCCTCGGTGACAAAGAGGTAACGAATTAGACTCTATATAGCGCCGCTCGATCACATATTCCGTGATGGAACTCATCAGAGTTTCTCTTTAACCCATAGGACTGTGCCCCCCCCCCACGAGCCACGACTACTATCCCCAAGCCTCTCCATCCAGAACATTAGAAGCCGGTTCAAGCAAGGATATACAAGTGATAGAAATTATTAGGAGGATTTGAGAAAATTATAATTAAATAATTCATCGAGTCTAGAAGAATCCTCAGCATGATGCAGAAAGCACTGGACGACCGTTTCGAGTTCGATTTGTTTCCTCTTCGTCACCGAGGACCGTTGGAACAGTTGGTATGACATTTGCCTGATAATTGTCCGGGTTTCAATTCTCGGTAGTGCATACGCACTGCTGATGACTCCCAAATATAGGACGAAACGGCCGTTCTGTCCATTCTGCATTCTGTTGACTCGATAGATTACTTAATTATAATTATCTCAAATTCTCCTAATTTCTATCACATATATATAAGCAAGGATATACAACATATCTATATATTACATCAAACCATATATATATATATATATTATAACATAAATATGTTATAAAATGAAAACAAAAACAGCCATTTTGTTTCAACACCTCCGGTGTCTTATCAAGTGATTATGTTGAATGTAAAATAAATGGTTTAAAACGTTTCAAATTAATTAACGATCTTTCGTGAGGGGAAAACGCTTTTACAAAAGCTAGAATGACCAATTTCCTATACTTGTGTTTTGATTGGTCATTCTAGCTTTTGGAAATACTGTAGCTTTACCTACTTTTGACTCGCATATACATTGTTTGCTTCGTATTATTTTCCCCTGTTTATTTTCTTGCTGATTTATTGTTTATTTGGAATTTTTTCAATTACACTTAACCATGGGAAATTACTCCAGACTCCATATCAAAAATTCAAACATCACGTGACCATGCTTGATAAAACATTATATTTAAGGCAATCAAGATGGAGGGACAGTCCAGAATTTCGAGACGATATTTTGTAGGCCGAAGAAAATTTTGGAAAAAACCTGAACTGATAGATGGACTTCAAAACATAAAATTAAAAAAAAATAAAAATCTCACTTACCTTGTCCAGTTGGTATTGGAGGTAGTTTACTACTGATAGGAGTACGGCAATTGACAGATTTTCTTGTAGTTTGAGCGGGTGTGCTCAGGGTTAGATTACGCCCAGGAGCAGTGAATGCACATTCGTAACGGCCCCTCACCTGAGGAAGGTTCATAACCTGCATTGTGATCTGTAAATTAAAAGGAGACAGGCTTTCCTTATAAGAAGGTTGAGTTAAAATTTGATATAAACATTGCTAGCCATTATTTTTGATTTTTGACAAGTATTTACTTTCATCTTCATTTTTTATTAGATGAAGCATTGTCAGCCATTATTATTAATTTTTTATTAGGATTTACTTTCATCTTCATTTTTATTAGATGAAGCAACGTTTCATTATTCTTCTGTTATCACAATGTGATACACTTAACAAAAATGATAGAAATATAATAAAAAACCTAAATGGAATTCAATAGACTATAAATCGAAAAAACATTTAAAAAAATAAAAACATCATAATAATAGATGATCTACCAAGAAAAATGAAATGTAAGAACCTGGATGTAAAATTACTGTTGATGATATAGCAATTAAAGCACTTTCTATATAATTTTGTGTCAGTGAATTGCTTTCTCTTTTATTCAGAGTAGGATTTTTAAAATCAAAATTATGGTTAGACTCACTGCAATGAGTAACTGATGTGTTTAATGTGTTGTTTTGTAAAATATTCCTTTTGTGTTCATGTAATCTTTTATTTAAATTCCTCAAGGTAGGATATTTAATAATGAATACAATAGAAAACAAACAAAATGAAAAGGAAACTAATGGAAATCATCTAGAATATATATATATATATATATATATATATATATATATATATATATATATATATTAGTAAAAAAAAGAATTTAAATTTAAATTTTTTGTTGTCCCCTCTCCTTCGCATATATATGTAATCACATCAACATAAATACTGCTTTAGTACAATCAGGTTCTAAAGGACAAAAGATGTCACATGAAAACATTTTCCAATTTGTCAGACTTTTCTGAAAAATTTCTGCTTGCCCTGCCAATTAAGGGTGTTCTAGAGATGTATCACCTATGGTAATATCAAAATATGGTGAAAGGAAGCTGTGAAGAGCCATGAAATTTTAAGCAGAGTAATACTAACCATTTCTGTCTGAGATGGATCTTTTCGGATCTGCACTTGAGATGGAGTATGGTTAGTGATAGCTGAACAATTCTGCCCAGTGTAGGGTAACCATCGAAGGTCTTGATCAGCTTCGCGACAATCTGTTCGCAAAGAGCATCTAAAAAAAAAAAAAATTAAAAAATAAATAAATAAAATTAGAATATGATAATTTACAATACAGAATTAGGTAAAATATACAATCCAGATATGTAAAATATTTACATGCATGCATACACAGAAATATTTTGTATTTTTTAATCTTGGTTTCAGTCACTTTCCCACTGTCAAGACACTTCAAGTTACCTTTTCTATAAATATTTTCATGGAAATTGTTCTGATGATAATTTCCCTTTAGTACCAAGACTATGAATTAGATTGGTGGCAGTTATTTTAGCAATGAAATGAAAATGCATTGGCCAATGATTTTTGCTATGAAAATGCATTGGCCAATGATTTTTATTATAAAAATGCATTGGCGAATCATTTTTGCTATGAAAATGCACTGGCCAATGATTTTTGCTATGAAAATGCATTGGCGAATCATTTTTGCTATGAAAATGCGCTGGCCAATGATTTTTGCGATGAAAATGCACTGGCCAATGATTTTTGCGATGAAAATGCACTGGCCAATGATTTTTATCATGAAAATGCATTGGTCAATGATTTTAGGTTAGGTTGCTTGATTTTATGTTGTGCTAATCTTTGTGTTATTTAATGACAGATTTTGCATGAGGCACACGGTAAGATTCAAACTCACTATTCAGTAGTAGTTGTAGTCGTAGTAATAGCCAACCAGGCTATCTTTTGTAACCATTATACCACGTCCGAGCACCTTAATGTGACTTGAATGAAGAATCTCTGGAAACCTTGTGCTTACATCATCATGGAAACAAAGAAGCAATTCAATTTTTAAAAAAATCTTGGATGATGAGGTGAGAATTCTTGAGATGAGGAATTATCAATTATAAAACCACTTCCATTCAAACCAGCACGTTCCTTTTGGTTGTCATACTCACAAAATTCCGGCCAGTGTAACCTCAAGCTATGGTTGGGTGTCTGTCATGCTTGGGAAATCTCTTGGAATTTTGTACGATTCCCTTCATGGCAATAGGTTATTCTCAATTCTCTTACGATGCTATGGGGATATCTCATTAAATTAATTCTTTCTAGTCTCTTTGCCTTTAGACTGATTGTCCGTTGCCTTCACTGAATCAGATGTACGACTTTTCCACACTACAGAACTTGCAGATTGAACACATGACTGCCTGATTAAATTCATAACTTGATATGTGTTCTTTGTTTTTAATGCGTCAAGTCCCTTTAGGACATGGGCAATCCAGGCTCTCCATGAATTCTTATCCCTGGTAGTATTAAGAAGTGTCTGACCCCTTAATATCCCCAGCATTGTTCATATTGTACCATTCCTTTGTGCAAGCTCATTAGGAACACTACAGTTCAAAAGTCTGAAGCCACCCCCAGAATTAGCAGGGGATGAACTTGACAGAAGAGTGGAAAAAAAAAAAAAAAAAAAAAAAGGTCTTAGGGTTATTGAAAAAAACATGGAATCAATTATGAAATTTATATGTTTATTCAACATAATATACATTAGACATAACATAATTTTTAAACATAATACGACTAAATTATTTAACCAAAATTGACAGAATTAAAATATGCTGCCTATATATATGAGTGTGTGTGTATATATATATATATATATATATATATATATATATATATATATATATATATATATGCTATAATTCAAAAGTTTTAAGCCACTCTCAGAATTAGCATGGGCTGAACTTGACAGAAAGGTAGAACCTTGCCATCCCAAAAATGAAAAAGAGCTCTTAGAGTCAATGAAAAAAGAATGGAATCAATTATCACACTTATTACTTTGAGAAACTTTTGCAATGAATGTCCAAAATTTGTGTTGCATTAATCAAGGCTAAAGGAGGATATTTTGACAAGAACAAAATTTAATCATAAAATGCATTTTTTGCTTTTTGTCATAATAAAATTTCTAAATAAAAGATCAGGACTCACTTTAAATAAGAGAAAATTATTATACATAGTTAAAAAAAAAAAAAAAAACTAGAAATCATGAATTTAATTGCAGTACTAGATTGGGAGCAAGGTATCAATGTATTACAAATAATTAAATCTTGTCTTAGTGGCTTTATTACCTTGCTTAGGGTGAAATGATTAAAAAATATAAAAGAACGAGGTGCATAGCAAAGCAGACATCTATATACACTAAAGTTTGAGGCAACCCTTGGTAATTTTTTAAATTGGTCTAAAAAGTAGTTGTTTTGAACTTCAAATAAGAGAAAATTATCATACATGGTTGAAAAAAAATACAAAACAACGACATTTTAGGCCAATTTTAAAAAAATTACCAAGGATGTTCTCAAACTTTTGAACTGTAGTCTATATGGCAGTTTGCTTCGGTCTGCCCCTTATGCCTTTATTTTTTAAATCATTTCATCACAAGAAAGGCAATAAAGCCACTAAGACAAGATTTAATTATTTGCAATGCATTGCGACCTTGCTGCCAATCTAGTACTGCACTTGAATTCATGAAGTCTAGATGCCATAATGAAGAGTTCATGCGAACAATTTCCATGAAAGTATTTATAGAAAATTACACAGGGAAGATATGATATGATAGTGGCAAAGTAAGTGAAGCTGAAATGCCAGGTCAGGACCAATAATATTGCTGATTCTTCTTTGGATTTTATCATAATCTCTAATACACCCCTGGTCAAAATCTTAAGACCAGAAACAAAATGGTTAAAAAAAAAAAAAAAAAAAAAAAAATACTGTTACTTTAATCAAAATATATTTGTGAAACATTTACATTTATTTAGAAAATGTAGTTTATCAACAAACAAGTGAAAATTTGAAGCTTTTAATTGATTAATTTAAACAAATATTGAAAAAAGAATTAAATGTAAAGTTTTCGCAAATATATTTTGAATGAAGTAACAGTATTTTATATTTTTTTTAACCCTTTCGTATCTGGTCTTAAGATTTTGACCAGGGGCATATATACAGCAGAAACACCAGACAATATGTGGCAACAATATTCAAATCATGGACAAATGGTAGAATTATAGATATGTTAAGATAAATTCTGTTTATAAAAGTTGTCTAGTATAGCATATTGAATCAACTTTCGTAACAGCCGACCTAGTAATGGATTTAATAAACACCTTCCTCTTCATGTCCCAACAAAAACATGACCCAATGGATAAAAGCATTGGTTGAAGTAATCCAGTGACTTGACCCAAAGATCCGTGATTTCAGTACCTACCCATAGTAGAAGTGAACGAGAACTTGGAGAGTTGAGATAATAAAGGGAAATAAATGAAACTGAGAAAAGGCATGGCACGTGGAACTAGATAAAGAGTTTAGTTTGAAATTCCAACATATATCCCCTGAGTGTACATTGGCTGAGACGTTTTGAATATGACAAAGATGAGGACAATAATCCGAACAATGTAAATAGCCTCAATGGTTATAATACCTCATCTCAGAGATATAGACAGATCTTGAAGGAGGAAACATGGCAAAAATGATGAGGAGAATAGTCTAAACAATGTAAATAGCATCAATGGTTATAATACCTCATCTCAGAGATATAGACAGATCTTGAAGGAGGAAACATGGCAAAAATGATGAGGAGAATAGTCTAAATAACGTAAATAGCATCAATGGTTATAATACCTCATCTCCAAAAAATAGACAAAATATACTGCCATAGATACTAACATAGGCGGTCATGGTTCTCCACAACTTCCTGTCCTTTGTAGCTATTGGTAAATTTTTGTCCTGTCAACTACTATCTTCAAAAATTTAAATGCAAAATTATTTGTCAGATTGCATCTTCCCAAATCCTGTTTTTTTTTTATTTTCCTTCCACATTTTCTTTGTAAATATATCAGATTTTCTGTTCTTATATCATACACAAGAATTAAGAAGATACAGTCAACTAGAAAGAAAGTCTGATTTGTGTATTTTCTTGTTTACGTGTTTCGGTATTTGATGCCGATTCAAATCGGTCATTAAAACTGCAGTTCCTATGAAGCTTGCATCACAATGAATAGGCAGATTTTACAAGTGGTAATGCAAATAAAGCCCAGGTCAATACATTGAATACTTCCACCGTAGGAGATGCCCATGTCGCTCACTGTGAGTAAAAACAGTGTT
>OZ010611.1:10026015-10031015 GCA_963932145.1 Acanthosepion lycidas
AGTCGAGATGCCAAGTCAAGACCAATTACATTGCAGATCCTTCTTTGAATTTTGTCAAGAACCTTGAGATGAATAGCAGGAGCACCAGACCAGATATGGCAACAATAGTCAATGCACGGATGAATGATAGATTTGTAAATGTGCAAGACGGACTCTGACGAGAAAAACCTTCTGGCACGACACAAGGAACCAACTTTCCTTGCAGTAGATGCAGCTGTTGATTCGATCTAGTTGTTCCACTTCAAGTCAGTTGAAAACTTAAGTCCAAGAAGGCACAGTGTGTTGCTCACCAGAAATCTCAAAGCAACCATGCAGAAAGGAGTGGTTAAATCAGAGCAGTTTTGGTTTGGATGCGGTCACCTTCAAAGTATAGGAAATTGTGGAGGGCCATGAAAACTGTTATGCTATCTGCACACAGTTCATTACTTTGTCAGGACAATGAATAGACACAGCTTATTTTAATTCAGATGAAAGTTCAACCTCACAAGAGAAAGAAATGCCTGCTCGTTAATTGAAATCAATGACATTCTCATCAAACAAAAGTGGATTTAGTAGATGCCGAGAGTAACAGCATTTATTCTAAGATATTGGTTGGTTGAAAGCAAGAACTCTTGTCAGAAATTCTGAGACATGTAATTAACATTATTAGACATTGATTTGTCCAAACAAGTATTCACTTCTTCACTTTGAAAGATACAGCATTTAGAAACTTATTTCCATTTGAATTTCTCAGATCAGGAATTATTATTATCATTATTATACACTGATTTATTCAATCTGTTATCCTCATCTTGGTTGTTTTAGAAAAAGGGGAAAACAAAGAAACCATAGGAAAGAAAAAAGAAAAGGAAAGAAAGAGGGGAAGTGGAAAGAAAGAAAGGAAAAGGAAGAGAGAGAGAGAGAGAGAGGAGAAGGAAAAGAGAGAGAGAGGAAAGAGAGAGAGAGAGGAAAAGGAAAAGAAAGAGAGGAAAAGGAAAAGAAAGAGGAAAAGGAAAAGAAAGAGAGGAAAAGGAAAAGAAAGAGAGGAAAAGGAAAAGAAAGAGAAAAGGAAAAGAAAGAAGGAGGGGAAAGGAAAAGAAATAGAGAGGGAAAGAAAAAAGAGAGGAAAAGGAAAAGAGAGGAAAAGGAAAAGAAAAAAAGAAAAAGAAAGAGGAAAAGGAAAAGAGAGGAAAAGGAAAAGAGAGGAAAAGGAAAGAGAGGAAAAGGAAAAGAGAGGAAAAGGAAAAGAGAGGAAAAGGAAAAGAGAGGAAAAGGAAAAGGAAAAGAGAGGAAAAGGAAAAGAGGAAAAGGAAAAGAGAGGAAAAGGAAGAGAAAGAGAGGAAAAGGAAAAGAAAGAGAGGAAAAGGAAAAGAAAGAAGGAGGGGAAAGGAAAAGAAATAGAGAGGGAAAGAAAAAAGAGAGGAAAAGGAAAAGAAAGAGAGGAAAAGAAAGAGAGGAAAAGGAAAAGAAAGAGAGGAAAAGGAAAAGAAAGAGAGGAAAAGGAAAAGAAAGAGAGGAAAAGGAAAAGAAAGAGAGGAAAAGGAAAAGAAAGAGAGGAAAAGGAAAAGAAAGAGAGGAAAAGGAAAAGAAAGAGAGGAAAAGGAAAAGAAAGAGAGGAAAAGGAAAAGAAAGAGAGGAAAAGGAAAAGAAAGAAGGAGGGGAAAGGAAAAGAAATAGAGAGGGAAAGAAAAAAGAGAGGAAAAGGAAAAGAAAGAGAGGAAAAGGAAAAGAAAGAGAGGAAAAGGAAAAGAAAGAGAGGAAAAGGAAAAGAAAGAGAGGAAAAGGAAAAGAAAGAGAGGAAAAGGAAAAGAAAGAGAGGAAAAGGAAAAGAAAGAGAGGAAAAGGAAAAGAAAGAGGAAAAGCAAAAGAAAGAGGAAAAGGAAAAGTAAAGGAAAAAGAAGAATATGTGAAAAGAAAGAAGTAAAATGGGGAAAAAGAAAAATGTAAAAGAAAAAACCGAAAAGGAAAGGAAAAAGAAAAAGACAGAAAAACGGAAAAGAAAAAGGGTGAGAGAAAATGGGGAAAAGAAAAAGTAAGGGGAAAAGAAAATGAAAGAAAAAGGGAGAAAAAATAGGAAATGAATGGAAAAGTGGGCGAGAAAAAAAAAAAAAGAGAAAGAAGAAGGTAGAAGAGGAAAAAATAGAAAGGGGAAAAGAAAGAAAAAAGAAAAAGAGAGAAACACAAAAGAAAGGGGGCAACAGAAAGAAGAAGCCATAGGAAAAAAAAAAAAAAAAAAAAAAGGAAAAAAAGAAAAAGGGAAAGACAAAGTGAAGGAAAAAGAAAGAAAATGGGAGAAAGAAAAAAGGAGGGGAACGAAAATGAAAGAAAAAAAGGCAAGAAAGGAAAAATTGGTAAAAGAAAATGGGAAAAGCCAAAAAAGAACAATTGAAACCATCTGAATCCAGCCGCAGGAAAATAACTGCTATAATTTTTATTTGCTAACAGCAATTTCTTAAGTGACCGCAGACCAATCCAAGACCATGCACAGCTTCAGTTCAGCAAGAATTACGATGCATGCATTATAAGAATTTTATTAACGTATTCTCGTATGGGCTCACGGTAGGGGACTCTTAACAACAACTTCATTTGAATAAAATGGTAGGCGAACGCCATTGTTGAAAAAGAAGCCCTAACACAGGCAAGGGTTTACAAGTAATTGGGCATGCTATCAAATAACGACAAGGACATCTGAAGTGAATTGCTTCGATGATCATCATCAGTATTTTCCTCTTATCACAAACCGTTGCTTGCCTTCATTGTATCGAAGATAGCAATTTATAAATCAAAATTTCATAGCGAGATGCCCTTACACATGCACATGCCAGCTATTCATTTACAATGAATACTTTCAAATATATCTTTACAACTGGAGGCTCTCCTTACTGGAAAGCAACCATAATTCTATAGGGAGATGGAATTGTTAAGGGAACTGGATATCTCTTATTCAGTCTTGCCAAAATCCTGATGTCACAGAAACAAGGAGTTACATTCCGAATTTTTGGCTTATTTAATTATTGGTGTGACATGTTGTATAAAACCATTTTAGAAGACGTGCAGAGAAATGAGGGGTACTTGATAATGCCTATTTCCTCCCCAGGTACCCTTCTTTGATACATGGGCACTTGGACCAGTGATTAGACTGTTTGTTCTCCAAATATGACTCCACTTTTGAATCTCATGATGGTCAATTTATCAGAAAGGTGACTTTTTCATAGTATAAGCCTGGGGAGGTGATCCTAGTGTGTGACACCTTTGGAAAGTACTAGAAAACCATACCACAGTTGGCCCAAGCCATGTGAGTGAAATTGGGTAGACGGAACCCTTCGGAAGCTGTCAATAGTTATGCTAGCACAATGTCACAAGTCATCATGACCGAGGGTTTGAGTGTACTGGCCTTGTTTAGACTGTTTGTCACACCAGATAATGTGCTCTTTTCCAGAAATAGTTGCAATATAAATGACAGGGGCATCTGTGGGTGTTGAACAAACACAAATGTGCCTGAGCAGGCTTCTACCACAGGGATTAGCTAGCCGCTTTAGTAGACAGGCGTACATGGATACAAGCGGCTAGCTATTACTACTCTTGTTTGTTTGTTTGGTGTTTTACAGGTTATCAACCCTTTGCTGGTTATTTAAAGCTACTTTGTGGCCACGATAGTTTCTATACATTAATATTCCAGAGACTGTAAATAAATCTAAAAGACATGCCTGTGTAGCTAATCAGTATTTCATTGATTGATTGGTTCGTTTTCTACGGCTTATCATCAACCAAGAAATTATAATGTGGATATAAAGTGGGTGATCAATTCTATATTACAACCAATATAGAAACTGATCCCTCACTTTGTGGCCAGAGTAGTTTCTACACATTCATATTCCAGAGATTGTAAATAAATGTAAAAGACATGCCTGTGTAACTAATCGGTATTTCATTGTTTGATTGGTTCATTTTCTACGGCTTATCAGCAAACAAGAAATTATAATCTGGATATAAAGTGGGGTATCAATTTTACTTTGCAATCAATATACAAACTGATCCCTCACTTTTTGACCACGGTAGTTTCTATACATTTACATTCCAGAGACTAAAAAAATATGAAAGTCATGCCTGTGTAGCTAATCAGTATTTCATTGATTGATTGGTTTGTTTTCTATGGCTCATCAACAAAGAAAATATAATGTGGATATAAAGTGGGGGATCAATCAATCTCTTTATCTTGACCTATATCAACTTTAATAATCGTCCAAGGAGATAATTCCATTTTATATCTAAGGGTTTCTTTTTTTTTTTCTCTCATTTCTTAAATATTTGTATGTAAATGACATCTTACTTTTTATTTTTAAATTTATATACTTTTTCCTTCTATCTGCACACTTCTTCATCACCATACACTTGCTGAATTTCAAGAATTCTCCCACCCATCTCTATGTCCTCCTCTGCATCTCCTCGCTGTCACCTGTAGACCTGCCTGCTCTATATACTCTCAAATCGAGTCACCGTTCTGAAAATGTATTCACGTCTGAGTGAATAATGCCATCGTTCCCTTTTGACAGCCGATTATGGAACATCCTGATAATGAGAACGTTCTGTTTTTAAATAGAAGAAATGCCTTACAGTTGCCGAACTAAGAAATCCAATAAACTTCTTTCTTATCAGTTATCTCATCGACGAACAAGTTTTATGACAACATTTCAGTCTCTCAAACCCAACACACATCTCTTTTTATTCTTTTTTCAATTTTCTTTTAGTTCAATTAGCTTTATCGATAGATGAATGCTACCAAGGCTACTCGCTGGATTCATCTGATATCTTTTTCTCCAACTTGTATCTTGACATCATTTAACTATTTTTACCTTTTCGAAAAATATCTGCATGAATAATTTTATATTATTCTTATCGGTTTTATCATACGAAACTATTATAAAAGTCAACTAGTTAGCCAAATGCAGATGTTATGATAGAGTAATCTGAAGTAATTAATCAAATAAGACAAAAGGGAGATAACCAGTTAAATTCTAATT
>OZ010611.1:10040068-10095068 GCA_963932145.1 Acanthosepion lycidas
AATTAATACAATTTCTATTTTTTTTGTCTCTTCCCCCTCCTCTCCTGCTATGTAAATAAGATAGTTGGTGTGTGCCAAAAAGAAAATGGCCAGTATGCCACCTGATGAGATCATAAGATCAAAACCCATGTTGGAAAGGTATTGTTGAATATTAACATATCTATTTTGTAGCTCTTTATTGGATATCCAGAATTGAGCACTTTTATTTGTGCTTTTTAGGCATGGTCTACTTATAGCCTATTTTTGCAAATATTTATTCATTTATTTACTTGCATCCTTTAGCCATGGCTGATTTGAAGCCTTAAGAAGATTTGGTATTATATTTATATATAAATTTTATATATAGATTTGGTATTATATTAATTTGTATTTTTTGATTTGGTATTATATTATATTTATATATAAAAGCTGAATTGCTATTATATTATATATATATATATATATATATATATATATATATATATATATATATAAAAACCTACGTACATCTTTTATCTCCTATCTCTTCCCCACTTTTTTCTTTTTCCCTTTTTTCCTTTTCCCATATCATTTCCATTGAGTTGACTGATTAAATAGGTCAATGTCTGATCCTTACCCCCCTCCTCCCTCAATATTAAGTATTATAATAAAAAGAAATTTTAAAACTCTCTTCCCTCTCTATACTCGACCATGTCTCTCACACTATTCCTCACCACCTTCTATGTCAATTTATATAAGCTTAATACTGCCCGTCAAAAGTGTAAATTTTCAATTCATTTTTTGTCTAACCTTTGAAAGTGAAGTCTGAAAATCCAGAGAAAAATGAAATTCTCTGGTGAAATAAATTATTACAATGGAGCCTTAAAGTGATCAGTTTTACTCATTGATAATACAAATATAATATCATCATCCAAAATGTACAAAAAAGATAAAAATACTGGAAGCTTTATTAATAAAAAAGAAAAAGCCAATACTCAACTATGAACATGGCCTCAATGTGCTGACCGTGTTTGGAACATAAAATATTCTGATATCCATCCTGAATCCCTCCTTAAGGAGGGATTCAAAACAGCTATCAGAATGGCCTTGTGTCACATTTTCTCTTTTATTTTAGAAATAAATATCGCTTTCCTATTCGGTACTTCGAATTTATGAATTTAAGAACAGTACTAAATTAGCAGTTAGGTTTCATTTTAAAGTTGAAATGGTCAGATGCAACCATAAGTTCTATACCAGCAGTTTCTTATCTTCACACTTCTCACTTGTGGAACTCTCTTCCATCTTATTGCTTTCCAGTCAATTTTGATTTTCAAAATTCTATGAACATGGCCTCAATGTGCTGACCGTGTTTGGAACATAAAATATTCTGATATCCATCCTGAATCCCTCCTTAAGGAGGGATTCAAAACAGCTATCAGAATGGCCTTGTGTCACATTTTCTCTTTTATTTTAGAAATAAATATCGCTTTCCTATTCGGTACTTCGAATTTATGAATTTAAGAACAGTACTAAATTAGCAGTTAGGTTTCATTTTAAAGTTGAAATGGTCAGATGCAACCATAAGTTCTATACCAGCAGTTTCTTATCTTCACACTTCTCACTTGTGGAACTCTCTTCCATCTTATTGCTTTCCAGTCAATTTTGATTTTCAAAATTTGAAATGCAACATCTATCGTTATTTTCTGACATCTTAATTCCTGTTCTTTAATTGCCCTCTCTCCTTAAGAGTGTTTTCTTTTTCTCATATTCTCAATTTGATCTTCAAAAATTGAAATGCAATGTCAATCGTTATTTTCTGTCTTCTTAATTCTTGTTCTTTTATTGTCCTCTCTCCTTAATAGTATTTTCTTTTTCTCATATTCTCAATTTGATCTTCAAAAATTGAAATGCAATGTCAATCGTTATCTTCTGTCTTCTTAATTCTTGTTCTTTTATTGTCCTCTCTCCTTAATAGTATTTTCTTTTTCTCATATTCTCAATTTGATCTTCAAAAATTGAAATGCAATGTCAATCGTTATCTTCTGTCTTCTTAATTGTTTTTCTTTTATTGTCCTCTCTCCTTAATAGTATTTTCTTTTTCTCATATTCTCAATTTGATCTTCAAAAATTTAAATGCAATGTCAATCGATATCTTCTGTCTTGTTACATCTTTTCCTCTCTTCTTAATATTTTTGTTTTTCTTTTCTTTTTTCAAAATCCATAAACCCTTGTATCTTAGTAAGTTTATTGTTTTACTTGGGGTGAAATGATAAAAAAAATAAAAATGTTGCTCTTACACAACACTTATTATTATTATTATTATTATTATAATGATGTTATTTATATGAACAGAAATATGTTATATTGCTAATTTTATGAGAGTTCTTGGTGGATTGTGTAATGCTTAAAGACATGGAAGAAAATAATTAAAGAATGAAATTCTGGTTCCAACTGTTTACCAGCATTAATAACACGTATTAATTATTCTGTACAGGTAGCTCCTGAGTGGCAATTTTCTCTAGCACGTATTGCCTGCTCTTATGACTGTAGCAAGATGGCTAACTATACTTGTACAGTTGCTAAGAAGATTACATGATAATGGATCAGCGACCTTTTTGCACGCATGCAAGAGATTGCTGGCATTATCTCAGCTAACTTTGCAAAACATCCGCTTAATAGCAATGTCATTGAATGAATCCTGTAATCAGGTTTCAACGCAGAAACTGGCTCAGTACGTAGCACTTCTGTGTCCTCCGTTATTCTAGCCCTATACTGTTGATTCATTTTCTACGGCTCATCAACTATTTGCAGGTTATTTAAAACCAGAAGTTGTGGAGAGTCATGACTGATGAGACACAGAATGAAGAAGAAAATTTCTTATTTGAGTCAAAGACTGCATTTTCAAATGGAGGTCAAAACGCCCATGTTTGGAGGAAAGCAAGAATCCACCTCACCCTGTGTTTTGTTGTCAGGTACCTTGTCAAGGGTCGGTCACAGGATTACGGTGATGATCTAAAACAAGCAGTGAGAGAAGAAAAACTTGATCAAGTGAGGAATTGTTTTTTGCTGCAACCTAGCACCTGTCAAATTCTTAGAAAGGAGATGGAGTCTGCCAAATCATTTCACCTTTGTGTTTATGCCTTTCATTCTCCTCTTTTTCTCCTCCTCTCCTCCCATCTTCCCCTTCCTCCTTTCTTTTTCCACCTTTCCTTCTCCCCTACTTTCCGCTCTCCTTCTTCACCCCTCTTTTCCACTCCCCACTCTTTCCCTTCTCTTTTGCTTGGCTTCCCCATCCACTGTTCTTCTTCCTCCTCCTCTTTCCTCCCCTCTCCTTTTCACACCTCCTTCCTCCCCTCTTTACCACTCCCCACTCTTTCCTCTCTCTTTTGCTCTGCTTCCCATCCACTGTTCTTCTTCCTCCTCTCCTTTTCTCCACTTCATCCTCCTCACTACCACGTAACTTTTTTGGTTAAGTATAGGAAATAAATAAGAAAAATAATTGTTTTTTTTCCTGTGCTGCATGACCCATATAGATGTCAATTTATATGAATACTTTATTTTTTCAATGCTTTTTTATCAGCTGCTTCTTCATCATCCTAATAAATATTTGTGATGAAGAAAAAAAAAAAAATCTTTTTAAAATAAATCCTGAAAACTAAATATTTATACTCCAGACGGTGGAGTGCGGGGGGGTAACTTTAATTAAAAATAAAATAATGATAAATTTTTTTAAAAATAATCAAATTAAATCAGGGAAAAAGAAAAAAAAAATTAGATCACAAAACGAATCAACCCATTTTATATTTTTGGAGGGGGAAGTCTTTATTTTCAAATTTCTAACTTAATTTCCCAACCACTCTAAGAGATTTTTATTTTCTTCTCTGTACACCATTTTAAACAGATATTCTCTCTCAAACCTAATAAAAGAAGAAAAAAAATGTTGAGATGTATATGCGTGGAGAATTGGGTGTAATATAATTGATGAGCAATTAAAGGTGCCACAGACAGCGTCATCGTGTGCACATTTGGCAAACATCTTTTTGAGTTTAAGTAAACACACAACACAATGAGTAGGCATTCCTGACGGGAAGTACATCAGAAGAAGAAAGACAGCATAACTTGACAAAGTCTGTTTCTGCAGCATTTCTCCATATTCCCTGCACGAATACTGCCAACGTCCCCCACCTTGGCACCTTTATTTTCTTGAAATATCCTGTAGAGTTTATTTCATTTCAGAATTAAGATGAGAGAGAGGAAAAAAAAATGGAAATATGTTTGTCAGAGGAAACTCTTGTATTTCATATAAAGGTTGCGACAACTCGAGGAGGAGGAGGAGGAGGAGAAGAAAGAGAGTGAAAAGAAAATGCCAGGGAGGGAGAGAGAGAGGAAGGGAATGAAAGTCAAAATGGGGGGGAGGAGAAGAGAGAAAGTGAGAGAGAACGAAAAAACAAAGAAAGGAATAGAGGAAGAAAGAATGTGCAGACAAGAGAAGAGGTGGATAAAAGAACAAAGAGAAGAAGGAGTGGGGAAGACGGCAGGAAGAGAAAAACAGAGTGGGGCAAAAGAGAGAAGGAAAGAGATGAAGGAGGAGGAGAAAAAGAGTGCAGGGGAAAAGAAAAAGAGAGCAAGGAGAAGAGTAGGAGGAGGAGAAGAGTAGGAGGGAAAAGAGAGTAGGGAGGAGGAGGAAGAAAAGAGAGTGGGGGAGGGGGAAGAAAAGAGAGTGGGGGAGGGGGAAGAGAGAGTAAGGAGAAGGGGGAAGAGAGAGTAAGGAGAAGGGGGAAGAGAGAGTAAGGAGAAGGGGGAAGAGAGATTAAAGAGAAGGAGGAAGAGAGATTAAAGAGAAGGAGGAAGAGAGATTAAAGAGAAGGGGGGAAATGAGAGTAGAGAGAAGGGGGGAAATGAGAGTAGAGAGAAGGGGGGAAATGAGAGTAAAGAGAAGGGGGGAAATGAGAGTAAAGAGAAGGGGGGAAATGAGAGTAAAGAGAAGGGGGGAAATGAGAGTAAAGAGAAGGGGGGGAATGAGAGTAAAGAGAAGGGGGGGAATGAGAGTAAGGAGAAGGGGGGAATGAGAGTAAGGAGAAGGGGAAAGTGAGTAAGGAGAAGGGGAAAGTGAGTAAGGAGAAGGGGAAAGTGAGTAAGGAGAAGGGGGAAAGAGTAAGGAGAAGGGGAAAGAGTGTGGGGAAGAGAAAGAGAAGGAAAAGAGTTAGGATGGAGGGGAAAGAGAAGAGGGGAAGAAAAGAACATAGAGGAAGAAAGGAGAGCATAGAAAAGAGAGGGGGAGAAATGCAATGGAGATCAAAGACAATAAAAGAAGTAAAGCATTCAAGAGAGAGAGAGAGAGAGAGAGAGAAAAAAAGCAAGAGACAATTCAAAGTGAGAGAGATAAAGAGAGAAAGGATGTTCAAAGAGAGAGAAAGAGGATTCAAAAAAGTTAAAGAGAGAAAGTTTCAGAAGAGAAAAAATGAAAAAGAAATCCAGGAGAGAGTCTAATTAAGAATGAACAATGGCCATTTAACTTCCATTTTGTTTATATATTATCAAAAATATAAATGCGTTACAGGTTGTTGAAATTGAAAAAGCTCACCTGATTAAAATATGCTACTGGTTTAGGAAAGCAAAAATTATTTAAAAAAAAAAAAAGTAAAATTAAGATTTTACAAGTCAAAATAGAAAATAGAAAAACAAACCAAAAGACCTTGAGAGCAATTCCTCTTATATAAGGAAAATCAAAGAACCAGATGGTAAATACTTTTACGCAAATAAAAAGGATGAAAAAAAAAAAAAACATCTCCATATAAATAAAGCTTTTTATAGTTTCAGGCGAAAAATGGAAAAAGGTTGTTTGAAATATTAATCTCGTTCATTTTCTATCACAAGATTAACAGCAATCAGAAAAGTCAACACAATGACAGAAAATTAGAATAAGCAAATAATAATATTAATTTTGATAACGATAATATATAATAACAAACACAAAAGTGAAAGCAATTATCGAGTAAGAACAAACAAGTAATGATGATGATGATAAGTCAGTCAATCCTAGATCAGCTGCTAAGAAAGTTGGTCCATTGTGTTTTCTCTTCAGAATCTATCTTACATATCTATAAGTCTATCATTCGTTCATGCTTAGAATATTGTGCCTTGTCAGGCTAACATTTCAGCTGACATGAAGAGAAAAGACTATATTGAATCTATTGCTAAGTCAGCTGCTAAGAAAGTCAGTTCACTGTGTAGTACAAGACAATTTTTCTCTCCAGAATCTATCTTACATATCTATAAGTCTACCATTCATCCATGCTTAGAATATTGTGCCTTCTCGAGCTAACTTTCTCAGATGACATGAAGTGAAAAGTCGATATTAAATCCATTGCTAGGTCAGCAGCCAAGAAAGTTGGTTCACTGTGTTGATCAGAGGACTTGCTGTTGGATGTAGTTTATCGTCATACCCAGGATAGTATTCCTTTTATTTCTTCTTTATTACCACTGAAACCAAACAGGGATGCTGCACATAAAAGTAAAATCTCAGTCCCGAAAATGTTTTGGAATTTTTCTGATTTCAGAACGGTGCCAGACATCTTGAAATTTCATTATCACAAATTAGAATCGTAAAAGTACCATGTGTACACTGCAAATTGTACCAGAAGTGATGCATGTTGAAGAAAATAGCCTGATGGAGCCTAATCTTCACCAGGCTAGTTTGAATTCAGAGTTTTCCTTCTCCAAGAGTGGTTAGCAACCAAAGATATAGGCTCCAGTCTGTCCTGTTATTTATCCATAGATGGCTTCATACCTTTCCCAAGGGTATTTGAGTGTAAGTGAATGTAATGAAATTCGAACTCGGCTCTATGATTCCATATTCCCAGCAGTTACCAATTACACCATTGTACATCCACATCTTGGTGTTGGTATCAAAAGCACAAAGAAGTTCAAGAGACCTAACGCTCTATCATTCTTGCACAATATTTATGGGCCAATGTCGAAGACATTAATATTTCCGCAGTGAACCTTATAAATATTTACACAGAGTCGGATAAATACAGGTTATAAATAATATTACAGTTTATTTTTATAAAGCGGCAAATGAAGTGGGTAAAGACAGGCTGTAAAATTACGAGAGGTGGTTTTATTTCGATATAAAACATCGTTACTTCAATAAGTGGAGAGCTGAGCGTAAATCACAAAACAATAAAAAAAACACATACACACACGTGTGAGAGTATATATTAGGTTGGTGCAAAAATAATGTCGTTTTCTCACATAGTAACATAGGTGAGAAAACGACATTATTTTTGCACCAACCTTATATATATATATATATATATATATATATATAAATATAAAAAAAACGTAATAAAGGCACATCTAAATGGGTGGAGTGCTGAGAGACAAGAACAAACGATAAAGCTGTGATCAAGTTTGGGTACCAATTATGAAGTTGGCGTTTTGGGAGAATTAAATTTAAATAATAAAGTAAAATAATTAATAAACATAATAATTTAAAAAATTAAATAATTTTATTTTCCCATAATGCAAAATGGAAACCAAGAAAAATAAATGGTGGGGTCCAGTCATGTGCAAAGTTTGTGGCTCCACTTCCGGAAAGGAAATCATCTAGAATCTGGATACTTTTGAATCATTAGCTTCAGACATATTTTTGTAGCAGCTCTAAGGAAAAAAGATTTCCCCCTCTCTCAGTGTCAGGTTGACTTGAGGTCAATCACTCTCCCACCCACCTGAGTTTAGTACACACATGTGTGTCAATAAAAATTGACCCTTAATTTTTCCAAGTAAGTTTTTGTGTTATTTATTGTGGTCCAACAACATTATCATCTTCTGATACCAGACGAAAAAACAAATACCAACCTACTACAGTGTACAAATGATCTCCACAAAAAAAAAAAAAAAAAAAAGAATATCCTGATGTTAGGATTCAGTTTTCTGTGTTTCCAATAGGACTGTGGATTACATGACTTTATATAAAGTTACAAATGACTTTCTTTTTTCTTTTATCAACCTAACGACTCTGCTTATGACTTGTATGACTTGTAACCTAAATATGGTAAATATATATAAAAGAAAAAAAAAAGAAACCTAAAGGAGATTTTTCTCCCCGGAATCGATCCTTCAGATCTACAAATCAACAATTCGCCCTTGCATGGAGTATTGCTGCCATATATGGTCTGGAGCCCCTTCTGTTTGCCTCGGGGTTCTTGATAGGCTCCAGAGGCGGATATGCAATATAATTGGCCCTGTTCTGGCATCTCATCTACAGTTGCTCTCTCACAGATGTACCGTCAACTCTCTCTGTCTGTTCTACAAATACTTTCATGGCGATTGCTCCGAGGAGCTGCATTCGCTGGTTCCCAGACTTCATGAGTTCAAGCGCCCTATGAGGCTGGCATCCCGCTCTCAACCCTTCACTGTCGAAACTCCTAAATGTAGCCGTCTCTTCTACTCCAATAACTTCATGTCTCGTACCTCTCACCTGTGGAACTCCCTTCCCTTTTCCTGTTTCCCTGAGAGCTATAATCTCCAGCAATTCAAGTGTAATGTCAATCGACATCTCCAGTTGCCTTGATCTATCCACTACCCTTTTCATCCTTTCTTCTATCACTCCTATCTGATCTTAAATTTTCTGTAATTCCTTGCATCTTAGTGGCTTCTCACCTTGCTTGGGGTGAAATGCTTAAAAAAACAAAAACACATATTTCAACAGTTCAGCGTGTGGATGAAGAGGGCTATGCATGATGGAAGAAGGTGTTACTCATTGCAGATTCTGCATATTTCGTTGCATATGAGCTGCAGGGGAAGGTCATGAAATCAAATATGTGGCTTACTTCCTTGCAAGCTAAGGTCTACCTTAAACAAATTAATACTATTGGTACTTTTTCTTACTCTGATTTTCTTTCATCTTCAACCAACTCTTGTAAAGCCAAACGGCAATAGGGAATGGATGATAGGAGAATGTGGCAGCAATATTCAAAGCAAGGAAGAATGGTAAACTTATAAATTTGTAAGATAGATTCTAGCGAGAAAAATCTTTAACACAATAGAGTGAACCAACTTTAGGTCGGGAGTTCTAGACTTGGCGGCAAAGTTGAAGACGAGGACCAACCACAATGACTCCCAGCGGTAAAACAAGTAGATATCGAATACAGGTTGAATTAGCGGATGAAGAGGGCTACGCATGATGGGCATAGTGAAGGCGCCACTCGAAATTATAACCTTTGCGTTTCATAACTGGAATGTATGTTTCATTCTATATGTGCCACAAAGGAAGATCATGAAATCATGTATAGGTCACTTCGTGTCAAGTTGGTGTCCACAATAAACAAATGTACACCACAGTACTTTCTTCTACTTTGATTTTCTTTCACCTCCAACCAATTCTTGCAAAGCCAAATGACAATAGGGAATAGATGATAGGAGTAGGTTTTTTGTGAAGCTTCTAGTCCTGAATCTGCATGTTGGCATCAAACTTAGTCATCAATGCCAGCATCATAAAGGAAGCAATCAGCAAAGTAGAAATTCAATTCTTGGATATGAGTTAAAGCCAACAAGGTCTATCCTACAAAACAATGATTTGTTGACTACTGAATGAAAAAAAAAAAATACCGATGAGATTACCACTTCAAATTGCCACTGAGCAAATAACGACAATTAATTTCAGATTAGCATTAACACATTTCGCTCAGATGAATCGGCTACTGATAAAGTTGCCTTCAAAACAGATTAGGGCTAAATTCACCAATAAAAAAAATGCTAATTATCACGAAGCATGATATATTGTCAGTAACAAACTGGTCATTCAATATGGCCATTCAGCTCCATATACGAGATGAACGGACAGACAGCTGGGAATGTCGCTAAAGATTTAGCTGCGTTAATTCTGAAACTGTCAGATATCTTTGTGAATAACTATGCTGATAATACAACAGTATATGAGCAAACCTCTAAAACTTTAACTGGCCAATGATTGGCAATTGATCTCTCCTATGACCAAGCTCTAACAGCTCAATAGGGGAAGAACTGTTTGGTCACATTCAATGCCACATAAAACCAGACTAGTAACATTGTCATCATTGATCGAACCCAAAACCATGACCAATCATGATGAACGGATGTTGATCATGGCTCTCCACAAGTTCCTGTTCTTTGTAGCTCTTAATAAATTTAGTCTTTTTGTTATCTCTCCTAAACCTTGTTCTGCCATCCATTTACTCAAGCTCATTCTTCTTTTATGTGCTGTTTCTCTTCAGGGTGTTGGCGTTCATGCCTCTCCCCAATTTCCTGACCTTTGTAGCTCTTAATAAATTTTGTCTTTTTATTACCTATTCTAAACCTTCTTCCAGCATCCATTTATTCAAACTCATTCTTCTTCTATGTGCCTTGTCACTTCAGGACCTTGGCGATTACGGCTCTCCACAATTTCCTTTTATGATGAATGGATGTTGAGTGATTTATTGATTCTTTTTATGGCTGGGAAACTTTGACACTCAAAGGACATGATGAAGGCAAGATGGAAGACGTACCTAACGAGCTTGCATATATGAATGACTGAACAGTGAGTAAGAGGGATAGTAAGAGGATAACCCTTGCTTAGAGTTACAAAGGATAGGAAGCTGTGGAGAGCCATGATCAACCGACTTGAGCTTGTGCAAATGGACAACAGGGACTGGGAGGTATAATAAGCAGATAAACATTGCTCAAAGTTACAAAATATAGGAAGTTGTGGAGAGTCATGATCAACCTATTTGAGCTTGTGTAAATGGATAGCAGGACAGGGATATGGGAAGATCATAAGGAGATAAAGATTGCCTAGAGTTTCAATAGAGAGGAAGTTGAGGAGAGCCATTATCAACCTACTTGAGCTTGCGTAAATCGACGACAGAACAGGGACTGAGATGGATAGTAAGGGGATACATATTGCTTAGAGTTACAAAAGGTAGGAAGTTGTGGGGAGCTATGACCAACCTATGTGAGCTTGTGTAAATGGATGACAGAATAGGGACTGGGAGCGATAGTAAGATACTGATAGCTGATGCACTGGGCATGTCCCGATCTTCCCAAACAGCCTTCCCCACGTTTTGAATTCAGAGTTGACATTCTCTTAGACTGGTTGCCAACCAAGGCTACAGAGCCTAGTATGCCCAACTACTTAGCCCACAGATTGGGAGGAAGAGATGAATTCATACCTTTACGGGGGTATTTGTGAAGAGATGAATTCATACCTTTACGAGGGTATTTGCGCCTAAGTGACTGTAACAAGCGCGAGTGGACTTCGAACTCAGCCGTCAGATTTCTCATTCCAAGCCTATATCCATTGCCTCTCAGCAGTTCTTTCGTAATCACAAAATAAAACTTTTTCTCTGCTATTATATTCTTAGGAATGCCAATCTCAAATCTTTTGGAACGTTCCTCATATACTTCATTACCAGAAACTCTTGGAAATCCTAATTACGATCCATTTTCAGATTCCCAAAAATATTTCCATGTAAACTAAAACCATGTAGCCAGGGTATTTAATTCCCAGAATTGTATAACCTTATTACCAAAGTGACTGAAAAAAAAGAATGTTACCTTAATGAATCCATTGCTAGATAAGTTGCTAAGAAATTTGATTCCCTGCTTGACAATTTTTCTCTCCAGAATCTATCTTATAAGTCTACCATTTGTCCATGCATAGAATATTGCTACCACATATGGTTTGGTTCCCCTGCTATTTACCTTGAGCTCTTTGAAAGAATCCAAAAAAGACTTCCCCACTGTGTAAGGCTGCCTCCCTGTGCTTTTTTTTATTTTTTTTATAATAAATAGTTTTATGGTAATTGTTTAGATGAGCTCTACCCTATGGTACCTAAACATTTTGAATTTAAGCACAGCACTAGACTAGCGTCGAGATCTCACCAATTTTCAGTCAAGCTGGCTAGGTGTAAGCATAAATCCTATGCTAAGAGTTACTTTTCTCGCACTTCTTGCATGTGGATCACTTCCTGCTCTGTGCTTTCCAGTCAACTTTTATCTTCAAATATTTAATGCAATATCTATCACTGTCTACTGTCATCCTGATTATTCTTCCCCACCCACACTCATTATTAATGTTTCTGTTCCAAATTCTTCCACACCCAGTAACCCCTTGTGTCTTAGCGGCTTTACTGCCTTGCTTATGGAACTCCCTCCCATGCTTTCCAGATAACTTTAATCTGCAAAAATTTAAATGCAATGTCAATCGCTATCTACTGTCCTCTTCTCACTCATTATTAATGTTTCTATTCCTAATTCTTCCACACCTTGAAACCCCTTGTGTCTTAGTGGCTTTACTACCATGCATGGGGTGGTGCCAATTAAAAAATATCTTATAAGGTTTCGTCAAGCAAACCTGCAGTCTCAATCAAGAATTGAACTCATACTCGGTGCCTTTACCCTTGTCCAGAACAGAGAAGTAATATTAGGTTGGTGCAAAAATAATGACATAATAATGTCGTTTATTTGACTTATTATTTAACGCCAAAATATGACATTATTACGTCATTATTTTTGCACCAATCTAATATATCTTCGGTCAGGCCTTTTGCTAAATCGGTCAAATTTTCATAAGCTATAAAATAAAACCTTCTTCTCAATGCAACATAACATAAAAAAGGTGCCTCACTCCTTGTTTCCGGCTTTGTATGCTGTCTGCTTACCTTCATATTACTTCCTTTTGTTAGTGAAAAGTATTTAATCTAACATTGTTCAGTTAAGACTTTTCTATTTTCCTTTCTCCGGGTGAGTAGGAAAGAAATCTTTCTCTCCTTTTCTTGTTCTTTTTTCTTCCTCCGCAACTAAAGACCCACAAGGCAAAGCTCTCAGAATCTCGTCCAATAACTTTAATAACCTTCCTTCGCTAGCGAACCAATCAAGTGTCCAGATACAAATTAGCGGAAACCAAGACGTTCCTTTCAATCACTCCAAATTTGTCCAATATTGTTTTCATTAACAACGTGGCTATGGAGGTGGCATAACATGACATATTCCAACTTGACTTATTCAATTTTTATCGAATTGTCGCGCAGGACAATATAACTAATGAAATCCCAAGGTTTGGTGAGTTAAATGTTCTTGAATTTTAATCTAATTTCGCTTGTAACAAGAACTTTCATTGGCTGCGTCCTTGAATGGGCAGCTAATGAGATGTTAATTCACTGAGGCAAGTTTTGAATTTGTTACATAAATATATTACCTTCAAGTTGTTGTTGTGAACCATATTTTTAGACAAGGTGTTTTAATTGTTGTTTGGGTGAGTGTATTTTCTTTTTATCATTTCACCCCAAGGAAAGCCATAATCTCACGAAGACATAAGGAGATACTGTTAATGAAAGAGAATGAGAAGACTTTAGTGAGGAGAAAGGACAATAAAAGAACAGTTTTCAGGAAGACAGAAGATGGCGATAATGCCACTAAGACGCAAGGGGTTACTGGGAGTGAAAGAGAATGAGAAGACTTTAGTGAGGAGAAAGGACAATAAAAGAACAGGTTTCTAGAAGACAGAAGATGGCGATAATGCCACCAAGACGCAAGGGGTTACTGAGAGAGAAAGAGAATGTGATGACTTTAGTATGAAGAAAGGACAATAAAAGAACAGTTTCTGGAAAACAGAAGATGGCGATAATGCCACTAAGACGCAAGGGATTACTGGAAGTGAAAGAAAATGAGAAGACATTAGTGAGGAGAAAGGAGAATAAAAGAACAGATTTCAGGAAGACAGAAGATGGCAACAATGCCACTAAGACACAGAGGGTTACTGGGAGTGAAAGAGAATGAAAAGACTTTAGTGAGAGGAAAGGACAATACAAGAACAAATTCAGGAAGTCAGAAGATGGCGATTGATGTTGCATTTAAGTTTCTGAAGATTGTATAGAGCTGCCAGATTATATGTGGCAGGGAAGTAAGGAACTGGAAGAGAGTTCGAGTTGAAACCGAGTTGCCAAGTCAGGACCGATAACATAACAGATCCTTCTTTGGACTTTGTTGAAAATCTTGAGATATATAGCCTGGGCATAGACCAGATAACGCAGCTCTATTCAATGCAGGGACGAATGGTAGATGAATAAATGGCAAGATGAATTCTGACGGGTTGGGGAGGGGTAAAATTGTCTGAGACGACACAGTCAACCAATTCTCTTAATAAACATACGTAGCAATTGATTCAATCTAATCACTCCAGTTCGGTAGAAAAAGTGAGACTAAGGTATAAAATTTGCTCACATGGCAGTTAGCATCAGCCATACTGATGAAAAGCAAAAATGGATCTCTGTGATGATTATAGAATAAAAATTTTGTTTGCCATTTCTTGCCCTAGTTAACAAGTGATTAGATGTTATTTTCCAGAACAGCTCACAGTTGTAACGATATATCGGTTTTATTATTAAGACAGGTATTAACAGTACTGTCGTCTGTAGAAATACCTAGTTTGAAATGGATGTCATCGGTAAAGTCTTTGATGATGATAAAAAATAACTTAAGTCCAAAGATGACTATGAAACCACCAGTGGAAAAGGCAGTGGAATCGCTTCCTGTCTTTCACATTTTGACCAATTCATTCTACAGCTCCGTTGGGTTTCTTACAAGAAACAAAGCTTTATCTAATAAAAAAACGGCCATAAATATATTAACCAAACTAATCCATTCACAAAGCGCAAAGATCGCCAGGCAGTCAAATCTTTTCAAATTATAAATGGAACAAGTTCTATAAACCCACTAGCAGCATGGCCCGGCGTTGCTCGTGCCCGATTCAAAAATCATACGACACATACAGAAATCGCTATCACTTGACTTAAAATATTTTTGCCCTTCCTTGCCTTTAAAGGAGTGCCCTTTGCCGTGCTGATGTGGCTACATGCCTTACTTCTTGCCTATCTCACACTGCAAATTTTTTCTAAGCTCTATACTAAACATTAAATCTGTTAAGAAAAAAGAACTAAACAAAATGAACACAAAACGATCGGCTTAAAAAAAAAAACTCGTAACTGGAAAAACCGAATGAAAAAAGAATATTAACAACAAATACTTTTTCACACCTAACCCAGTTCTGCCGAATCAGAATCAATGTTGATTTTAAGCAAGCGAATGAGCCAATTGCAGTAAAGTGCCATGCAGAATTAAATTTTTCCCACTTGTAACGAATGCAGCTATCGATTTTTTTGCATGCTAGCATGCTAGTTAACATTCGTGTCAGTCAGCTGTTGGCTCTCACGCTAGCCAATAGAATCTTCCTGTCTACTCGTCGCAGCCAGCTATTTAGCTCTCACTCTGGCCAGTAGAAAATGGCCGCAAACTACATTAAAACTACCGTAGAAGCATGAAAAAAATCCATTATTTCCACTATCGACGGGAGTTGGGAAATGCGAAGTTGGTCTTTGCCTTCTCGCTAACTTGGAGCATGTACATGTAAATTTTGGTGCAAATCCGTCGAAAATTGCGGCTGTGCATTCGTTACACACACACACACACACACAAACACACACACACATCCTGCCTTTTATAAATAGAGATTTGCACGCAATGTGTATCGCCGATTATTTAAAAGTGATTGCATCTATTTGAAATAAATGCCACATTTTTATTTTTCTTACTTCAAACAGTATATATTTCTTACACTATTTTCATTGTTCAGGCTGTTGTCCTTATCTTAGTTGCCATATTCACAACGTTTTGGTCATTGTACGCTCCAGCCTTCTTCAGGACACATGGCCCAGTGGATAAAAGTATTGGTTGAAGTAATCCAGTCACTTGACCCAAAGAGTTGTGAGTTCAATATGTGGCTACAGCAGAGGTTAACAAAAACCTGGAGAGTTGAGTTAAAGGGAGATACTGAGCTATCCGGAAGAGGCATGGTACGTGGAACTAGATACATCCAACCCGGTGGACGAAATAAAGATGGCCAGAGCGTACAACCGATAAAACGTCGTAAATATGACAACAAAGATGAGGACAACAGTCCAAACAATATAAATGTGTGAATAATTGCAATACCTCATCTCAGAAATATAGACAGATCCTAAAGAAGGCTGAAGCGTACAACAGTCGAAACGTTGTGAATATGGCAACAAACATGAGGGCAGCTGTTTGAACAATTTAAATAAAGTAAATAACTACAATACGTCATCGCAGATATAAAATGGATATTCGTATTTGAAATAGATGCCCCATCTTTTATTTTAAACATTTTGTATTACGTCTAACGGACTGCGTATCCGAAACATCTCAATAAAGATGCTCTCCCGTAGTAATCGAACCAAGAAATTAATCGCACGTGTGCTAATCACACTGTCATCAGTGTTAATATTATATGAAGACTTCAATGTTTTTACTTCAAGGAACGTCTTTTCTCCAACACAAAAAAAAAAGAAAAAAATCAATAGCCACTCCTGCGAATGCTCTGCTGTAGGAAAAACAGTTGAGACACCTTAAATGAAAAATTACCTTGGATCTTATTTACATTATTCTGACTATTGTCCTCATCTTCGTTACAACGTTTCGGCCGTTGTGCGCTCCGGCCTGGAATGTCGAAGTGAACCCTTTATTTCGCTCACAGGGGTAGACTATTCTAGTTCTACGTGCCATGTTTAATGGATGTTAGTTATCAGTTATCTCCTGTTAATTCCCCTCTCCAAGTTCTCCACTGCCTTAACCGGGTATTGAACTCTCACTCTTTGGGTCCTGTCACTGGATCTAACTAACGCCTTTATCCATTGTGCCATGTGTCCTCCCGGTGAGCGAAATAAAGGGTTCGGTTCGACATTCCAACAACCTGAAGGAGGCCGGAGTGTACAACGGCCGAAACGTTGTAATAAACGTGGCGACGAAGATGAGGACAATAGTCCGAATAATGTAAATAATGTACATAATACCTCATCTCAGAAATATAGACAGATACTTTGGATCTTTTTACTAGTGCGGCCTGACTTATGATAAGCCATATCTCAAGGGACCCACTAGCCGGAAAAGGTTACCCATTCCTGCAACGTGACAGACACTGATAACTCAAAATATATACAGTTTAGTAATTAAATTAACAGTTGGGCCGCATCTGTCTTTTATATATATATATATATATATATATATATATATATATATATATGGGTGAAACACACACAGTTACAAATAAATAAAAAAATTATTAAAACAGAGCATGATTCACGTGTACTTCTTATAATATGTAGATCAAATCGGCCGGTTAGAAAAATTTGTGGAATAAAAATTTAACAGAATCATAATATTGGCATTAAGATTAATAAAACTTATTAGATTTTTGTGTTTTGACTCATTTTCTTGACAGTTGTTCAATGAAGAAACATGCAGATCGGAGTTGATATATATATATAAACAATCCTTCTTTCAAATAGTCACACACACACAAAAAAAAATTTTTTTTTCCTCTGGCCTCAGAAGACATTTTCTCTAGAAGCCTCTACTTAGGTTACAAAGCAAAAAGCCTTTTATCTGTTACTCTAACTGAAATGTGTAAATAATTGATGTATTTAGCCATCTTCTAAAATTTATGCCCATTTATCAAAGCAAAAAGCAGTAAAAGGAAAACCATTAGAGAACCAGGAAAGGCAGGATTTAATTCTAGAGGATTTCGTTTTTATAGCTCTAACAGCCAAGGCCGGTGGGTCCCTGCGGCAGGCAGAGAATGAAAGGCTATTAAAAGTTGAGCTAACAATCATCAACCATTTTGTCAGACTTGGCTTCCTGAGGTCGACTGTCTAAAATTCTCCAAAGGGGAGCTGCTTCTTTGGAAAGGTTACTAACATTTAAAGGAGTCTCTCGGGGAAAAGACTATCAATAGTTGATCATGGAAAAGGAACACACAAGCAGACATCTGGGGCCGGAGGAATTTTCCAATAGTGGTAGTTAAACTAATAATCGGCAAGCAAAGAGCATTTCTCGTTGGGTCATTAGTTGAAGAGGTTGCGTCGTTTTTCTCTTCTAGCTAAATAACCTACATATCTACGGTATTTTCTTGCTATAAAATCGCTTAATACGCTGAAAATGTTGCTTATTTTGTTCAATGTTTAAATCAATAAATAAGATGCAAGTTTTGACGAAATTATTTTTTAAATGCATGTTGGGCTTTATGAAGTATAAAAACCCTGCCGGGCAATTTAATGCCGATATCAGCTTTCCATTAGAGTCTGTAGGTAAACATTGGTTACGTTTATTGTCGAGTCGATAGGCAGGCCCATCGCCAGAGAGAGCAGGGTTTGCCTCAAAATCATTTAATTCCATTGCGAAAATAGATGTAAACTAATTTTAGAGCGTAAATTTTAATTCGGGTCCTTACCCACATCTCAAAGAAATCAGGCAACTAGGTAAACACTAGTCGCGTCCACAGTCGAGTCTATAGGTAAACACCAGTCGCGTCCACAGTCGAGTCTATAGGTAAACACTAGTCCCATTTACAGTCGTGTCCGTTGGTAAACACTAGTCCCGTTTACAGTCGAGTTTGCAATTTCCCACCCAGTAGGTGGCGCTATTAGAAGTTACCTTAAGCCTCTGCAGGGAATGCACCCGGCGTAATGGATCAATTGTCAATAGGGCAAAATGTTGATAGCTCTGATAATACAATGGAAGGCGATATTTTTGTATACATTTGAACCAGTGATTTTTAACCGCCATGCCAGAGCCCACTCGTGTGCCGTGAAACTTTGTCATGACATATTGAAGAAATCGTGACAGAACACTAGGCTCTGGTATCACACTAAATAAACTGTACAAATAGTTGAATAGAAACAAAAAAAAATCTATAGTTTTATTTCATTACATTTATATGAATACCCTTTAAAAGTTTTGCTAAGCCTTCATGATATTTTCATTTGCTTCTAGGTGTGCCGTTGCTTAAAGTTGAGTAACACTACCATAAAATATCTAAGTTGTAGACCAGGCTGCTAACATTGTTATTTATTGCTTTTGTCCTGGGTTCTTTGGATATTTTTACATATATTTTTAGAAAGCAAGATTTCTTTCTTACAAAAAGATAAAAATAATTATAATCATAAAAATCCTATATTACCAATGGAATGACTTAAGAATATGAGGTCTGATCAAAATGTATTAGAACTTGCTCTATAACAACACGTATCAACTCGGAATTTAATCTTCGAAATAGACTCCTTCTGAAGGCACACACTTTATTTAGCATTGTTTCCATTGATGGAAGTATTCCTGGAACTCCTTTGAGGTAGCAAACACTCGCCTTATCACATTTCTCTTGGATTTCTTTGACATTTTGAAATCTTCAAATGATGACAGAACCCACTGACACATTTTGAATTTCAATACAAAAGGAATATCACACATTAGCTAAAAAAGCTTTATAAGCTTTATTGAAATTTTCTACTTCTTATTTATGTGAATTAGGCGCCTCAACCCTAAATAACATCAAAAATAAGAAATGAGAAAGACTACACTCAACTGAAAAAAAAATTAGGGTCTGCTTATTGCACATTCGACCAAACATTGAAGAAATCACAAAAAACACCAGGCAAAGGTTTCACACTAAATAAACTGTACAAATACTTGAACAGAAACATTGAAATAAAGTAAATTCATATTTGTGTGTGCATTTTTTAAAAATCTATGGCTTTTATTTCATAACATTTATATGAATACCCTTCGAAGATTTTGCTAAACGTGTCGTGATATTTTCAGTTGCTTCTAGGTGTGCCGTTGCTTAAAAAGTTGAGAAACACTAGCATAAAAGAATATCTAAGTAGGAGACCAGATTGCTAACATATTGTTATTTATTGCTTTTGTCCTCGGTTAACTTTCTTAAGTCTACGGTGAAAAATTGTCATGGTATACATGTGTGTGTATTTGTGGAAAAATTTCTTACAGCGTTAGTATTTGAATAAATGAATAAGTATTAAACTTTTTATCTCACATTAGCTAAAAAGACTTTATCGGTTTTATTGCAATTTTCTACTTCTTATTTGTGGTTTAGGCTTCTCAACCCTAAATACAGTGTAACCCGGATATAAGAAAGTTGTCGGGACCGGAGAAGAAGTCTCTTATATCCGGGTTTGGTCTATTTTGTTTAGGTAAGTATGGCTCTAATTTGGGACCAGAGAAAATCTCTCTTATATCCGGGTTTGGTCTATTTTTTTTTTTAGGTAAGTATGGCTCTAATTTGGAACGAAATAAAATCTATCTTATATCCGGGTTACACTGTAACATCAAAAATAAGAAGCAAGAAAGACTACACTCAACCGAAGAAGAAATGAGGATCTGCTTATTGCAAATTCAAGCAAACATTGAAGAAAATCGCGAAACAGGTACAGGTTTGGCACTAAATAAGCTGCACAAATAGTTGAATTGAAACGTTGAAATAAATTAAGTTCATATTTGTGTGTGTCTTAAAAAAATCTGTGGTTTTATTTTATAACATTTAAATTTTAAAATTTTTGCTAAGTGAGCCGTGATATTTTCATTTGCTGCTAGGTGTGCCGTTGCTTAAAAAGGTTGAGAAACACTGGTTTAGTTTTTGGTGACCCAGAATGACTATTATTTTCCCTCGCCGAGCACAGAAAAGTAATATTGGATTCGAAATCCCTTTGCAAATGTTCCTTTTAATATTGGACTTCAGTTATTTGAAGAAAAAGAATTTGGCCACCATTTCTTGTGATAGAGAGCTCAAAATAAAATATTCGATGGTACCCATCGATACATTTTGGATTTCAGTACAAAAAGAATATCACGCATTAATTAAAAAGGGTTTTTTAGTTTTATTACAATTTACTACTTCTTATTTATGTGAATTTGGCTTCTCAATCCGAAATAACATCAAAAATAATAAGCGAGAAAGACTACGGTCAACTGAAAAAGAAATGGGGGTCTGCTTATCACACATTCCACCAAACATTAAAGAAATCGCGAAAAAAAACAAAAAAACAAACAAAAAAAAACAAACAAAAAAAACAAACAAAAAAAACAAACAAAAAAAACAAACAAACAAACAAACAAACAAAAAACAAACAAACAAACACCAGTCCCAGTTTTCTTCACATTAAATAAGCTGCAGAAATAGTTGAATAGAAACATTGAAATAAACTAAGTTCATATTTGTATTCATTTTTTTAAATCTGTTTTTTTTATTTTATTTTATAACATTTAAATGTATACCCTTTAAAAATTTTGCTGAGTGTGTCATTGCTTAAAAAAGTTGAGAAACACTGAGTTAAAGTAAGGAATACCTCATTATATTTTATGACAAAAAAAAAAAAAAAAAAAAAGTAGAAAAAAGATCAGAGTGTTGTATCTGTTCAACCCTCATCCATTTACGATATGAATTAAATTGAGAATGCAAGAAGACGGAAACAATTGGCGGTAAGAAATGTTCGGGAAACGAAAAGAAATTTGGAAGACAATAATTAATTACAATATTTACATTATTCGGACTATTGTCCTCATCTTTGTTGCCATATTTATCACAACGTTTCGGCTGTTGTACTCTCCGGCCTTCTTCAGGTTGTTAGAATGTCGAACTGAACCCTTTATTTCGCTCACTGAAGTAGAATGTTCTAGTCCCACGTGCTATGTTTATCTGTTATCATCTCCTGTTAATTCCCCACTCCAAGTTCTCCACTGCCTTAACTGGGTATTGAACTAACACTCTTTGTGTCCTGTCACTGGATCTAACCAACGCCTTTATCCACTGTGCCATGTGTCCTTGAGTATCAATTCCAGGGTATTATGAACCTAATATCTTCAGTAATCGTTTTTTTACCAATGCTAATATTGCAATTTTTGCTGTCTGAACAACGTAAATAGTGTACATAATACCTCATCTCAGAAATATAGACAGATACTAAAGGCCGAAACGTTGTAATAAATATGGCGACAAAGATGAGGACAATAGTCCGAACAATGTAAATAGTGTACATAATACCTCATCTCAGAAATATAGACAGATAATAATTAGAATATTTGACACAACCTCGTTAAATATGCTACAAACTGTTTCTCTTGCCTTCTATTTGTCTTGTGAATATTCTATTCTCCAAACCTTCTTTCCTTGTTATATGTCCGCGAAATATCAACTCTTTCAAATCGTAGGCATCGGTTTGTGAGTATTTGCTATCCATAAAAATTTTTTTTTCCTCATTGGTAATTAATTAACCACATCTTTTCAAATGATGACAACTTTTCAGTTAAATTTTCAGCAAAATGCTATGAAGGTAAAGAGATTTAAGCTGGAATGTTGGAAGCATCCTTGCCCTTTTTTTGTCTCTCAGAGAATGGGAATGAAAACACAGGATAGAGGAGCTAGATTTAAGGGGGTGAGGTGGAGGCAGAAGGAAAACAGAAGAGAGAGGGAGAATTAAAGAGCAAGAATGCAAAAGAATAAAAGAGAGAGGGGGAGGACAAAAAAGTGTGTATGAGAAACTAAAGATAGGCAGAGTGAAAAGCAAAAAGAGAGTGACAGAGAAAGAGTGACAGAGAAAGAGTGACAGAGAAAGAGTGAAAAAGGGATTGACAGAGAAAGAGTGAAAAAGGGATTGACAGAGAAAGAGTGAAAAAGGGATTGACAGAGAAAGAGTGAAAAAGGGATTGACAGAGAAAGAGTGAAAAAGGGATTGACAGAGAAAGAGTGAAAAAGGGATTGACAAGGAGAATGAGAGAGAAAAGAGAGACACGAGAAATATTAAGAGAGTGAGTGATGATATAAAGAGAAAAAAATGGAAATGGGGGTGAAAAGTGAGAAAGAAAAAAATGGGAGAAATTAGAAAGACAAAGAGAGAAGGCAGAAAGACAAAGAGAGAAGGCAGAAAGACAAAGAGAGAAAAGGCAGAAAGACAAAGAGAGAAAAGGCAGAAAGACAAAGAGAGAAAAGGCAGAAAGACAAAGAGAGAAAAGGCAGAAAGACAAAGAGAGAAAAGGCAGAAAGACAAAGAGAGAAAAGGCAGAAAGACAAAGAGAGAAAAGGCAGAAAGACAAAGAGAGAAAAGGCAGAAAGACAAAGAGAGAAAAGGCAGAAAGACAAAAAGAGAAGACAGATGCAGAGAAAGAAAACAATGTAAAAAGATCACGTAAGCGGATAAGTTAAAAAAATAGAAGAGAAGATTTTTTTAAAAAAAAGGGAAAGGAGCAAAAATGAAGAGAGAGGGAGAGAGAAGGTACAGAATAAAACTGAACAACAGTCATACACAACGAGGTGTTAAAAGAAACGAATGAATTTTTCTCATCAAGAAAATAACCACAGAATCTGATGTGGATATTACAAATTCCTTTTCGAGGTGGAATTAACCAAGGAAGTTAATAAAGGAGACAAAGAAATATAAAAGATGCCCTATTAACTCCTAATTCCTGAAAAAAATAGTAATATGGGTCTTAATTAGCAGAAGGCAGCAAGGTATAGGTGGGGGTGTTAAAAACCATTAATAGTGTTCTTCGTTTCCAATTAAGGAGTAGCGGATAAATTAATTGAGTACATTTATGCACCTGCAGATTATTTTTCAATCCCAGAAAAAAAAAAAAAATGGCAGGAAAGAAAACGAATAAAGGCAATGACATAAAAATTGTACTGGGTGGTCTGAAAGTCTTGTCACCCCATACAGAATATAATTTTCTATATCAATGCTCTGTAGAATATTATCATCAAGGAGAGAGTTTCACATGAACAATACCAGGATACACATCAGTTGAAGGACGCCATTTGGAGAGATTCTTTGCAGCAATCAACAAAGAACAGCTTCGTAGAATATCACATGGCGCCACATCATTTTGTGCCACGAAAATGTTGTTGTTCCTACAGACCTACTCGACTAAATCTAGTATATGTGCTTTATATTATTGTATTACTTGTCCGTCTATTGTTCACATTACTTTTTGGTAGGGGGGTGACAAGACTTTTAGACCACCTTGTACATTTAGTAGTATTTTGATCCCCTATGAAAAATATGATTAATATAACGGGTGGTCCGAAAGTCTTGACGCAAGAAAAAAGAATTCTCGAATGGTTGATTTTTTTGGTAGGGGGTGACCAGACTTTTAGACCACTTTGTACATTTAGTAGTATTTTGATCCCCTATGAAAAATATGATTAATATAACGGGTGGTCCGAAAGTCTTGACGCAAGAAAAAAGAATTCTCGAATGGTTGATTTTTTTTGGTAGAGGGTGACCAGACTTTTAGACCACTTTGTACATTTAGTAGTATTTTGATCCCCTATGAAAAATATGATTAATATAACGGGTGGTCCGAAAGTCTTGACGCAAGAAAAAAGAATTCTCGAATGGTTGATTTTTTTGGTAGGGGGTGACCAGACATTTAGACCACTTTGTACATTTAGTAGTATTTTGATCCCCTATGAAAAATATGATTAATATAACGGGTGGTCCGAAAGTCTTGACGCAAGAAAAAGAATTCTCGGACAATTTTTTTTTTGGTATGGGGTGACAAGACTTTTGGACCACCTTGTACATTTAGTAGTAATTTGATCCCCTAGGAAAATATGATTTTCTCTATCAACGTTCTGTAGAATATTATCATCAGGGAGAGAGTGTCACATAAACGATACCAGAATGCCCATCAGTTGAAGGACGACATTCGGAAAGAGCCTTTGCAGTAATCAACAAAGAACAGCTTCATAAAATATCACACAGGATATGGTGACATTATTTTGTGCCACGAAAATAATGGTGTTCAAAGGACAGGAAGTTGTGGAGAGCCATGATCGCCTACGTCCTGAAAGAACATAAAACATAGATCTTGGCAGCAGCAAATCATGCATGATCATAAAATTCCATTTAATGTGGTGAAAATTATAAAATATCATGATTGTGATGCTTTAACTCAAACTGGGTCATAGGGGCACCATACACACCACAGCTGTAGCAGCAATGAGTGTTTGTCTATGGTAAGAGAATCTGACAGAGGACATTCCTCTTCAAACTGTTTTTGAATTCAGAGTTGTCCTTTTCCTAAACTAATTCCCCAACCAAAGCTAAGGACCCCAGTCAGCTGTTACTATTTAATCCATATATGGGTGGAGACAGATTGATGCTTTTTCCAAAGAATAAAACATACCATGGCAATAATTTGAACATTGCATGCTTGTTCCTCTGAAAACACCGATAACCAATACACTACCCACACAACTATTCTTGATATGAAGAGAAAGTATACTTGTAAGTCGAAAACAGAATTAGAACATATTCTTACATTCTTGGAGATTCTAATATGCAGTCAAAAATTCTAAAGAAAAAAAATGCCTTCAAGTAAACTTTTTTATTCTATTAAAAACACTTGTTTCTGAAAAGCAATGGGGGACCTATTTTTGGTCAGGGCTTCTATTCACTGATTCTTAGAATAAAAATAACTTTTTTCAAGTCCTTTATATTGCTGCGAAAAGGGAAAAAAATATTGCAGGTAGATCCAATTCCAATTGTCCAGATTTCTAAATGCTGTCACCGTTTTCTGCTTCCAGGGAATTACTTTCTGCAGGGAATTACATTTTAGCTTCATGATTAGGGGTATGGACATGTGGTCTACTTGTGCCAACCTTTCCGAAAATTACAATGATGAAAGGAAAAAGACCTTGGGTTTGGAGTTATTTATTTGACTTCCAAGGTTCATTGTTCATGAGGAGCACCCTCCACACCTTCAGGTCCACAAACAAAATTAGGTGGTCTTAAAACAGGAGGCAGAAGTTGATGATTTTATTGAAAATGAAATGTCTGAACAGGGTTTATTTCAAGAATATATATATATATAATTTTATTCCTTGTGGTTAAGCACACTTGACGTACAAAAGATTTTTTTTTTAGTTAGGAGAGTATCATTCATTTAACGACATATTGTTTGTTGTGTTATTTAATACCAAATTCAGTTTTTTTTTTAATTATATTTGATTTAAAAGATAAATATTATTCTGGCTGATAGTTGAAACAAAGATGCAAACATTGGCCAGGTTTATATCAGCATTAAAATTAAAAACTGGTGTAGTTTATACTCGTTAGAAGGTAAGTGTTGGTCCAGTTTACACCATATTCTAAAAGGTAAATGTTGGACCAGTTCATGCTAAAGTCAAAAGGTAAACATGGGTCCATTTTACACTAGAATAAAAAAGGTCCGGTTTATATTAAAGTCTCAATGAAACATTGGTCCAATTTATCCACAGAAGCTGACCAAAGTGCATAACATGAATATAAATAAGGTTGCTTTAATTATTTATTCTGGTAATTAAATTTATTTATTTTCTGTTTACTTTAGATATTTGTACCCTTACATAACACTAAGTTATTCTTGGAGTTACTATTTAGAAATTAGTATACAAGAAAACTTTGGCTTTATTATTGTTATTAATTATTTTTATTAGAAGAGGCCTCAGGAAAGACAAATTTACATATTTTACAAACACACACACAATATATATATATATATATATATATATATATATATATATATATATACACACACACACAAGTAAAATTCCCAAAAAAATTCTGTGGATAAGACAAAGTGATATAAGAATGATTGGTATAATATTCGTATACCAATTTGTCTTATTCAAAGAATTGCTCGGGGTGTTCTGGCGAAAAAGGAAATGACACAAAACAATTTTTATTGATAAAACCACTAAAACCTAATTAGCATAAATCACATGACAGAAGATAGAAAAAAAAAAAAACTAAAAAAACAACCCACAAACCACTATTCCAATAACCAGGATATATATATATATATATATATATATATATATATATATATATATATATATATATATATATGGCCAAGCTTGTAAGTTACTGCAAAGTTATTGATGTTATTGTTACAAACTCATTTGCAAGGGTCAACTATTTTCTATCCAATATATCATTATGCAACCCCTGCAATAGTGATTTGCTAGCCGCCCTAGTAAATGGGTATCCTTGAATAAAAGTGGCCAGCTATTATATATATATATATATATATATATATATATATATATATAACTATTATTGTTGTAGTATACCTACAGACAATAATGGGTATGCCCCCATTCCCATAAATAGTAGTGAATAATGTATGTGTGGGTCTGTGGTCTGCAGTTGGAGATTCATCTTAAGCTGGGCTGGTTAAGCCTCTGCACTTCAGCATAGCCTCATCTCAGGAAATACCTACCCGACCCCATTTTATACAGCCTCAATGGGAATTTTCGGCTGAGCCTATGGACTCAGGAAACCCACATTAAATTCGACCATGTGCCATATCTGTGTGGGGCAGTTGGTAGATAGTGCCCGTGGTCTGTAGTTGGAGATTCATTGTGGAATTCATTTGACTCATTTCTAGCAGTTGACTACTTCTATGGGCTGCTGGCAAATCTTATATGTGTTATTCTTGTCCTAAGTATTATCGTTTATTACCAACCTTTGTGCGATTATTCTTTTAGTTAACCTTCCCTAGGTTACAACAATTTTTTATATATATATATATTAGGTTGGTGCAAAATAATGTCGTTTTCTCACATATGTTACTATGTGAGAAAACGACATTATTTTTGCACCAACCTTATATATATATATTTTGTTACCAACCAGTTTACAAGGGTCAACTGTTATCTATCCTTCATATCCTTATGTAACCTCTGCTCTCTTCCTTATGCTCTTCCAGCATCTGAATTAACCCTCTACCTCAAGTCGCACTTAGTCTTTCTATTGGGGGGAAACAATGGTAAAAAAAAAAATAAACAAAAAATATCATGGAAATAAAACTGGCAACAAACACACATGAAAACACAACTTTATTCCATCTTCGTTGGCAGGGTTAACATGTGAGAAGAGGGAGAAGTGAGTAATGCATAAATTGAGATTTAATTTTAACTCTGGGACCTTTTCTTTGTTGAACTATTATCATCGATTATAATCAAATCTTGCAACGCTAACGAGACGTTTAGTGTCAAAAATGGAAGTTCAAAATTAAGAGTCGAATATCAAAAAATGCCGCTAGAACTAAATTTAAAATGAAGTTAAGACCTGAGAGAGAAAAGAGAGGAAGGAAGAAGAAAGGACAGGAGAGACGGGAAGTGAAAGTGAGGAGAAAGGTACGTGAAGAAAGCAAGACAGAGAGAGAAAAAAAAGAGAGTAAAAAGGGAGAGCAAAAAGAAAATTGGGAGAAAAAAAATGAAAACCAGAGAGAGGTGGGGAAGGAGGATAAAATGAAGAAAAAAGGCAGTGAGAAGGAAAGACAAAGATAAGAGAAAGTGTAAAAAAAAGCAAAGAAAATGAGAAAGAAAAAGGAGAGGAGAAAGAGTAAAGGAGAAAAAAGGATGGAGGAGGAAAGGAGAAGAAAAGAGGAAAGGAAAAGAGAAGAGGAAAAGAGAAGAAAAGAGAAGAAGAAAAGAGGAAAGGAAAGGAGAAGAAAAGAGGAAAGGAAAGGAGAAGAAAAGAGGAAAGGAGAAGAAGGAAAGGAGAAGAAGGAAAGGAGAAGAAGGAAAGGAGAAGAAGGAAAGGAGAAGAGGAAGGAAAAGAGGAAAGGAAAAGAGGAAAGGAAAAGAGGAAAGGAAAAGAGGAAAGGAAAAGAGGAAAAGAGGAAAGGAAAGGAAAAGAGGAAAAAAGAAGGGGAAGGAAAGGAAAAGAGAAGAGGAAAGGTGAAGAAAAGAGAAGAGGAAAGGTGAAGAAAAGAGAAGAGGAAAGGTGAAGAAAAGAGAAGAGGAAAGGTGAAGAAAAGAGAAGAGGAAAGGTGAAGAAAAGAGAAGAGGAAAGGTGAAGAAAAGAGAAGAGGAAAGGTGAAGAAAAGAGAAGAGGAAAGGTGAAGAAAAGAGAAGAGGAAAGGTGAAGAAAAGAGAAGAGGAAAGGTGAAGAAAAGAGAAGAGGAAAGGTGAAGAAAAGAGAAGAGGAAAGGTGAAGAAAAGAGAAGAGGAAAGGTGAAGAAAAGAGAAGAGGAAAGGTGAAGAAAAGAGAAGAGGAAAGGTGAAGAAAAGAGAAAGGGAGAAAGAAAGAGTAAAGGGGGAATGAAAAACAAAAGAGGAAAGGAGAAAGAAAGACAAAACAAAAAGAAAAAGAAAAGACAAAAGAGAAGGAGAGAAGGAAAAACTAATGAGAAGGAGAGAAGGAAAAACTAATGAGAAGGAGAGAAGGAAAAACTAATGAGAAGGAGAGAAGGAAAAACTAATGAGAAGGAGAGAAGGAAAAACTAATGAGAAGGAGAGAAGGAAAAACTAATGAGAAGGAGAGAAGGAAAAACTAATGAGAAGGAGAGAAGGAAAAACTAATGAGAAGGAGAGAAGGAAAAACTAATAAGAAAGAGAGAAGAAAAGAGAAAGAAAGAGATGGATTTAAACTAATATTTATCAATATTCTTTGAGTAGCAGAGACTTTATAAATTACAATGTTTTTCATTTTATCAATTTTCATTTTGGCTCAGTTCTATTTTCAAGAGAAAGCTTCTGATAAATTAAAAAAATATACAAAAATTAAAAAGAAATCTGATTTTGAAACCGACTCTGACCTCATTTTTAAATGGATTTTTGAGAAATAAAAATCCAAAAACAAAAACCGAAGCAAAATTGACTGCTTACGAGGGGAAGCAACTTGAATAATGTTTACTTCCTTGGGAAAGGAAAATTCCCTTCGTAATAATCTCCCGCAAACTTAGAAAATTAAGGGGAAAAATTTTTTTAAAAAGGAAAACCATAGACTTATTTCCAATCAGATTGCGGATACAGAAGCATCAAAATGTAGAAAAGAACAAGAAAAAATTTACATCAAAAGCTAACTCTCGAGGATTTAAAAAGAAAACATTCACTTATATAATGAGAAAATTATTAGAAGCTAAAGTCAAAATAAGAGGAGAATTCTAAGGATCATAGCTCTCCACAACTTCCTATCATTTGTAGCTCTAATCACTCTTTAGACATTTTCTATCCCTCTCAATCTCTGCCTTATCCAGGTTACTTACTGTTTCTCTCTTCCCTTCAATATGTCCTGTGTGTGTCAGATTCTCCAAACCTTTCTTCCTTGTTATGTATCCAAGAAATTTCAGTTGTCACTTTCTGATTCTAAAATTAAGTGTTTTTTTTTTTGTTTCCATTTTCAACAGCGGAATGATGAGAGACTTGCCAATTTAGTACTGTGCTTAAATTCCTGATGTCAAGGTACTAATAAGGTATGCTCATCAGAACATTTACGATAGAAATATTTATAGAAGTGGTAAAGGGAAGCTACATTATGGTGGTAGGCAAGTAACTGAAGCTGAGATGCCAGGTCAGGACTGATAACACTGCAGATTCTTCTTTGGATTTTATCAAAAATTTCTAAATACATAGCAAAAGCACCAGACCAGATATGACAACTGGCAAGAAGAATTGTTATAGCACATCAGATGCAATATCACCGTTCCACTTCATGGCACAATGAATCGAGTTTCCTAGCGGCAGATCTGGAGGATAGTATCAGCTGTGTTGAGGGAAGACAAAAAAGTTCTCTAAGATGATTAAAAGAGAGCATGTTTGTTTATGGAGCGTTAAAATTAACAAGCCATTTCAGGTCATTGTAAAAAGAAGCATGTGAAGACACATTTTTAAACAGAAACATTCCACATGCAACATACATTCACTTCAGGACAAATGGTAGATATATAGCTGTACAAGATAGACTCTGGTGAGAAGAATTTTTATAGCATGGCAGATTCGATAATCTTACCACTTCATGTTGGAGGAAAATGTTAGTTTGACCAGGCGAAATTTTCCTGGAGGTTAGCATCAGCCATACTGATAGAAGACCAAAACGATTTACTAAGACAATTACAAGTGAGCAATTTTGTTTTGGAGGCATTATAACTAGTAATTTTGATAGTGTAATTATGCAACCTTGCTGCCAATTCTTGTGAGAAAACAATTTAAAAAAAAGAAATATTGAAGATAACTTAATGGCCCTTTTTATATATTTAGTTTCTTGTCCATTAATGTACCTGTTAACTATGCTTAAATCTCCCCAAGAAACATCTATTAAAATCAAAATCTAACCTATCTTTAAAAACAGAAAAATTAAAAAGAATGGCCCATATGAAAGTGACTAAATCTGAGATGCCATGTCAGGACCAATAAAATTGCAGATTCTTCATTGGATTTTATCAAAGATCTCTAAATACATAGCAGAAGCATCAGGCCAGATATGACAAGATAGCTTCTGGTGAGAAGAATTGTTATAGCGTGGCATATTCAATATAATCTTTCCACTTCATGTTAGAGTAAAACGTTAATTAGAGCAGCTGTAACTCTCCTGGAGGTTAGCATCAGCCATACTGATTGAAGGCCAAAAAGATTCCCTAAGACAATTACACAGGAGCAGTTTTGTTTTGGATGCATTATAACCGGCAATTTCGACAGTTAAATTATGAGATACAGCTTCTTGGGATGAAACAATTGACAATGACTTTTTCGACAATGACCCAGAGGAGAGAAACACTCCACACGCAACATACATTTACCTTAGGACAAATGTTAGATGTATAACTGTCCAAGATAGATTCTGGTGAGAAAAATTGTTATAACATGACAGATTCAATATAATCTTTCCATTTCATTTTGGAGGAAGACATTAGTTTGAGCAGCTGCAACTCTCCTGGAGGTTAGCATCAGCCATAATGATGGAAGGCCAAAAAGATTCCCTAACACAATAACAAGAGAGCAATTTTGTTTTGGTGGCAGTATAACTATCAATTTCAACAGTGTGATTATGAGACCTAGCTGTCAATTCTAGGGATGAAACAATAAAAAAAAAAAATAAAAATAAAAAATATTCGAGATAATCGCCCCTTTTCATACATTTACTTGTTCATTAATGGACCTGTTAAAAATGCTTAAATCTTCTCAAGAAAAATCTATTAAAATCAAAAACTAACTTCTCTTTAAAAACAGAAAAGATTACAAAGACTAGCTGTAGGAAAGTGACTAAAGCTGAGATGCCATGTCTGGACTGATAACATTGCAGATTCTGCTTTGGATTTTATCAAAAATCTCTAAATACATAATAAAAGAACCCGACAACAAGATGTGATGACAATATCCAAAGGATGGACAAATGGTGTATATATATATATATATATATATATTAGACAGATTCTGGTAATAAAAAATGTCTAACATGGCACAATGAATCAACTTTCCTAGCAGGAGATCTAAGGATAACATGTTGGTGAAAAATTCTCTAAGACAATTAAAAGGTAGCAGTTTTGTTTTGGAGGTATTATAAGTAGCAATTTCGATAGTAAAATTATAAGACCTAGCTGCCAATTCTTGGGATCAAACAATTTTTTAAAAAAATATTCAAGATAAATTCATGGCCTTTTTATATATTTATTTTCTTGCTCATTAACATACCTGTTAACAATGCTTAAACCTCCTCAAGAAACATCTATTAAAATCAAAACCCTCTGTTTAAAAAATGAAAAAGCGACAAAGTCTGGCCAACTTATTACGAATCATTATTATTTCATATTCAACAGAAATACTTAGAAATGAAGATTTTTTTTCAATGTAACAACAGATTCTAAATGTAATACCTTTTGTAGAACGTCAATGTGCTGAAAGAAAGAAAACAAAATCAACTCTGCAGTGTCTGCACTTTTACCTGGAGTACCAAGGCGTGGCACAGAGTTAAATCATCTACCTCATCATGAAAGCAGTGGGCAGCTGAAAGCGATTTTGAAAATGAACTTACAAAGCAGATAGAGAAATCGATAACAAGAAACAGATTTGTATGGAAAGTGAAAGTGTAGGCAAAAGAGAAAGAATACTACTAAATTTGTATTGAAAGTGAAAGTAGATAAAAGAGAAAGAAATACTACTTTCTATGGAGAGTGAAACTGAGGATAGATAAAAGAGAAAGGAATAACACTAATCAATCGTTGCATCCTCAGACACTGGTCAATGCAATGTACAGCATTCCAATGAAGCATTATAAAGACAATAAGACAGGATGTTTAATTTCGTTGGCCGGTAATTATGCCAGTAACATCATTATTATCATCAGAAAGCAAAACACAAATAATTACTTTTGGACACTAATTGCAAGATAACGATAGGATGAGAGAGCAAGTACTACTTTGTTGATAAGTCGTTTAGCTCCAGTAAAAGCAGCCAGAATGGTATTGTGAATTTTGGCTTGAGAAGACAAACAAGACCGAAAAATTCAAATCAGGATTTGGTCATACAATCAGAATATGGCACAAGGCCAGGTTTCAATGATTTGATCCAAAAGTCTAACTGGATTGTTTTTGCAAGAGATAAAAAATAACATTGTTACAAAATGCAGAGAAGGCAACCAGAACCCCTCTGCAAGAACAAACAGGGGTGGTGTAGCGGACACAGGATTGCAAGCAAATTCAGAATGAAAACATGAAAGTCAATGATGGCAATGATATGATTTGATTAACGGCATATCAACATATGATCAATTATGGGTCATTTAATGCTTGAAATTTAATTTTCTTGAGAGCTTTGAAGTAATAAAAATATGTTATTCTGCTTTCACAGTTGAATAGATGGTAGATGATACTCAGCTTTTACGCATATACATGTTTGTGTGAACATAATTACAAGAGGCCATGATTTGTGTGTTTTATGTTGTAGTTTTGTTGAAGTTATATTTTGGAATACAGTTTGATTTAAAAATTTGTAGGATATTATTAGGTTGGTGCAAAAATAATGTCTTTTTCTCACATATGTTACTATGTGAGAAAACGACATTATTTTTGTACCAACCTAATATATGGATTAATTCCATAAAAGAGTTCTTTCCTGTCAGATATTTGGTTGATTTCGTTTAGTGGCATAACAGTCTCTAGGTTTTTTTTAATGCCAACATGTAAATAATTTGAATATTATTATGGCTTCAACTAAATATATTGTGAACGCAATTCTGTTTCTTCAACAGCAGATAAAGAGTATTGTTGGTCATGTTGCTTTCAATATGTCTTGTTGCTAATTTTACTATAAATAGGTATTATTTTTTTTTTCTTACATAACAGGTGCTAGACCTGGGAAAAAACATCAATTAAGAGGTGGTTTCACACTCTTCAAAGCCTCCAGTCTCCTGATCAGAAGCCTTGCTGCCGGATATAGTTTACCATCATACCCAGGAGTGCACTAACATGGGCTAGCACCTCAAGATGGATCTGGGAACAACAGCAATTAAGAGGTGGTTCCACACTTCTGCTAGATGTAGTTTATCATTATACCCAGGTTGTTTAACAGCATATCATCACTTTTATAGATCATTTAATGCTGAAATGTAATTTTCTTGGGAGATTTCAAGTAATATAAAGTATATGTTATTCTGCTTTCACAATTGAGTACATGGTAGATAATACTCAGCTTTTTTGCATACACATGTTTGTGCGGACGTAATTACTAAAGGCAGTGAGATGTATATTTTATGTTGTAGTTTTGCTGCATTTATATTTTGAAATACAGTTTGATTTCTTTAAGAAATTGTAGGATAATATATGGATTAATTTCATGAAAGCGTTCTTTCATATTGGCTGTTTTTTTTAGTTGATTTTGTTTAGCGGCACATCAACACCTATAGGCTACTTAATGCCGTATTCCAAATATTCTGTATGCAACTTTATGCCTTCAACTAATGTACAGAGTATCTACACCTCCAGGGCAGAAGTATCTTTTTAAATATATATTTTGTAGATCATAAAATTTATTTCAGGTAATTTTACTATGAAAACGTAATTTTTATATTATTTTGCATTGATTGTTGTTTTGCTATAAAAAAGGAATTGTTAGTCATTTTATTATAAAAATGTGTTAATTTCTGTTTGGAGTTCACTATTTACCCATAACTTGGTCCCTAACAGGTACTACCACCCTGGATCAGGCTGGACCTTGGAACAACAATAATTAAGAGCTGTTTACATGCTCCTCAAAACCTCCAATATCCCGAGCAGAAGACTTGCTACCGGATGTGGCTTATCGTCATACCTATCTCGCATAGACAAACTGCAGTTATGATATATATATATATATAGATATATATATATATATATATATATACATATGAATCATATGCATGAACACTGCCTGGCAAGACAGATAGGCATGATATCTGCGTAACCAATGGAAAACAAACAATACAAAAATTAAAAACAGAAGAATGAAGAAAAATAAAAATAGAAGCGAAACGTTAGATTTATAAACGTTTCTTATTTGTTCTTCATTGTATCACACACACATATATATATATATATATATATATATATATATATATATATATATATATATATATATATATATTTCTGTTTATACGTTATTTTTATAGATACAATTATTTAAGTAAATGCTCTGTTTATAATAAAAAATATTAAATACATACATATTAAAAAGGTGGTGATTTGTGTGTTTTATATTGTAATTTCATTGAAGTTGTATTTTGGAATATAGTTTGATTTAAGAAATTGTAGGATATATCGATTAAGGTCATAAATGAGTTTTTCATGTTGATTGGCTGATTTTTTGTTTATCAGCACATCTATTGGTTATTTTATGCCGAAATTTAAATAATTTCTATGCAATTTCACGGTTTCAATACAGATTGAGTTAAAATTATGTTAAGACTAGTATGAGAGAAATCATTTATTCAGAGTTTACTGGACAGTCCCCACCTGTCTACCAGCATGACTGATTCACAAAAACCAATGATCAACAGTACAATTTAGTGCCTTGACACACATTTCAGAGGGAATCTTTGATATTACACATTTTATTCTGCCCTTGAGTTTTTCAATGTCTCTAATTTTTTTTGCTACATGCAAGATCATTTATCATACCCGATAAGTAGAAGTCATAGGGTATAAAGATCAGAGGAGTGTGGTGGCCATGCCAATGGTCTGCTGCAATCTATCCAAAGATTTGGGAAACGTTGACCGAGACAAGTGCAAACAGTATGGGCAAAATAAGCCGGTGCACTGTCCTGTTCGAAATACCCCTACAAATCAGATGAGCAGTATATGTTATCAATGACAAACTCTTGCAGCATTTGTAAGTAAGCATTTGCAGTCACTGTTGGAGTTGTAAAGAAATATGGGCCAGTCTATATTTCTGAGATGAGATATTATGTACATTATTTATATTATTTGAACTATTGTCCTTATCTTTGACGACATATTTATTCCAACGTTTCAGCCGTTGTATGCTCCGGCCTTCTTCAGGTGGTTGGAATGTCAAACTGAACTCTTTATTTCGCTCACCATTAACTTCTGAAAAGAGGTAACGATTTGTTTTTTTAATTTCCATGATAAATCATTTTTATCACAAGTTATCTACCATCGGCTGAGGAAGTACAATCATAGTATTGAAACATGAAAATTTTTGTGTAGCGATGTAAAATGTTTTTATTATTATCTATCATAATAAAATAATATGGATATATATGGAGATTATATATATATATATATATATATATATATACACACACATATATATATGTGCATATATATACTGTTAAATATAACAGACAACAAATGTCTATTATGTTAGATCATGTGCCGTTCTAAGCTTTGTATAGTGGCTTCAGTTTCAGAAGAAAATTAAGACAAAAACTGTCCAATATTTGGATATGTTTTTTATTATGCTGTTCTTTGTTGTAAGCTTTGGGCTTGGATGAGCCATCATATAACCAATCCGATATGTAAACCAAGAACAAGCCTCGTACTGCCAAGCATTAGGAAATGATAACCATCAAAACAAATGCGTGAAGGATTTAATTGCACATTGTTTCATAAACTTCAAATAAAAAAATATCACTTCATATTTGTCAGAAGTAAGAAGCGGAAATTAGGGATTTACTTTGGGGAAATTATTTATTAATCATGGCAGACAGAAAACAATACAACTGCAAATTAAAAGTATTTCAATCAGTGATTGTTTGTCAGTTTCCCTTGAGATTAGACATTATTTATATATATATATATATATATATATATATATATATATATATATATATATATAAAGGTAATTTATATTAACCAGAAAAAAAAGGCTTAGACAGAAGCATCTATCTTTTTAAATTTGAATTTTTTAATGTAACTATAACAACAAAAACATTTCGATTTCATTTTTGCCTTAAAAAAGTCGGAAGACAAAACGTGTCAGCAAAATCTAAGATTTTTTTCCAAATGTCATATATATATATATATATATATATATATATATATATATATATAGTTGGATTGATGTGAGTTTGTGATCCTGAGTTTCACACTATTTGTGATCATCAGGCAAACTGATTTATTTTAAATCCAAAATTTAAAAATTGATCATTTTGGCTGATAGCTTAAAACCTAGTGTCGCAAACTCACATCAATCCAACTAAATATGTTAGCTCTATCACTGATATTGAGTGCTTTCCAATACGTTCCACACAAATATAATATATTTCACACACATACATTATTTATTTATATATATATATATATATATATATATATATATATATATATATAAAGAAATATACTCTTAAGATGTGCTATATTTATGGGATAAAGTGCTCAATATCAGAGATATAGCGTGTGTAAATATAAAAGTGAACATAGAAGTCAACTTGTGGCCTGACGATTGCATCTAGCATGAAACAGACTGTAGCCTCTAAGTGTTGACTTCTATGTTCACTTTTATATATATATATACACACACACACACACACACACACATACATACTAAAATAATATGAAAGAACAGTAAGATTTATAATCTGGTACTCTTAGCAATTATTTAAAAAAAAAAAAAAGAAAAACAGTGCTCTATACAAACAGTAGAGAATAATATTATAATTATTTTCTTTTTTGGGGGGTGGGGGGGAGAGAAAATCATTATTTTATATATATATATATATATATATATATATATATTATATATACACACATTTTTTTTTTTATATATATATATATATATATATATATATATATATATGTGTATGTATGTATGTATGTATGTATGTATGTAAGATGTCTTAGAAACTGTTCACTTGTTTAGTGAATTAGAGCCTTACTGAGTGCCTCCTCCACTCAAGCCATTCAATAGATAAAACTCATCCAGGTATATAACTGTGCGTGTTTATACTAATATCCGCAAGCTTAAAATAGATGCCTGATGAGCGTTCAAGATTAGTTGAAAGAAACGACCATGCAAAACTGATCCTCTTTCTCAATGATTATCTTTCTAGATTCGTTTCAACAAAGCAGACGAGAAATCAAAGAGAATTACAATGAAATCCATCCCAAGCCTTTGGCTTCAATATGAACAAAAGACAGCTGACACAAAGACGAAGTATGCAAGTGTACATAGGAAGGAATGAATATATGTTAAAGGCAGTACCTAAGTACACCCCAGGAAAATATACGCAGATATAAAACAAGGAATATTAAATGTAATCCCACAGGCAACATTTCCACACACTAAACAATAGTGGTCTCTCTCTTTCTCTCTGTAGAAAAGAAGTTATTTTAAAACCACCATCACCCACTTAGTTTTATTGTAAGCAGCATCATTCTCTATAAAATGTGATCTAGCAGATAAGAGCAGGTGAGTTCATGATTTTTCTTAAATAAATACCATTTATTATATATTAGCATGTATCAAATATATATTTTTTTCACAAGCCCCGATTTCAAGCTTATTTTTCTTTACACGTCCAAAGTGTATAAAAATATATTTTATGAATTGATTTTTCATTTATTAATCAGATATATTTTTTATTTTATTCCTTAAATGTTATTTTTGGTGTAGAGCCATGTTCCAGCAGAAGTTCTGTTTCTATTTATTAAGCAGTATATTTATTTCTATTTATCGGCCTGAATATACAAGAAATTTCATTAGAAAAATGTGTTCTCTTTTCGGAATTCTTGCTTTCGAGTCAACTTAGATATTCAAAAATTTTAATGTAATATCAGTTGCTACCTACTGTCCTCCTGATTTCTTTTTTTATCGCTTTACTGTCCTTTAATTCTTCCACACCTTATAACTCCTTGTGTCTTAGTGGCTTTATTACCTTGCTTGGGCTGAAACCTGTTACTCTCTCCTGGCTTCTTGCATTCCAGTCAAATTATATCTTCAAAAATTTTAATGCAATTTCAACTGTTATGTTCTAACTTTTAATACCTGTTCTTTTACTGTCCAAATTTAATCAATGGATAAAGTTTGTTTTATCTATTAAATTCCATTTCCGTATCAAAAAATACAAATTATTTGAAAATCTTTCATAACTGAAATAGTAAAATAAACCATTTCCATACAGGAAACAGGTGACATTCATTGAACAAAGAGTTGGTGTTACTTTTGGTTGTTGTTGAAATTTATAAAAACTTGTTCATCATGTACTGCTTGCAAAAAAAGAAAAAAAAAAAAAAGAGAGATTTTATTCAAATTCAACCGATACTAATACTGTTTATTCAATGAATGTTGAATGGTTCCGGCATAAAAATGGTTAATTTCAGAATTAAGTATTGACCAAATAATGACTCGGTTATCCGACAACAGATGCTTTGACACACATCAAGTCACACCATTCTGGGCTTTTAGTTTTTGACCCTCACCATGGCCCATGTAGCTGTCATCACTTAAAATCAACTTACAATCACTTTTGGCAACAATGTATACACAGGTCAAAAGTTCCAAGAGAAAATATTAAGAGAAAGGTGATGAGGAAGAATAATTCTTTTGACGACGAAAACAGATCAAAGGACAGAGATAATAAAAATATAGGGAGAGACGAGAGGTACTGAAAAGATAATTATACAATCTTTTTCTCCAGAAGAGTTAAATATTAGAAGTCAAGATGTTATTGTTTATCCATTGTATTCTCAGAATCTCTCAGTAGAACCACATTTCTGTTGTTTCAAGTTTCATCTTCATTAGTGAGGAAATTGTCCTGCATTTACTGCCATCTAATATGACTAATATTACACATCAGTTCAGTGAATGCCAAATGATTCCAGCACAAAAATGGTTAATTTCAGAATTAACATCTGGCCAAAGAACTGACCAAATATCCAACAAAAGATGCTTTGACATGTGTCAAGCTGTTCTGGGTTTTCTTGGAGTCTCACCACGGCTGTTGTAGCTGTCATTGGTAAATGTCAAAGGAACTTCATTACAATCACTTTTCGCTACAATGTAAGCACAGGTCAAAGGTTTCAAGTGAAAATATTAACTGAAAAGTGATGAGAAAGAATAATTCTTTTGATAATAAAAACATGATCGAAGAAGAGAGAGAGAGAGAGAGATAAAAAAAAAAAGTTCAGGGGCAAAAAAAGAGAGATACTAAAAAATTAATGCCACAGCAGGCACTTAGACATTATGAATTATTCAAAAGCTTTAAAAACCCTTGTTTTTGAACAAGAGTCATGAAACAACAAAGCAATATATCAAAAATATTCAAAAATATTCCCATTGCCAAATAACACAATCAGCAGTGAGATCAATCAACTTCATTTTTGTTTATTTTCCTCATTTCATTTCTTTTTTAATCATTTCACCCCAAGCAAGGCAATAAAGCCACTAAGGGGTTAGCGAGTGTTGGAGAATTATATAAGATACTGACATTGAATTTTTGGAAATCAAAGTTGAAGTGAGTTCCACAAGCAAGAAGTGTGAGAGAAGAAACTTAGTATCTGTCTATATTTCTGAGATGAGGTATTATGTACACTATTTACATTATTTGGACTATTGTCTTCATCTTAGTTGCCATATTTATCCCAACATTTCGGCCGTTGTGTACTTCAGCCTTCTTCAGGTGTTTGGAATTTCGAACGGAATCCTTTATTTCGCTCGCTGGGGTAGACTGTTCTAGTTCCACGTGCCATGTCGAATGGATGTCAGTTATCAGTTATCTCCTGCTCTCCACCACCTTAACCAGGTATTGAACTCACACTCTTTGAGTCCTGTCACTGGATCTAACTATGCCTTTATCCACTGTGCCATGTGTCCTTAAGAACATCTGAGTATGAATTTCTGGGTATTATAAACCTAATGTCTTCAGTAATCATTTATTACCAGTGCTCATATTGCAAAAAAAAAAAAAAAAAAAAAAAAAAAATTGTAATATGAACTCTGGTAAAAAAACATGTAATGATAAGAACAAAAATTGCAATATGAGCACTAGTAAAAATGGTTACTGAAGACATTAAGTTTATAAGTCCCAGAAATCCATACACAGATGTCCTCAATGACATATGGTATGATAAAGTGAATAAAGGCGTTAGTTAGATCCAGTGACAGGACCCAAAGAGTGTGAGTTCAATACCTGGTTAAAGCAGTGGAGAACTTGGAGAGGGGAATTAACTGGAGATAACTGTCATCCATAGACATGGCATGTGGAACTAGAACAGTCTACCAGCAAGTGAAATAAAGGGTTCAGTTCGACATTCCAACCACCTGAAGAAGGTCAGAGCATACAATTATGATAAATATGGTAACAAAGATGAGGATGATAGACCGAATAATGTAAATAACAGAAACTTAACATAGACCTTATGGTTACATCTACCTATTTCAACTGTAAAATGATGAGACCTATCTGCCAATCTAGTACCGCATTCAAATTCATAAAGTCTAGGTACTATAGATGAAAGAAATATTTATTTTGAAAATACAAAAATGTGGCACAAGGCCAAAAAACGGGATAGGAGAAGGCTGGTATTGCATCAGTCTTATTTTAAACTAAGCTAACCATGATTACTGACCCAAACATTCCACAGTATTCCTGACATTAAAACAACACATTCTTACTTACCGTTCTTACTACAGCCACCATAATACTTCAATGTCTCTATGAAGCCCTAACTAGTTTTCATATGTGCAAATAATTTCCTAAGCTAAGCTGTTGCACAAGGCCAAAAGCATGAGGTACCCAGTGAGGATCGAACTTACTATTCAGTCATAGTTGCTCTAGTGAGAAAAGTCTGTTAAACATTACACCATGCTGAAATGACCCATAGACAAAAGTTCATCCAACAATTGCCATGAATGTATTTATAGAAAAGGCACAGGGAATCTATGTTATAGCAGTGCGAAATAGAAGCCAAGATACTAGGTCAGGAACAACAACACTGCAGATTCTCCTTTGGATGGTTTCCAACAAAGGTAACAAGGAATTACTTTGTCTCTTGGAATGATAAGGCTTCCTAACATTATCAGAGATATCTTCTTTGCGAATTGTAAAACTGAAAAACCTGTACAACCGAACACAAAGAACAAATTTATTTGTCCAAACAAATTTTGTATCTTTTTTTGTTATTGTTACCCTTTTGTAACCGAAGAGTAATCGTCTATGAAAGGAGTTAGCAATTCAAACTGACAAATACGACCAGCACGAAGGGGAAGAGATGCAGTAAGCATTCTTGGATGGAGGATTGAGTTCCAAGCATTGAGATCAATCATGGCAGTACAGAAGATCAGCAAATCAGAATTCTCTTGGCAAATATTCCTTAGCCAATCGCAAATCACTTGCCAAAGATTTCAATTGGAACAGTTAATCACAACAGAGAGACAGGAAGAACAATGTTAAAGTGGCAGATTCCTTGCACGTGGATAATGATTTCTCTGTTAAAATTATCTGGCAAGCTTAGGGCCATACCGTGTACACAAAACAGGTTTTTGCCTTTGTGACTTGGTTAAAAAACATATATATATATCCCTCGTCAGAAGTGAAACAAAGACAAAAGAACAATTAATTGTAAAACAAGAAGCAATTCTTGGATTTAAGATTCTGCCTTATGTAGAAAGGTAATCGCATAATTATTTCTATTTTTACAATAAAAATGCACCCAAGATCAGAAAGAAAGGTCATTAAATACTGACAATAGGGTTATTATATCTAAAATGTAAATGCATTGCAAATGGTTTTGCTATAAGAATTCATTTGAAATCAGGAAGAAAGGGATTGTCAGTGGTCAGTAATGAATGCAAGCATTACTGAGAGAATAAGGCTATGTATAATGTAAATACATTGCTAATGATTTTACAATAGGAATGCATTGAAAATGAGGAAGAAAGGGATTGTCAGTGGTCAGGAATGAAGGCAAGCATTACTGATAGAATAGGGATATTAGATGTATAATGGAAATGCATTGCTAATGATTTTACTATAGGAATGCAATGAAAATGAGGCAGAAAGGGATTGTCAGTGGTCAGGAATGAAGGCAAGCATTACTGATAGAATAGGGCTATTATATGTATAATGGAAATGCATTGCTAATGATTTTACTATAGGAATGCAATGAAAATGAGGCAGAAAGGGATTGTCAGTGGTCAGGAATGAAGGCAAGCATTACTGATAGAATAGGGCTATTATATGTATAATATAAATGCATTGAAAATCAGGAAGAAAGGGATTATCAGTGGTCAGGAATAAAGGTAAGTATTACTGATAGAATAGGGCTATTATATGTATAACATAAATTACTAACGATGACTGCCAAAATTGCATGTCAGAAAATTTTATTATTATGATGTTGTATTTTCGATTTTATTTGCTTTTATATCGAATTATTAAAGATTTTCAACCAACAAATGTACTGCATGAGACTAATACTGTTTATATCTTCATCTGTCCAATTGGGGTCTACATCTTTGTAAATAATAAACAATATATATCTTATATAGGTTACACAACAAACTCAATTTCATACAGACTTACATGTCATTTATATTTATGCCATATATATTTAAGGTAATGCAAGGCAATAAAGCCACTAAGGCACAATGAGTTACTGACCGTGAAAAAATAAGAGAAACATTACTAAGGAGCAAAAACAACAGAAGAAAGTAGGTAACGACCAGACTTGCATTTTTCTTTTTTTGTCAAATCAGTATCACCCTATGCAAGGCAGTAAAACCACTAAGACACAAGGGGTTACTGGGTATGGAAGAATTAGGAATAGAAATGTTACTAATGAGTGGGAAGAGAAAAGAGTAATCAGGAGGACAGCAGATAGTGATTGACATTGCATTTAAATATTTGAATTTTACAGTTGGCTGAAATGCTATCCCATAGCTAGTTTATATGTATGTCTATATCTCTGAGATGAGGTTATTATCCAATATTTACATTATTCAGACTATTATCCTCATCTTCATCGCCATATTCACAACATTTTGGCTGTTTTAAGCTCCAGCCTTCTTCAGGTGATTGGAATCTCAAACCGAACCCTTTATTTCATCCTCCAGGGTAGATTGTTCTACTTCCACATGCCATGCCTTTTCTGGATGTCTCAGTTATTTCTCTTTAACTCAATTTTCCAAGTTTTGGTTCACCACTGCTGTAGTCTGGTATTGAACTCACAACTCTAGTCACTGGATCTAACCAATGCTTTCATCCACTGGACCATGCATCCTTGAGGATAAAGGGTTGGTTAGATCCAGGCGATATTTAAGCTTGCTCCTGCAGAGAGTTCTTCATTACACCTTCATCACAATAGGGAGGGGTAGATGTGATAGGCAACAATAAACAACAGAAGAACTCAAAATTGATCGCTGCATTTAAGTACTGAATTAATGTTTAAGCTTACATTTTAAAAGTTCAATGATAATTCTTCTGCTGCCACTTAATTTAAAGAGAGTTTGATATATGTAGGTCCTTACTTTCCATACAAACAATTACTTTTATTTCATGGATGACTTCCATTGGATTTCATAATTAATTTTGATTAATTCCAAATTTATTTCCAAGTTATAAAAATTATCGTACAAACAAATTTGTTGCAAAAAAAATCACATAAAAAAAAAAAAGGTATAGCAATAAAATATATTAAAATAATTTTCGCACGTAGTCCATTTTGTAGTGTGTGATGTCATTTGTTTATGTTAAGACACACTTCGAGCAGCAACACATATTCAAGACAAATCATGGGAAGTTTAAAGTAGGAAAATCGACCTCACTAATAAACTTGATATATCTTACATAGGTTACACAACAACCACTCTTTCATGCAGACATGTCATTTATATTTATGCTATATAAGGCAATAAAGCCACTAAGGCACAATGAGTTAATGAGTGTGAAAGAATAAGAGAAATATTATTAAGGGGAAAGAACAACAGTAACTAAACTGGTATAACATGTGAGACTATATGACAGTTCAGTTTAGGATACAAGTTGGAGGATGCATATTTTCTATGAAATTTCTCAGACGTTCAGTCAGGAAAATGTTATCAACAGTGTTTATTATAAACAGAGCATTTACTTAAATATTTATGTATATATAAATAACATGTAACAATAAAATATATATATATGCGTGTGTGTGTGTGTGTGTGTGTATATTCTAATCATTTCATCCCAAGGAAGGGAATAATGCCACTAAGATGCAAGAGGGTCACTGGGAGTGAAAGAGAATGAAAAGACTTTAGTGAGAAGAAAGGACAATAAAAAACAGGTTTCAGGAAGACGGAACCAAACATTTATCATACTTCTTCGTCATGTATTAAATTCTTTATCCTGATATTTTACAGAATTTGGGTACAAACCAGTGTGACATGTTAATACGCCAACTTTTCCGCTTGCCTTGCAGAAACAGATGGACATGAATATCAATATCAAAGATTTACACAGTAAGTTAAGTATAGGACCACAGCTATCAAGCTTTCAAAAACTGAGGTCATGATAGTAGCAGTAGCAGAAGGACAAAAGGTAGGTTTAGGAAGATACAAGACACAGATATTCATATAACAGATGTTTTTGTCTGAGTAGTGATTGAGGAAATGACATGAGCACAAAACAGTATTCAGGCAGAATGCTTCTTGTAAAGGGATGTCTTGGAAATAGCAGTAGCTGATCGACCGCATGTGAATTTTAAGGGAGAAGGACATAGTAAAATCATAGAGAATATATGGTTTATTAACTCATTAAATATATCAAGGTTGAAAGAGTGTTATATTTAATATATATATATATATATATATAATATACATACATACATATATATATACATATATATATATAATATACATACATACATATATATATACATATATATATATAATATACATACATACATATATATATACATATATATATATAATATACATACATACATATATATATACATATATATATATAATATACATACATACATATATATATACATATATATATATAATATACATACATACATATATATATACATATATATATATAATATACATACATACATATATATATACATATATATATATAATATACATACATACATATATATATACATATATATATATAATATACATACATACATATATATATACATATATATATATAATATACATACATACATATATATATACATATATATATATAATATACATACATACATATATATATACATATATATATATAATATACATACATACATATATATATACATATATATATATAATATACATACATACATATATATATACATATATATATATAATATACATACATACATATATATATACATATATATATATAATATACATACATACATATATATATACATATATATATATAATATACATACATACATATATATATACATATATATATATAATATACATACATACATATATATATACATATATATATATAATATACATACATACATATATATATACATATATATATATAATATACATACATACATATATATATACATATATATATATAATATACATACATACATATATATATACATATATATATATAATATACATACATACATATATATATACATATATATATATAATATACATACATACATATATATATACATATATATATATAATATACATACATACATATATATATACATATATATATATAATATACATACATACATATATATATACATATATATATATAATATACATACATACATATATATATACATATATATATATAATATACATACATACATATATATATACATATATATATATAATATACATACATACATATATATATACATATATATATATAATATACATACATACATATATATATACATATATATATATAATATACATACATACATATATATATACATATATATATATAATATACATACATACATATATATATACATATATATATATAATATACATACATACATATATATATACATATATATATATAATATACATACATACATATATATATACATATATATATATAATATACATACATACATATATATATACATATATATATATAATATACATACATACATATATATATACATATATATATATATATATATATATATATATATATATATATAATATACATAAAGACATTTTTATGTTTATACATTATTTTTATAGATACAAATATTTCAGTAAATGCTCTGTTTATAATAAACAGTATTAAACAATATTTACTGGCTTGAATTATCTGAAAAATTTTCACAGAAAATATTCATCCTTCAACAGCATTCGAACCTGTATCCTATACGGAACCGTCATTTAGCATGACGTGCCTTTAACCGATTTGGCCACAGAGGAGCATTCGGTTACCAAGGTCGAATTTACTGTATTTAAAATTCAATTTTCCATGAATCACTCACGTACATTCATATCTGTTCATGGCGTATCAAATGTAAACAAATGATGTCATAAATTATGAAATGAACAAAGTCCGACAATTATATTAAGATATTTTTATGATTATACATATATATATATATATATATATATATATATATATAGCTTTCATTTACTCTAACATTCGTCCTACACTGTCATACATACACTCTCACTAAATTTTATTTTTTATACCCGGAGATTTTTTTTTGTTTTCTAGGTCTGATGAATTGGATCGTATTTACGATACCAATGGAATAAAATGACCATGGAATATTAGTGTGGTAGCAATTGATAAACATTTTTCATGTTCTTAGCCACATGTTAAAATGCTCATGCATACATTTTACAGAATTTTGGCTCAAAAACTAGTGTGACATGCTGATATGGTAAATTCATCCAGTGTCGGAAGAAGATAGACGTGCTTGGAAAGATTCACACAGTAAGCTGCATATAAGAACACTGACAGCAAGCTGGAATAGAACTGCCATGAAAATTGAAAGCAGTTTTGTTTTTGAGGCGTTAAAATATACAAGCCAGTAGTAGACTTATAAACTGACTTTCCTAGCAGCAGACTGATTCTATAATTGAATGCACTTTATGTCAAGAAGGCATAGAATGTTACTCTCCTGGAGTTTAATATCACCATACTGATGGTAAGTTGAATATATGATTTAATTTGGAATGCCAATTGAATATAAATGGTAAGTCCAATTTTTTAAGAATCAGGCAGCAAAAATAAGAAACCAGAAAAGTTCCACAGGTGAGAAGTCCGAGAAAAGAAACTATTAGAATAGTACTTACGGTTACATCTAGCTATTTCAACCCTAAAATGATGGGACCTAACTGCCAATCGAATAGTATTCATATGATCAAGGTAACAAGGACAAAAGCTCATTAGAATAATTGCCACAAAAATATTTATACTTTATTAAGAGGTACAAAATGACAGGAAATTGTGGAGAGCCATGTCCTGAAGAGACATGACACAGAGAAGAAAATGTAGTATAATGAACATCCAAAGATGTAGGCTTAAAACTAAATAAATATACTTTGATCACAGGGACTGTGTTGGTTATAACGGGTCTAAACCAAACATTTTCATACTTCTTCGTCATGTATTAAATCCTCATCCTGATATTTTACAGAATTTGGGTACAAAACCAGTGTGACATGTCAATACGCCAACTTTTCCGCTTGCCTTGCAGAAACGGATGGACATGAATATCAATCCGTGGAAAGATTTACACAGTAAGCTAAGTATAGGACCACAGGTATCAAGCTTTCAAAAACTGAGGTCATGATAGTAGCAGTAGCAGAAGGACAAAAGGTAGGTTAGGAAGATACAAGACACAGATATTCATATAACAGATGTTTTCGTCTGAGTAGTTATTGAGGAAATGACACAAGCACAAAACAGTATTCAGGCAGAATGTAAAGGGATGTCTTGGAAATAGCAGTAGCTGATGGACCACATGTGAATTTTAAGGGAGAAGGACATAGTAAAATCATAGAGAATATATGGTTTAATAACAGATTAAATAAAGGTTTATATATATATATATATATATATATATATATATATATATATATATATATATATATACACACACATATATATCAAATATGTGGTGGAGTATAATTTATATTACAGTGAATCATTCATACAAAAAGTAGATTAGTAAAGTTAATGATATAAAATGTCAAAATCCCTTCGCTAACAAAATTTTAAAGGCGCATTAATCTACAAATCACTTGATGAATTTTATGATCCTTGTTTTTCAAAATTATAAGCAGTATAAGGTCTTTCTTTAGTATGCAAGTACTTTCGACTGTACATTCAGTCATCTTCAGGCATGGAAATTATTTGTTTTTGGTAAAATTCAGGTAGCATCTGAGACGAAAAAATATAATAAGAATTGAAATATGTTTTTTTTTTTTAAATGTGTTATTGATAATGGATACAAACTTTTGGACTGTGCAGCTTATAATTTTGAAAAAAAAAAAGGATCATAAAATTCATCAAGTTATTTGTAGTTTAATGCACCTTTAAAATTTTGTTAGCAAAGGGATTTTGACATTTTATATCATTAACTTTACAAATCTACTTTTTGTATGAATGATTCATTGTTATATACAGTGTAACCCGGATATAAGAGAGTTGTCGGGACCGGAGAAGAAGTATCTTATATCTGGGGTTCTCTTATATCCGGGTTTGGTCTATTTTGCTTAGGTAAGTATGGCTCTAATTTGGGATCAGAACAAATCTCTCTTATATCCGGGTTTCTCTTATATCAGGGTTACACTGTATATGCTAGCAGCATGGCCCGGCGTTGCTCGTGCTTGATTCAAAAATCGTACGACTCATACAGCAATAGCGATCACTTGACTTAAAATATTTTTGCCCTTCCTTGCCTTTAAATGTGTGCCCTTTGCCATGTTGATGTTGCTACCTATCTCACACTGCGAATTTTTTCTAAGCTCTATACTAAACATTAAATCTGTTACAAAAAAAGAACTAAACAAAATGAACACAAAACGATCAGATTTAAAAAAGGACTCGTAACTGGAAAAACCGAATGAAAAAAGAATGTTAACAACATAGACTTTTTCACACCCAACCCAGTTCTGCGGAATCAGAATCAACGTTGAGTTTAAGCAAGTGAATGAGCCAATTGGAGTAAAGTGCCATGCAGATTTAAATTTTTCCCACTTGGGATGAATGCATCTATCAATTTTTTTGCATGCTAGTTAACATTTGTGTCAGTCAGCTGTTGGCTCTGATGCTGGCCAACAGAATCTTCCTGCCTATTTGTGGCAGCCAGTTATAAGCTCTCACTCTGGCCAGTAGAAAATGGCCACAAACTACATGAAAACTATTGTAGAAGCATGAAAAAACGCAAAGTTGGTCTTGGCCTTCCCACTAACTTAGAGCATGTGCATGTAAATTTTGGTGCAAATCCATCGAAAATTGCGGCAGTGGATTTGTTACACACACACATCCTGCCTTTTATATATATATATATATATATATATATATATATATATATATATATATATATATATATATATATATAAAAAAATATATATATATATATATATATATATATATATATAGACACACATATATATATATATATAAAATGGTATGATATATTGGGCTTCAGCCTTGAGAAGTAAATTTGAAAAAGTGTTACACTGACATTCACATATCTGTTCATTTAATTTTTTTTTTCTCAAATACTTTCATTTTCTGATATTAACACTTTACATCTTAGTGACTATCACCTCGCTAGGGTTTATATATCATGAAATGGACAAAGTTCTACAATTATTTTAACACATTTTTATGTTTATACATTCTTTTTATACATATAAATATTTAAGTAAATGCTCTGTTTTATAATAAACAGTATTAATAACATTTACCGGCCTGAATGTCCGAGAAATTTTCATAGAAAATATTCGAACCTGTACCCTATACAGAATGAGAGATTCATGGAAGATTGAAGCTTAAAAACAGTAAAATTGACCTTGCTAATCTAACGATCCTCCGCAGCCTGATCAGTTAAGGCACATCAGGCTATATGACGGGGCCGTATAGGATACAGGTTTGATTACTGTCGGAGGACGAATATTTTCTGTAAAAATTTCTCGGACATTCAGGTCGGTAAATGTTATTAATACTATTTATTATAAAAGAGAGCATTTACTTAAAAATTTGTATCTCTAGTAAGAATGCATAAACATAAAAATGTCTTTATATATATATATATATATATACGTATCCTAATCATTTTACTCTAAGCAAGGCAATAATGCAACTAGGTTACAGGGAGTGAAAGAGAATGAAAGAACAATTAAAAAACAGGTTTCAAGAAGACAGAACTGAACATTTACTGTACTTCTTCGTCATGTATTAAATGCTTCATACCGATATTTTACAGAATTTGGTTACAAAACGAATGTAAAATGTTAATACGCCAACTTTTTTGCTTGCCTTGCAGAAACAGATGGACATGAATATCAATCAATCCATGGAAAGATTTTGTAAGCCAAGTATAAGACCACAGGCATCAAGCTTTCAAAAACTGAGGTCATGATAGTAACAGCAGCAGAAGGACAAAGGGATGGTTAGAAAAAAGCAGGGCATAGATTTTTCAGATATTGCTTTGGGTGCAGTGATTGAGGAAATGACACCTGCAGAAGACAGCAGGCAAGAAAAATGTTTCTTCTAAGGGAGGGCTTGGAAATAGTAGTAACAGATGGACAAGATAAGAATACAAAGAGAGAAGTTAAGCAACATCAAGTAGCAAGATGGGTAACTGCTTGGCTTATGTTGAAACATTGGTTCCTTTATGATCATTGAAGTTAAGCAATGTTGAGCCTGATCAGAACCTAAATGAGTGACCACTTGGGAATGCCAGGTTCTGTAAGCTTGGATGCGCAGGTGGTGTAATGGATAATGGCTCAGAATTGTTAACCGGAGAGTAGAGTTCAAATTCCTGGTGGCCTTGTTATATTCCTTTACACACAATTACTCTTAGGAAAGGTATGAATCCACAACTTCTGCCCCTGCCTATGGGTTAATTAGTAAAACTTATATATCATTAAATCATTATTATTTAAAAATAAATATATATATATATTTTACATTGTAAAAATATTTTCTATTTATTTAAACCTGTAAAGAGTTGATAAGTGGTAAAATACAAATCAATCAATTTTATCAATACTGATTAGCTACACAGGTATGTCTGTTAGATTTGTTTAGTCTCTGGAATATGAATGTATAGGAACTATGGTGGCCGTAAAGTGAGTGATCAGTTTATATACTGATTGTAATGTAGAATTGATCACCCACTTTATATCCATACCAAAATTTCTTGTTTGTTGATAAGCCGTAGAAAACGAACCAATCAATCAATGAAATACTGATTAGCTACACAGGCATGTCTTTTAGATTTATTTACAGTCTCTGGAATATAAATGTATAGAAACTACTGTGACCGCAAAATGAGGGATCAGTTTATATATTGAATATAATATAGAATTGATCCCTTATTTTATATCCACATTATAATTTCTTGTTTGTTGATAAGCCGTAGAAAATGAACCAATTAATCAATGAAATACTGATTAGCTACACAGGCATGTCTTTCAGATTTATTTACAGTCACTGGAATATAAATGTATAGAAACTACTGTGGCCGCAAAATGAGGGATCAGTTTATATATTGAATATAATATAGAATTGATCCCCTATTTTATATCCACAATATAATTTCTTGTTTGTTGATAAGCCATAGAAAACGAACCAATCAATCAATGAAATACTGATTAGCTACACAGGCATGTCTTTTAGATTTATTTACAGTCTTTAGAATATAAATATATGAAGAAAAACACACAGGAAAAACAAACAAAAATCCCAATATGCAACCATGCTGTTTCAATGTTAATATAATGTCAATGTCGGAGGTTTCGGTCCAGTAGACCATCCTCAGGACATACTCACAAAACATAACTAACATTAGACTATATAAATATATGTAAATTACCATATTTTTTTTTTTTGTTTTCTACTTAGGTTACACCTATCTGATCACAGCTCCATTAGAACCCATTTACACACACATAAATTTACCAGACTCTATTAAAAACATACTAGTAGAAAACACAAATATATTAACTGCATCCACCTGCAAAAAAATGACTAAAAATAATGGAAGCTTTAATAATAAAAAAGAAAAAGCCAACTCTTAACAATATTAACTACGAACAAAGCCACAATGTGCTAACCGTATTCGGAAATTAAAAACATCCCTACCACACACTAAGACATACACAGAACGCACACCCTCAATTAAGCTGAAAAATCGAATCATCCTTGATAATGGCTAAAGGTATAACCGAAAGCGCTCGGAAATATAAAACATTTGGACAGTTCTTACACACCCTTTGTCCAGAAAAGAAAGCTCTTGTTCAAACACAAGAAAAATTAAATAAAAAGCTTAACCGTAATACCTTGTCTGTTGTTTTTAATGAAAAATGCATAAAGGAAGGATTGCTGCCTAAATATACAACTATATATATATATATATATATATATATATATATATATTAGCATCAAAATTATGTCTTCAAATGTTGCATGATATGTGGGTATATACAGTATAAATAATTTGTGAATATTACATACATTATTATTGGATGCAGTTAAGTAAAACATCAGTTTTATGAAAATTGGGTTTATTTTAAATACAGCTGTACTTTTTTTAATACAGTAAATGGATATATAGTTTGGAGTACAGCGTAGCCCAGGCAATTATTACATATGCTAATTTTATATCTCATGTTTGATGTGAAACACCCCCCCCCCGACTTACAATTAGCTTCAAACGTCAAAAGATATGAGTATAGCACTGGCTTGCTTATTCACAGAATAAGTGCATAAAAAAAAAAAAAAAAAAAAAAAAAAAATCGCCTTTCTTTCAACCATACATGATGGCTTCAAGCAATCAGATGTCAAACCATAATGATGATCTGTGATACAATGAAACAATTGATCTGTAGATGACTATATATATCATATATATATATATATATATATATATCATATGCATACATATATCTATATCATATATATATCATATACATATCTATATCATATTGATATATATCAATTATATCATATTATATCATATAATTATATTATATATCATATCATATAATTATATTATATATCATATCATATAATTACATGATATATCATATCATATAATTACATCATATATCATATCATATAATTACATCATATATCATATCATATAATTACATCATATATCATATCATATAATTACATCATATATCATATCATATATTACATTTACAGGCCTGAATGTTTGAGAAATTTCAAAGATAATATGTGCTTCTTGAACAGGAATCAAGCTTGTAACCCAAACAAGGAATCATCATCTGATCTGATTTACTACTATATTTCTTGAACATTCGGGCTGTAATTAATGTAATAAATACTGTTTAATTGAAAAAAAATATAGCATTTACTTAAATAAAGTATATACATAAAAATAATATATATATATATATATATATATATATATATATATATATATATATATAGATAGATAGATATTATTTAAAAAATATTTGTTTTAAAAAAGAATATTAGTAATTAAAAGTAAATAAAATATTTTAAAATAGTAGTTCAATACAACGTATTCTAATCCAAACACCCACTTTTAGAAAGAATCTGTATGTATACAAGTATGAATTAAACGAATAAAATGCAAAAAAACTTTTTGCCATAGATAAAAAAAAAAACAAAAAAACAGGCAAATACATGCATTGAATGGATGTCGAAATTCACTGAAAAAATGCACACACACCCTATCTAGACTTAACCTCTTTTCAACCAGAACTCATAATTGATAC
>OZ010611.1:10097568-10100068 GCA_963932145.1 Acanthosepion lycidas
GCCCATCCGTTTTATTAGGTTGGTTCAAAAATAATGACATAATAATGCCGTTTTTTGACGTATTTTTTAACGTCAAAAAACGACATTATTACTTCATTATTTTTGCACCAACCTAATAGAAATAACACTCTTTACAGAGTGGCTCTCAAGACATCAAACTTGCAGCAAGAATGACTATGGTTATCTTTTATATCATCACCACAGCTGTATATACTCAATGAACAGGGCACATTAAGAAAAGATAGTAAATTACTGCCAACCAGCAAAAGCCATAGGGAACGATGCTATTCGATGAAATACATCGAAACATGGCCAGTGGATGTCATATCATATTTGACATTATTCAGCATCCACAATTAGAAAACACACCAATTGATACAATATTTCCCTTTCTTGTTGATATCCCATTTCCTTTCGTTAGAGACTGACGACTGCTTCATTGACAAGGAACTACTGTTTATGCCTTTCGGGTGAGGGGTGTTTTAGCAGAAAAGGATGAAGAAAAGCTGACATACATGGCTAATGATTTTTAACTGTTTTCCAATCCCTATCTTTATTATAATCTTACCATAAAAGAACTAGTGTGGCTACATGGTAACTACTAGAATCATATTAAAATAAAAAAAAAAGAGGAAGAAAAAAAAAAAAGAAAAATAATAAATGAAGTAAATAAAAATAACAAAAATAAAGATGCTAGTTTGGAAATAAAAATTTCTTCAGTTTCTTTTCTGCTTGTATTTCTGAGACAAGGTGATATATTTTTCTTTAAACTAGAGTCCTTATCTTTGTTGTCTTTATCACATACACAGACAAATATACAATGGACTCTCCTATCAATTTCAACATATGAGGATTTGGCAAACTCATTCAGTTTTTTTTTTTTAATATTGATGTTGTATGCAGCACTCAAGTCCTGCTAGTGATGTGAATACAAGTCCACATATTGTGCACTAGCAAGGATCCCAGCTGGTTTGAATTCAGAGTTTTCCTTCTCCTAGACCAGTTGCCACTCAAAGCTATAGAACTCAGTCTGTTGAGGAGACAACCGTAGCTGGGTTCATTGAGACAATGCGAACAATATTTTCCTTAGGTGCATAGTATGTGCTTTGCCAGGGCTACATACAGTTTTGAATTAAGAGTTTTCCTTCCTTTTCTTTCACTAAAGTCAACCCAGTCTGTCCTAATATTTACCTATAGTTGGGGGAAAAAGTGTTGGATTAATACCTCCCCCAAGGGTATTAGCACGTAAGTGAATGCAACAAACTCAACTGGAATTTGAACTAGGCTCTCCAATTCCTCAATCAGAGATGCAATTGATTACTCCACCATGCCTATATATATATATATATATATAAAACACCCTTGACCACTTCGCTTTGGAGCGGGTAAAATTGAGATCAACGTGTTTTAGTAGACTCAGCAATTTTCAATCTGCTTGTCTGAATCATCTTCAAAAAGCAAGAGCAAGATCTAAAAGGTCAGCCAATCTAACAGTGATCTCATCTCACAATCCTTACACCTGCTCCATATGTGGCCTCCTTTGTAAATCACTAAATGCCACTTAAGATTATTGCACAAACTTTCATAACTCAATCAATAAGCTGTCAGATCCTCACACGTTGAAATCAACGGGAGAGTCCATTATATATATATATATATATATATATATAAAAAGGTATATTTGGCACTAACCATTCTTTCAAACATGCTTTGTTGAATATTACAAGGAAATTTGTCCGGAAGCACTTGTGACAATTTTTACACTCCCTTACAGTCTCCAAATAGAAAAGTGTAAGAATATTATAGAAACTAATTAAAAATGATTAATCAAATTTTCTTTGTGATATTCAACATATATATATATATATATATATATATATATATATATATATATATATATATATATATTATGTTTAGACATACTTTTTATAGATACAAATATTTAAGTAAATGCTCTGTTTATAATAAACATAATATATTTCATTATAATAAATAATCCTCTGTAGCTAAATTGGTATGGCACATCAGGCAATATGACAGTTCCATATAGGATACAGGTTTGATTCCTGTCAGAGGATGCATATTTTCTATGAAAATTGCTTGATCATTCAGGCCGGTAAATGTTATTTAATACTGTTTATTATAAAACAGAGCATTTACTTAAATATTTGTATCTATAAAAAGAATGTATTAACATAAAAAAAAGGTATAAAATAATTGTTGGACTTTGTCCATTTTATAATATATATTAGGTTGGTGCAAAAATAATGACGTAATAATGTCGTTTTTTTGACATTATTATTTTTTTTTTATAGACACACACTCACATGTGTGTATATGTGTGCATGTATAAATATATACAGAGTGTGATGGGTATATTGTTGGCATTTTATATTTTTAATTTCACACATGCGCATTACTTGTTTTTGATTTTGTTGACTGGACAATATAGTGGGATTCCTTGTCTGTGAGAAAAAGAGCACCATGACAAAATTTACTC
>OZ010611.1:10105068-10145068 GCA_963932145.1 Acanthosepion lycidas
ATAAAATATATTTCTGGTCATTTTACTATAAATATGTATTCTTGGTACTTTTTATATAATGATGGTCAATGGTGCATTATGGGTAATAGATTTTGGTTTGTTTAGTACCATATCAACTCCTTATGGCTTATTTAATGCCGAAATTTAATTTTGGAAGCTTTGTTATTTTTATTTTATTTTATTTTTTCAAAAATCCATTGCTGATAATTTTACTATAAAAATATATTTTTAAACTTTTATAGTGTTTTATTCTTGTTTGGGGATCTATCTACCTATCTCAGTTGTTTTGCTTATCTGTCTGTCTATCTATCTCAGTTGTTTTGCTTATCTGTCTGTCTATCTATCTCAGTTGTTTTGCTTATCTGTCTGTCTATCTATCTCAGTTGTTTTGCTTATCTGTCTGTCTATCTATCTCAGTTGTTTTGCTTATCTGTCTGTCTATCTATCTCAGTTGTTTTGCTTATCTGTCTGTCTATCTATCTCAGTTGTTTTGCTTATCTGTCTGTCTATCTATCTCAGTTGTTTTGCTTATCTGTCTATCTCAGTTGTTTTGATTATCTATCTATCTATTTATAATCTTTTATTTTAGTTTGGGGGTTTAGTATTTGCCCATTGCTGGGACCCTAACATGTGTTACCAATTTGAATCAGAGCAGTCCTGGGAACAACAGCAATTAAGAACTGGTTCCAAGCATTTGAAAATCTCCCATCTTCCGACCAGAGGCTTTGCTATCAAAAGTTGAGAAGTGTAAGAGAAAATAAAAATAATCAGCTTCTAGAACTGGTGGTCGTTTTTTCCTTATATCTTTTTTACATTAAGGTTCACCTGTTACAAGAGCCACTCAAGGTAGGGCATTATGTTAAGAGGCCATTTGTCTGTATTGGAGTGGAAGATACCATTCAACCTTAGCCTTGAACAAGTTACACCATTATTATTATTTAAAACCAACAGGTATGATTTTCAACATGATCGGCAACTTAAAGCTGATTTTTTTAAAACATTATTACATCCTAGTGAAGGTGATAAAGCCTCTAAAATGCAAGGGGGGTTTACTGCGAGTAAAAGAAACTGGGAAAATTTTAAGATGCAAGGGTTGTTTGGAGTCAAAGAGAATGAGAAGACTTTGGTGAGGAGAAAGGACAATAAAAGAACAGGTTTCAGGAAGACAGAAGATGGTCATAGTTCCACTAGGACACAAGGGGTTACTAGGAGTGGAAGAGAATGAAAAGACTTTAGTGAGAAGAAAGAACAATAAAAGAACTGGTTTCAGGAAGACAGAAGATGAGGATTATGGTTGCTTTTAAATTTATGAACATCATAGTCTACAGGAAAGCAAGAATCTGGAAGAGATGTACACAGCCAAAAGTCCAGAAAGGTACAGAAACTACAAAGTAAGAGATCAGTTTATATATTGATTGTAATGTAGAATTGATCCCCCACTTTATATCCACATTATAATTTTTTCTACATCAATATCTGATAATGTATGACTCCATCTCTTCTGCCCCCAGCTACGGGTTAATTATTAAGACCTGTATTATTAAATGTTTATTATCTCAATAAATCTCAAAAAAAAAAAAAAAAAAAAAAAATCCACATTATAATTTCTTGTTTATTGAGAAGCCGTAGAAAACGAATTAATGAAATACTGATTAGCAAACACAGGCATGTCTTTTAGATTTATTTACAATCTCTGTAATATAAACTACCGTGGCCACAAAGTGAGTGATCTGTTTATATAATGAGTGTAGTGTAGAACTGAATCCCCACTTTATATACACACACAAGTACTTGTCGGTTGATAAATGACCTGCAAAGGGTTGATAAACCGTAGAAAACAAATCAACCAAATAAAATGAGGAGAGATTTTGAAACTAAAAATTGTATCTTTGGTTGAATAGCAAGGTTAATAACAATAGACGTACAGCCCAGAAAATGATCATGTGACTAAAAACGGACCAATGAGAAGGAAGCAAGTGATTTCACAGTAATTATACTTGTGTGCATAATGTTCTTTAATATTGAACGAGAATAAGTGAGGCCACTTTTCGCAAATTCAGAGATAATGGCTTAGGTGGACAATTCTTAAATTTCCATGTAAATTTTTTTTTATTTTCTCATTTGTTTATTTCTTTTCATGATTCTTATTGTTTGGATATTTTTTTTTTTTTTTTGCTGTTGTTTTAAAAAGCTTTTTCTGCAATCAGAGAATAGACAGACAAAATGATCACTACACGCGCCTGGAAAATCTACCCACCCCCTCCTAGCAAAGAAGACCATATTCACAAAATGGATTTTGTAATAAAAAGTAATAACATAAAAAACAGATGAAGAGATATTGATTATATATATATATATATATATATATATATATATATATATATATATATATATGTATGTATGTATGTATTGTAGTATGGTGGTGGGGAAATTAATAATAATAATGTAATGACAAATAATAAAAGAATTAACAGAAAATAATTTCCTCGTGTGTATAGGTAAGAAGCTTTGCATTTGTCAAACGCTGATAAAGCTGTATGTATCTTGGTGAAAATTTGGGAAAAGAATGCTTAGCAAACATCTGCTATGAACATAAAAATCTTTCAATAATCGAAAGAGGAAAAATACAAGTGGAAGGCTGGTAGTATGTAGAGGCTTTAATGGTAGATAGAGAATTATTTGGTATTAGGAAAAAGTGATGGGGAAGAAGGCGGCAGAAATAAGTGAGTAGGAGGTAAAGTGGCGGGGGGAAGGAAGAGAGAAAATGGGAAGGAGAAAAGAAGAGAGGAACAGAAAAGGAAAGAGAGAGGAGAACAACAAGAATGCGAGAGAAGGGGGGGAGAACAAGAATGTGAGAGAAAGGAGGAGAGCCAAAAGTGAGAGAGAGAGAGAGAGACAAGGAGAGTTAAAAATGAGAGAGAGAGAGAGAGAGAGAGAGAGAGACAAGGAGAGTTAAAAATGAGAGAGAGAGAGACAAGGAGAGTCAAAAATGAGAGAGAGACAAGGAGAGTCAAAAATGAGAGAGAGACAAGGAGAGTCAAAAATGAGAGAGAGACAAGGAGAGTCAAAAATGAGAGAGAGACAAGGAGAGTCAAAAATGAGAGAGAGACAAGGAGAGTCAAAAATGAGAGAGAGACAAGGAGAGTCAAAAATGAGAGAGAGAGAGACAAGGAGAGTCAAAAATGAGAGAGAGAGAGACAAGGAGAGTCAAAAATGAGAGAGAGAGAGACAAGGAGAGTCAAAAATGAGAGAGAGAGAGACAAGGAGAGTCAAAAATGAGAGAGAGAGAGACAAGGAGAGTCAAAAATGAGAGAGAGACAAGGAGAGTCAAAAATGAGAGAGAGACAAGGAGAGTCAAAATGAGAGAGAGACAAGGAGAGTCAAAATGAGAGAGAGACAAGGAGAGTCAAAATGAGAGAGAGACAAGGAGAGTCAAAATGAGAGAGAGAGAGACAAGGAGTCAAAATGAGAGAGAGAGAGACAAGGAGTCAAAATGAGAGAGAGAGAGACAAGGAGTCAAAATGAGAGAGAGAGAGACAAGGAGTCAAAATGAGAGAGAGAGAGACAAGGAGTCAAAATGAGAGAGAGAGAGACAAGGAGTCAAAATGAGAGAGAGAGAGACAAGGAGTCAAAATGAGAGAGAGAGAGACAAGGAGTCAAAATGAGAGAGAGAGAGACAAGGAGTCAAAATGAGAGAGAGAGAGACAAGGAGTCAAAATGAGAGAGAGAGAGACAAGGAGTCAAAATGAGAGAGAGAGAGAGACAAGGAGTCAAAATGAGAGAGAGAGAGAGACAAGGAGTCAAAATGAGAGAGAGAGAGAGACAAGGAGTCAAAATGAGAGAGAGAGAGACAAGGAGTCAAAATGAGAGAGAGAGAGAGAAGGAGTCAAAATGAGAGAGAGAGAGAGAAGGAGTCAAAATGAGAGAGAGAGAGAGAGAAGGAGTCAAAATGAGAGAGAGAGAGAAGGAGTCAAAATGAGAGAGAGAGAGAGGAGTCAAAATGAGAGAGAGAGAGAGAGAGAAGGAGTCAAAATGAGAGAGAAGGAGTCAAAATGAGAGAGAAGGAGTCAAAATGAGAGAGAAGGAGTCAAAATGAGAGAGAAGGAGTCAAAATGAGAGAGAAGGAGTCAAAATGAGAGAGAAGGAGTCAAAATGAGAGAGAGAGAGAAGGAGTCAAAATGAGAGAGAGAGAGAAGGAGTCAAAATGAGAGAGAGCGCAGAGAAAGAAAGAAAGAGAAAAAAGGGAATGAAAGAAAAAGTGAGAGAGGGAATAACAGTCATAGAAAGAGAGAATGAAGAATTCAATTAACTGAGGTGAAGCGCAATGGAATTGAAAGGTATATTTCTTGCAAGAAATTACCGAAAACCAATCAAGGCCGAAGTTGTCAGCCACGGATACCAGAGAAATCCCACCTTTTCTAATTAAATAGCATTTGAGAGCAAACTCACCGAGTCAGGTTGGATTACTAATGAAGAAATACCTGTGTGACTAAAACAGGTCACATGTCCACTTTCATCAATACAAGAAACCCAAATCCTCTCAATGTTAGGGAAGTCCCTCAGCCACAAGGACATTTCCAAAAGAAGCCCTAATAAAGATCTGATTAAATATTCTTGATGGGGAAATGATCAATCAAAGAGGACGGAGTCTATGAGTTTATGTGAGATAATGGTAACTACAGATTTTTGCCTATGAAATGGTAGAGCTCTTACAAATTGACAATAGAGACATTTTGTTCATGGCAAATATTTTTTGTGCATTTTCTATGCTTCTTCTACCCCCTTGTGCAAATTAACTGAAACATCCATTTTAGTTTCCTTTCTTTCCCCATTGGTCAGTTTTAGACCCACTGGAGTGACAGGGTGTAATAGATTTCTATTTTTCCTCAGATTAGGTCATTTGCAGTGGTGTGCAGTAATATGAATCTATTTTTGGGGTGTATGATGAAATTTGATTGGCCTTGAAAAATACTGATTGCACCTACTTTTTATCATGTCCAGACACTACTGTCTCGACTGTTGATTAGTTGTCCTATGGTCATTTTCTGCAATGGACATTACTCCAAGGAAATGTACAAAAATTGTAATGCTGTACCAATTACCAGTGAGCAAATCAAAAACTCTCCTGATTTAAATCCAATCAAGAATCTGTGGTCAATCCAAGATACAACTTTGTGGAATGGATATTTGAAGTACTAACAAGTGCACTGGGAAAAGTCATGGTCCAAATGCAAAATAAATAAATAGAATTAATAAAATTTGCAGTCGAAAGAAAGATGAGCAAAAATTAGGTAATTAGGCATGAAAGCAAATGATATAAGTAAATTCACAGGTAAGAAAGCAAAAAGTTTTATGAACCACAAATTAGTGTTAATGCAGAAAAGCTAGGTCAGACAAATGAACCGAATGATCTTCCATATAGTCAAGGTAAATCTGGTCTGAGGTTATTCACTTAGTCTCCCAATAAGGCAAGATGTACAAAGCCATGTGAAGCAAATCCAAGTCTCTAGGCTTGGGCAAAAATTCCCCATAAACCTTGCATACATGGGATGGGCTTGTCTACCTCCCCAGATATGGCTCTGCCCTTCGGCATAGCATTTAGGCAGAGACAAACCCAGATGAGGCTAAGAGTTCAACAAGTTAGCCTGAAGTACCTGAATTGGCAGATCTGGATTGCATCAAGGCAAATTGTAAATCCACCTACTTTATTATCTAAGAAAAGTATCCCAGCATGCATTTTGTGAATTTTTGCCTACAAAAGGACAGAGGGAGAACTTTTGCAGTCGTTACATCAGGTGGGAAATCATCAATGTTCCTTCAAGACGTTAATGTAGTGATATTCTTGGAATGAAATGTCTCATGCTCCCTATTGCATATGTGGATTGACTATATTGGTAGATGTATATAGTGAGCACAGGATATACTGGTGGACTTGCTTTGGGAATTACTAGCTTGCTAACCAATTCCCTATCTTTTGGTAGTGTATTCTTTTTTACAATAAACTTTTTTCTTTTACTCGAGTACCACCTTTGTCTGTTTGTAATCTCTTTAAGGATAAAACACAGTCATTGGTCTTCAAAGAGAGACTGATATTTGCAAATAAGAGAGACTGTGAGATGAGAGATGCTAGTGAACACAAAATAAATCAGCATTTATATTGAAGAAAAGATTTTAAATGTAAAACTTGTCAAGTCTTTTGATAAATTTAAACTAGTCTGAAAAAAGTCTAGATCTTGCTGCTCAAGACATACTACACATAAATGAATACATCAGATATGTAGAAGGAACGGCCAAGGTAAATAGTTCTGATGGAATCATTGACCACATGTCTGTGAGCCTTCAAGGCATTGTCTATGATTAGAACTGGAGAGGGATGGTCTCGACCAGGTTTACTTGCCTAATATATACTATTGATGAAAGAATACCTCTCCAGCTTTCAACCCAGATATGTAGGAGGAATGGCCAAGGTAGATGGTTTTGCTGATGGATTCAATTGCTACATGTCTGTAAACAATAGTGAGCCTTCAAGGTGTTGGTTGTGGTTTGAACTGGAGAGGGATGGTCTCGACCAGGTTTACTTGCCTGACACATGCTATGGATGAATGAATACCTCTTCAGCTTTCAACCCAGATATGTGAGGCAATTGGTAGATAGCCTTGCTTTGGGAATTACTAGCTTGCTAACGGATTCCATGTCTTTCTGTAGTGTATTCTCTTTCACAATAAACCTTTCTTTCTTTCATCTACGCCTGTGTTGCTGTTCCTATCACTCGATTGCCACCGTTGTCTGTTTGTAACCTTCTTTAAGGATACGATAGATATGTAAATGACTGTCTAATTAGAATAGCTAAGGCATAGACTATATAAATGCCCAAGCGATAAGGGTAGACAAGCTCTCAGTATACGAGATAAACAACTACCACTGGAGTGATGAAATATGATGGAAATAAAACAATTGATTATCATGGCTCCTCACAACTTCCTGTCCTTTGTAGCTCTTAATAAATTTGTTTTCTTTTTTTACTTTTTCTAAACCTGTTCTACCATCCATTTACTCAAGATTGCTAGAGTGGCCATGCATTATTTTTCCATTCTTGTTGCCTTCAATCTATCGTGTGAGTGTCAAATCTTCCAAGCCTTCTTTCCTCAATATGTGCCCTACAAATTTCAACTCTCACTTTCTGATGTATCATTTTTTGTTTTCATTTTCTCTAAAACTTTGTTGTTGGTCACATGTTCAGCCCATACTATTCTCAGCATCCTTCTGTAGAACCATATTTCTGTCAATTCATGTATCCTCTTCATCTGTGAGAAGATTGTGCAGCATCAGCATTTGTTGCTGTATAGGAGGACTGATACATTATTTACATTATTTGGACTATTGTCCTCATTTTTGTTGCCATATTTATCACGTTTTGGCCGTTGTACGCTCCGGCCTTCTTCAGGTGTTTGGAATGTCAAACTGAACCCTTTATTTCGCTCACTGGGGTAGACTGTTCTAGTTCCACGTGCCATGTTTGATGGATGTCAGTTATCAGTTATCTCCTGTTAATTTCCCTCTGAAAGTTCTCCACTGCCTTAACCAGGTATTGAACTCACACTCTTTGGGTCCTGTACAAATAATGTAAATAGTGTACATAATACCTCATCTCAGAAATATAGACAGATCATTTTCTTATATATATAAGATTGGTCTGTTTGATTTAATTTCAAACAAGCACTTTAATGCTTATGAAATAACTTTTCTTTTTAGTTTGAGCCATTAGTAGACTATTTCATGCAGGGCGGTTTTTCAAAATGGGTGTTTCTCATACTTGGACGCTCCCAAACTATGACTATTTTTTAAAATGAATGCATCAGCGTGTTGACAGCTTGAAATAATGTCTTGACTTCTATGATCAATAGCTTCTCCTCCATATATTCACTGAAATTTCTTTCCCTTCTTTTAGAAGTATTACAATATTTTGTTTTGATAGTTAAATGCAATGTGACAGAATGCAGTAAGCCTTGTAGCATCAACATGTAATAACATGCAATTATATATATATGTGTGTGTGTGTGTGTGTGTGTGTGTGTATATATATATATGTCTGAGCGTATGTATGTGTGTATATATATATATATATATATATATATATATGTGTCTGAGCGTGTGTGTGTGTATGTGAGTGTATATATTTATATATACGTATGTAAGGTAACAAATCTGTTTGTATATAATCCAAGTCACTCCTAGTTGAAGTAGTAGAGGTTTTATTGTTTATTAATTTTATATATATATATATATATATATATATAAAATATTGGACAATAAGGTCAACACCAAATGGTGACAGTGTTTTATGCTTAAAAGCAATTTTCAGGCCATGTGTGCTGCATTTAGGTTCAACTATTTGTATATGATAGTCCATGGTGCATTATGGGTAATATATTTTGGTTTGGTTAACATCATATCAACATGTTATGGGTCATTTAATGCTGAAATTTAATTTTCATGGGAGCTTTGGTAATTTTTTTTTTCAAAAATCTATTGACGGTATTTTTTTTTTTTTTTTTAACAAAATCTATTACTGCTTTTTTTTTTTTTTTTTTAACAAAATACATTGCTGGTAATTTTTTTTTTTTTTGTTACAAAATCTACTGCTGGTATTTTTTTTTTGTTACAAAATCTACTGCTGGTATTTTTTTTTGTTACAAAATCTATTGCTGGTATTTTTTTTTATTACAAAATCTACTGCTGGTATTTTTTTTGTTACAGAATCTACTGCTGGTATTTTTTTTTTGTTACAGAATCTACTGCTGGTATTTTTTTTTTGTTACAAAATCTACTGCTGGTATTTTTTTTTTGTTACAAAATCTACTGCTGGTATTTTTTTTGTTACAGAATCTACTGCTGGTATTTTTTTTTGTTACAGAATCTACTGCTGGTATTTTTTTTATTACAAAATCTACTGCTGGTATTTTTTTTTGTTACAGAATCTACTGCTGGTATTTTTTTTTGTTACAGAATCTACTGCTGGTATTTTTTTTTGTTACAGAATCTACTGCTGGTATTTTTTTTGTTACAAAATCTACTGCTGGTATTTTTTATTATTATTATTATTTTTTTATTTTTATTTTTTTTTTTTACAAAACCTACTGATGGTATTTTTTACAAAATCCATTGTTGGTATTCTTACTTTAAAAAATATATTTTCCTCCTTTCACAGTGTTTTGCACCCAGGTTTATTTTTGTATATAATTTAAAAAAAAAAAAGAAATTTTGTACATTACCAAAAGATATGAAAGTAGGACAATAACTCACCTGAAAATAAAGAAGAAAAAAAGCAAATTAGACATTTTCAATGAGAAAAAGTAGGGGAAGGATTAATGACAAAGATTTAGTCTTTTCTTTTTTCCTCAACTAGCACAATATTAGTCATACACTTAAAGATATATATATATATATATATATATATATATATATATAAAAAATATTAAAAGTCAATGATTACATGCTTGTGTAGAGTATCTGTCCAGTGCATAATGATTTAAGTTAAAGTAAGATTTAAAAATATGACTTGTTTATACAGTATTTTTATAAGTATTTTATTCTAACTTTTTTCAAACAGACTATCTTTTTAGTTAAAATATTCTTAAGTTAAAGACAGACACAAAGAGATTCCGCTCATCTGTTTTATTAAAGATACACAAAGAGATCCCGCTTTGCTGTTTTGTCCAGTTGTTTGTAGAGTAATTATTTACATGTCAGCTTTCTTTAAACAAACAATATTTTAAATATTTAAAAAATATTTTTTTAGCATATAAAAATTTTTTTTAATCTAATCCGATTTAAAATTCAAGATTATCCCGGAAGTTCTATTACTATTAAATGCTGTAAACAAACAGTAAAACGTTAAATATGAACTTGTAAACCAGACCAATGATGACACGAACAAATTGAAATATTTAAAGGAATCATAATAAAATTAACTTTTATTTCAATAGAATGTTGAAATCAAGTTCAGTGTTTTATAACTTGAGCCCTCAGTGACCCAGCAGGTCATGTGTAGTTTAGAATAAATATGATAGTACTTTTATTTTTATAAAAGTTTTGTATTTATACAAATTCATTTAAATTTCATAATCTGAACATAGGTCCACAGAGCTGATAGAAACGTGTGTTACACCACTTGGCTATGCAAAAAGACCTGCTAGGAGGTACTCTTTAAACCTATAAACAGGCAATCATATGATCTGTCTTTCAGATATAGTCAACATTTTGATAAAGAATGCTTCCAAGTAGGCATGTTCTCTTCCTTGTTCCTCTGTTGAATTTTGAACTCTCTTACACATGTATATCACTCACGCTTGTTACATACACGATCACATTCTTGTTATAGATAGTTTCAATGTTTTTCCTTTTGTTATAATTGTATACACACATAATTACTATTGTTAGTAAAATGCACTGTTTAAATTTTATATATATATATATATATATATATATATATATATATATATAAAATATAAACATTATGGGGTGTGTGTGTGTGTGTGTATATATATATATATATATATATATTTCTGAGATGAGGTATTATGTACACTATTTACATTATTTGGACTATTGTCCATCTTTGTTGCCATATTTATTACAACACATTTAGAACACATGGCACAGTGGATAAATGCATTAGTTAGATCCAGTGACAGGACCCAAAGAGTGTGAGTTCAATACGCAGTTAAGGCAGTGGAGAACTTGGAGAGAGGAATTAACAGGGGATAATTGATAATTGACATCCATTAGACATGACACATGGAACTAGAACAGTCTACCCCAGTGAGTGAAATAAAGGGTTCTGTTCGAGATTCCAACCACGTGAAGAAGACCGGAGTGTACAACAGCTGAAACGCTGTAATAAATATGGTAACAAAGATGAGGACAATAGTTCGAATAATGTAAATAGTATATATATATATATATATATATATATATATATATATATAGTGACTGACCACTTTTATCCAAGGAAGCCCATCTTCTGTAGTAGCTATCTAATCCCCAGTGCAGATGCCTGCTCATCTACTTTTGTGTTTGTTTAACACCCACAGAGCCAACCTGTGGTTTATACTGCAGCTATGCTGAGTGGACCTTAGTTGCAGTTTCTGGGAGAAAGTGCATTATCTAGCATGATCAACAGGCTGAACAATGCCAGCACACTCAAACCCTCAGTCATGATGACTTGTGACTTTGTGCTAGCATATATATATATATATATATATATATATATATATATATATATATATATATATATATATATATATAAATAAACTTAACTTTTATTATTTAATGGATGCTTGTGCATGAAGAAGACTTCCCTTTTTTATTTTACAGTGTATGTCTATTGCCTGCATGTTTGAAAAACCTTAAAGAAAATGCACACGTGTGTGTGTGAGAGAGATGCAGGTTGTTATTTTTCACCATTATCTCTTTAATCTTGCAATGATTGTGCGGAATTAATTTTCTTCAGAGAAAAAAAACAAAAAAAAAACAGGCAAATAAAAAGATGTTCTGAAAAGAACAACTTTTGCACCCCACACCTTTTCAAAGCCGGCAAAATATCTTGAAGATCATTGTCATAACAGTTCTTTATTTAATAAAGTGTTTATCGTCTCAGCCCATAATGCTTTGCTAATATTATTCAGCCTTTGAGGGAAATTGAGAAGGAATAAAAGAAAAATGTGAAGCAACATGTTGAACAGCATTTCTTTGTTTTTCCTTTCTTTTTTAGGTATGGGGGAGTGGTGGCATTTGCCTCCACCAGAGAACAATTTTACAGATTTTATGGTTCTATCACATAGGTATTTATTGCTTGAGAACCCAACCCCTACTATAAAAAAAAAAAAAGAAAATTGCAAAGATGATAAAATTAAACAGAGAGAAAAAGAAATGCTAAAATAGATAAGTGTGTTGGGGAAGTGTGGGGAGAAGAAGTAAATGAAGAAGAAAAAAAAAAAAACAAGCTAACAAAAATTTAATTTATCTCGTACAACAATGTTCTTATATTAACTTCTTTATTTTTCTTGAATTCATTGAAGAACCGGCAGGAAAATTTTTTCTCTTTAAATTTTCATTTTAAATTATTAATATTATTACGCCATTGTATTCTTTCCCCTCCCGACAAATCTCTTTGCACACACATTTGTCTTCTTCCCCTTTATCAGACATTCCTCTTCTCCAAGATTTAAATTAAGGTTTTTGATCCATTTAAGAATAAAAAACAAACAAACATATAATGTCTCTTCAGATCTCTCCTTTCTTTACAATCTCAAGAATCTCCAGTTACCGTTTCTCTACCGAGCACATCTCTTCCCAGAATGCAATGTCATTAATTAAAATTTTCACCTTCAAAGGTACAATGATTAGGCATTTAATTAATATTACCAAGCACCATATACCCAATAATTTGTTAGTGTTTCGACTTCAGTGCCTGACTGGGTGGTATGTACCCGTGTTATCTGCAAAAATGCAGCAACAGGAAATACTTTTCTCATGATGATAACCAGAAGCACCCACCCACCCGATAGGTGAGCCCATTTCATTTTCAAGGGTTCTCTGAAGATTATTCTTTGGAACCATTATCTCCTATTCCAGATATGTATTTTGTTAAAAACCCCATAATATTTTTTTTAAGCTTTGGAAAAAAAAATTTTTTAAATATAATTTTATACAACAGAAAAAAAAGAAATGGAATTTATACAACAATGTTTCAAAATGATATCCAGCCATTTTTTTTTTTTTTTTTTTATTACTTAAGAAAATTTGTCACTATCAAGTTTGACACAAGGATATATTTTGAGCACGGATTTAGCCAAACTGCTATCCTCATCTTGGTTGTTTTAGTTGCAATGTTTAGAATCTTATTTTCTATTTGAATTTCTCAGATAAGGAATTATCATTATTATACACTGCTATCCTCATCTTGGTTGCTTTAGTCTCAATGTTTAGAGTTTTATTTTCTATTTGAATAACAGCTGAAACTTAATGGGTACTGGATAATTGTCTTGATGTCCATTACTCCTTCATTACTCCTTATTTCTCAGTCAGAGTAAAATTCTTTTAGACTGATTGCCTTGCAAAGCTAAAGGCCACCTGCTGCTCTGTTATTTTCCCATAGTTTGGGAACAGAGTGGATTCAAAATTTACCCAGGGTTACTAATTTTCAAGTATAATCTGGATCAGCTAGCTATCTGATCATTCCCTTAGCTGCACAATAAGTACTTTGCCAGGGGTGTATATGGTTTTGAATGCAGAGTGGTACTTCTTCTAGACCAGTTGCCATCCAAGGCCATAGTACCCTGTCTGGCCTGAATACTTATGCATAACTGAGTTGGGGATGAGAGGTGGGTTCTTACCTTTCCCAAAGGTATTCGCATGTAAATGAATATAATGAACTCGAATGAAATTTGAACTTGGCTCTCAAATTCCTCAGTGCAATCTTACTATTTACCCATAGTGGGGGGCAGGGAGACGGATTCATACATTTCCCAAGGGTATTAGAATGTGAGTGAATGCAATAAACTCAACTGGAATTCAAAGTGATTCCTCAATCCATGACCTGGCATTTTGGTTTCAGTCACTTTTCCACATAACATTAAAATGCAACCAGAAGTTCTGTACTAACAGTTTTCTCTATCGCACTTCTCATTTGTGGAACTCTCTCTCAGCTTTGTGCTTTCCAGTAAATTTTGATCTTCAAAAATTTAAATGCAATGTCAATCGTTATCTTCTGTCTTCTTAATTCTTGTTCTTTTATTGTCCTCTCTACTTATTAGTGTTTTCTTTTTCTCATATTCTCAATTTGATCTTCAAAAATTTATATGCAATATGATCCATTTTCTTCTGTTTTCTCAATTCTTGTTCTTTTATTATCCTCTTTCTTTAATAAATTTCTTTTTCTCATATTAATTCACACTCAGTAACTGCTTGTGTCTTAGTGGCTTTATTGTCTTGCTTGGGGGTGAAATGATTAAAAAAACCCAGCATATTGCAAATTGGTATAAAGGACATCTTTAATATGCAGTTATCAATAATAAACACAACATCTGTCTACATTTCTGAGATGAGATAGTTTAACTATTTACACTATTTACATTGTTCAGGCTGTTTTCCTCATATGTATTGCCATATTCCCAACGTTTCGGCTGTTATATGCTCCAGCCATTTTCAGGATCTATTTATATTTCTGAGATGAGGTATTTTAACTATTTACACTGTTTACATTGTTTGTGAATATGACAAAGATGAGGACAACAGTCTGAACAATGTACATAGTGTAAATATAAACAGTTTCAAACTTGACACTTGTAAATAAAAACAAAGTACAGATAACTCTTTAAAAAGTCAAGGATCAATTTTATAAAGCATTTATCATAAGAACAGGATTTCTTTGTAAAACAATGAATAAGATCGATACTTTTCAATTTCTGACAAATGTCCTAAATGAATGCTAATCTACAAAAATTAAATAAAAAAATTTTGCCCCATTTTTAATGTTGGACTAGTTAAGTTAAAAAAAAAAAAAAAAAAAAATTAAATGTTATAGTTCAGGATTTTTCTCATCTTCTTTTAAGAGGGTGGGATAAACAAAAAGAATTATTCCCTTTAAAAGAATTCTCGTACATTCATATGCCATGTCCTTTCAGAATTTGGGCATTTACTGCATTCAAACATTAAAAGAAAATAAATTATGTCTATATTTTAATTATTTGAAATAACAATCACCTGAAGAAGGCCAGCATGTACAATGGTTGAAACATCATGAATATGGCAACAAAGATGGGGACAACAGTGCGAACATTATAAATAGCGTAAATAGTTACAATACCTCATCTCATGAATATAGACAGATCCTGAAGAAGGCCTGGAGTGTACAATGGCCAAAACGTTGTGAATATGGCAATAAAAATGAGAACAACAGTTCAAACATTGTAAATAGTGTAAATAGTTATAATACCTTATCTCAGAAATATAAATAGATACTGAAGAAACATGAATATGGCAACAAAGATGGGGACAACAGTCTGAACATTGTAAATAGTTACAATACCTCATCTCAAAAATATAGACAGATCCTGAAGAAGGCTGCAGTGTACAATGGCCAAAATATTGCGAATATGGCAACAAAGCTGATAACAACAGTCTGAACATTGTAAATAGTTATAATACCTCATCTTAGAAATATAAATAGATACTGAAGAAGGCTGGTGCATACAATGGCCAAAACATGAATATGGCAAAAAAGATGAGAACAACAGTCCAAAAAATGTAAATAGTGTAAATAAATAAATAGCTGTTGGAGGAATCAAATGCCAGAAATGTATCCTGTTAAATAAAGAGAAATTTCTGGCCGAAGTCCTACTTTCTTTTACATTTTCTTTTAAATCTTAATTTGGAAATTTAGCAGGCATAAAGAAAAAAAATAATTAGAGAGTAACAGAAAAAAAAAAAAAAAAAAAAAAAGACCTAACCCACAAATGAGGGATGCGTATTTAAATCCTCACCCTCCTTTATTCCCACCACACCTTGTTTCAATTCATTCTTCAAAAGCAAAGATGAAATATTGAAATTATAAATCATACTTTTAAAAAACCATTAAGTGAATTTAACTGGAAAAAATATGGCAGAGATTATAGGAAATGAAAACGGTACAGAGCCTAATGGTTACAGAAGCAGACTGAATGTCATCACCAGAATATACCTTTTAAGGCAGTAGTTCTCAAATGGTATGGTGCGCCTCATAGGTGCAGTGGAAGAGGATAGCATATGAGATGGAATGATTGAAAGACAAAGATTTAGAAACTGTTGCAAAAAAATAAATATGATTTCAAAATTTAAAATATTATTTTGGATTACTAGTAATTGCATACATGAGTCCCAGTAAAAATAGTTACAAATAATTGAGTGCTTTTATCATTGTGATATTTTTGCCTTCTATCAATTAAGAATAGAGTAACTAAGCTCCGCAAATTGGAGGAGAGAGTTATCAATAATAATTTTCTGACTTCAAATTCGCGGTTATCTCCGTTTAACCTACTCACTGGACCTTCTTTGCCATATGGCTACTTGCACCTTTTCACTGGGACTGCCCTTTGGTGAGGCACCGGCAAGATTTTTTTACCCTCAAAGTTACCCATCGTAAACTAAGTTTGCGAAATATCTACTTTACCTGTTTTATAATTCATAGAGCAAATTAAAAATGTATCTTTTTTTAATCCAGTGCTTCCCAAATGGCAAATGTCATTAGGTGCAACAGAAGAGGATAGCAGGTTTAGGTGGGATGATTGAAAGACAATCAAAGATTTAGAAACAGTTTCAAAAAATTCATAATCCAAAAATAAATATGATTTCAAAATTTAAAATATTATTATGGTTTACTTGTAATTGCAGGCATGAGTCCCAGTTATTGATGTAATGGAATAACCAGTTACCCCCATGAATGATTACACTATAGGTGTTAAGTACCTATAAAGTCAGCTGTCTACGAGAGACTGGAGGAAGAGTGAGAGCGAGACGATGCAAGCATGTCTGACCTTCCAGTTAGTGGCACTCACTACTAGATTGACCTGTGTGTATAACTGCACCGTATTTCATATTGTACTGGTTGTGTACAATAAACCTTTCTTCTATCATTCACCTGGTGTTAAGTATTTGTTCCCTTAGCACAGAATATAACAGTTCTAAATAATTATTGACTGATTTTATTAGTGTGATATTTTTGCATTATATCAATTATTAAGAATATAGTAACTAGGGTCGGCAAAATTGGAGGAGAGAGTTATCAATAATAATGTACTGATTTAGAATCCGCAGTTATCTGAAATATTGTTATGGATTACTTTTCAATTGCATGCTTGAGTCCCAGTGTCTTCATTGGCAGCAGCATCCCCTTGACTTTTGTAATCATAATGCAGGTCAGAATGCAGAAGCCACAATAACTGTTTTTCACAATGGCCTATAAATGGTAGACCCCAGCAATTCTGGTACAGTCATACCTGTTCATTGTTTGACATTGTCCAAACAGTTTTTGCATTGGCGTCCTCTCTTACGTCCACCTTCAACGGTGCCTTGCATGATGGTCTTGCACAGGCTGTCGTGCCGTGTAATATCTCCAAACCACACCATTTTTCTCTGTTTGACAACGGCAAGAAGAGATTTACTTCCTTTTAACCCTTTCTGCTTTTTGTTTTTTTTATTTTTAAATGTACTTTTTTATCACATCCAATTTGGTGAGGCAATACCAGAAAAGACATGTCAGCAACTGTTGATTTTTGCATTATATCAAGTATTAAGAATATAGTAACTAGGGTCTGCAAAAGTTGGAGGAGAGAGTTATCAATGATAATGTTCTGACTTCGGATCTTCGGTTATCTCCCTTTAACCCTCTCTGTTTTTATTTTTTTTTTATATGTACTTTTTTATCACATAGAAATGCTGAGTCTTGAGCAAATTATCATTCTGCAAATGCGGACCAGAGAAAAAAAAAAAATGTTTGTGAACCACTGTGCTGAACAATGTGGATCAGCAGCACTAAAAAAGATATGGCAGCAACTATTCATTCTTGGCCTGATGATTCTTGTATCATATCAAGTATTAAGAATATAGTAAGTAGGGTCTGCAAAATTGGAGGAGAGAGTTATCAATAATAATGTTCTGATTTAGAATCCGCAGTTATCGCCCTTAACTTTCCCTTTGCACCTTCTTTGCCATAAAAAAAATTTTTTTGTACTTGTGCCTTTTCACGGGAGCTTCCCTCTGGTATAATACGGACATTTTTTTTTTTATCCTCAAATTTACCCATCATAAATTAAGCTGGCTAAATATCTACCTCACCTTTTTTGTAATTCGTAGAGCAAATCAAAAATGTATTTCTTTTATTCCAGTGGTTCCTAAATGGTTTGGTGAACCTCATAGTTCTGGCGAAAGAGGATAACAGGTAAGGCAGAATGATTGAAAGACATTCAACGATTTAGAAACAGTTTCCAAAAATCCATATGCCAAAAATAAATATGATTTTAAAATTTAAAATATTATTATGGATTAATTGTAATTGCATGCATGAGTCCCAGTGTAAATAGTTATAAATAATTATTGACTGACTTTATCATTGTGAAATTTTTGCATTATATCAAGTATTAAGAATATAGTAACTAGGGCTTGCAAATTGGAGGAGAGAGTTATCAATGATAATGTTCTGACTTTAAATCCGCGGTTATCTCCCTTTAACAATCTCTGTGTTTTTTATTTTTAAATGTACTTTTTATCACATAAAATTTGGTGAGGTCCAAGCAAATTTTCATTCCGAAAACGTGGCCCAGAGGAAAAAAAGTTTGAGAACCAATGAAGTCGAATGGTGTGTGTGTGTGTGTGGGGGGGGGTTCTACGGTTATTGAAGGAAAAAAATGATCACTGAATTTTTTTAATTAAAATTATAATGAACTCTAATAGTTTAAATTAATTTAAATATATTTATAGTTTTAATTTGCAAAAAATAAAATAAAAATTAGCACAAACTCAGCACTTTACTTTAACTCATTGAAGATCAAAATTGACTGGAAATCAAGAAGACATTCAAAGATTTAGGAACAGTTGCCAAAAATAAATATGATTTTAAAATTTAAAATATTATTATGGATCAATTGTAATTGCATCCATGAGTCCTAGTCTAGATATTTAATAATAATTATTGAGCATTTTATCATTGCTACCCCTGGCACCACTAGCAGCTTTTACCCCTGGAGAAGGTATTGTTTTTTTTATACACGTCATTCTCTTGTGATTTCTTTTTACATCTGCAACTTCCAACATTGCGTTAAAATACACAATGCACTTGTAGCCACCGTTATTAAAGATGCAGAATCAAAGGTAAACAGATGCGTTTCAATTTGAAAGTAGCATTGTGCTGTGAGCATGAATTTATTTAACTTTATTTATTTATATCAATCCTCCAATATGGCAGTGAAGGGTGGACAATCTCCTCACAGATAAAGAAGACACTTGAGCTAACAAAAAAGTGTTCCTACCGAAGGATGCTGAGAATAGCAAAGATAGAAAATATTAGTAACGAACAAGTTTTAAGGATAATAAAAACAAAAAGGTACTTCCTAGAATCAGAAAGAGAATGTACAAATTTCTAGGACACGTAATGAGGAAAGAGTGCTTGGAGAATTTGACACTTACAGGATATATTGAAGTCAAGAATAACAAAGAAAGCAGTGAGTATCATACCTAATGAGCTTGTGAAAAATTTTCAGAACAGGGATTGGAGAAATAGCAAAGAAAGCCAAGCTTACTAAGAGTTGCAAAGAGAGGAAATTGCAGAGAGCTATGCGTGACCATGTTCAGAACGGATAGCAAAAGAGATGGAGAAAGGCTGTGATGCTAAAAATCAAGCAGTAGAATGGTTAGAACGTACGCTTTCTGACCATGAGATCCGGGTTCGAATCTCACCATGGTTGATTTGTCAGGAAGTAGACATCCTGATTTTATTGGACTGCAGAGGTCGATACCGGCATGTGGCACCTTTGCAAAATGCATGAAAAACGATATCACAGTTAACCTATATGATCGACTGCACACACACACACACACACATATTTATATACATACATATGATTGACTACACATACACACACATATATATATATAATTTACAATGGTAGGTGCATGCCAAGAAAGCATTTCAAACGGCACGGAGATTTTTTCCCGTGTTTACACGGGAACCGCATGTATTTGATAGAATCCAATATATTTTTCTGGTCTGTTCTGGCTCTATTGTCATTAACTCTCGCATTTCTTCTTCATCGTCTTCTTCCCTGATAAAATTGCATTGCCCACCGTCAAAAAGTTATGCAATATAATCAAAAGCAAAGGGCGAAATGAAACAGATGCCGAAGACAAGAAGATATTACAGGGTGTAGGCAATTCTTTAAATCACACACAAGCATATATATATTGATGGTTAGAATGTCCGCTTTCTAACTATGAGACCCGGGTTCGAATCTCACCATGGGACTTCCTGGTATTCTCAAACTGGAGGGTTCAATCCCAGCATATGGCACCTTTGGAAAGTGCCTGAAATTCATATCACACGTTGACCCAATCCTTGTGAATGAAATTGGCTAGACGGAACACTTGTGGGACCAATGATAGCTGGGCTAGGACGAAGGCACAAGTCATCTTGGCCAAAGGCTTGAGCGTGCTGGCCTTGTTCAAATTGTTGATCACGCTAGAAACCATGCTCTTTTCCAGAAACTGTAACTAAGGTCTGCTCAGCATAGTTGCAGTATAAACCACTGATGGGCTCTGTGGGTTTTGAATAAACACAAAAGACTGTGGGTTTTGAGTAAACACAAATGCGCTCGAGCAAACATTTGCAATAGGGATTAGCTAGCCGCTCTAATAGACGGGTATCCTCGAATACGAGTGGCCAACTATACTAAGAACTAGACAATACCCTTAGACACATGAGAAAGGCCTGAGGCACAATCGCCGAAACCTTGTTATACCAACAAGAAGGATAAGGACAATAGATGATAATTTAGACATGAGTCAGATGTCATATATGACATCCACATGAGTGTCTAGATCTGACAAGGCTATTTAAGATAGACTGATAACAAATAACAAAAAATACATCACTTGAGTACTTTGAACAGCTAAAATGGATTTCATATAACTGTAAGAGAAAACAATGAGAAGATGTTGGTATTCTGTACTATTTTAAAGAAATGCTTAGGAAAGAAACCCCATCAATACTGAAAATAGTGATAGCAGCTACTGGAGAAGCCTACTTTTCCAAAAAATTATTTCAAGAGAAAGATTTTATAAAAGTAGCACTGGCTGCTTGGTCATTGAATACCAAATGTTTCTTTATAAGGAAACGGGTAATATTACCATTACAGATGAGGAGAACAGATACTACAAATTGATCCCAGCCTGATGGCCAGGAACTAAAGAAAAGCCTAACTCGAGTGGTACTAGCTACTTGGTCAAGAAATGCAGTCACTATTTCAATTACTATTAGAGATGAAGGGAACAGATACTACACATTGATCTCAGACTGATGACCAGGAAGTAAAGAAAAGCCTAACTCGAGTGGCACTGACTGCTCGATCAATGGATGCCGTTAATATTTCTGTTACCATTAGAGATGAAGGGAACAGATACTACACATTAATCCCTTGATTATAAATTTCAACCAAAAGTAGCAATGGCTGCTCGGTTAATCAATGCAGGGACTGAATATCTTGCTGGACAAAAATCAATTATAAATAAAGCGAAAAAATTATGATAAATAAATAAATAAATAAATCTTATTTAAAACTCAGAGACACAACCAGGCATTAAAAAAAAAACTCCATCTTGTTTCGTTTTGTTAACAATATATTTTTTTTCTGGCAAGTTACCTTAATAGACAACCTAATCTCGCAAACACTGTATGACTGCCATTACGAGTTTTAATCAGAATCTAAGTATTGTCTGAAGTACATACATAAATCACTTGTTTTCCACAATCTTTCATCTTCTGCTTTCTTCCCCCTAACTGGTCACCCCATCATCTTCATTCACCACCTGTAGGCTCCACCCTCAACCGCTACAGTTTCTGCTGTACAATGATGAACATTTCAATAATTGATTTTACCCTAAATTACACTTTTGTTTGCTTGCTTTATTTTTCTTTATCAGGATTTTTTTCTTTATTTTATTTATTGTTGTCTATTTTTATAAGGAAGTTATTATTATCATCATCATTGTTGTTTTTATTATTATTATTAATAATGTGCGTATTTCTAAGTATTATTAATTGCACATGAGAAACATCTGATGATGGAGATGGTATTGTGCGAATGAACAACAAACAGCTTACAACAAAACGGCTGAGTGAAAACAACAGTGAACTAGGATTTTTCTAGAGAGGGGACAACCGACTGGTTAGTCTGAGGGTGTAGTGTGGTAAGAGAAGGTGTAAGGAAACACCCATGGGCACTAATTGAAAAATAGATTATGCCAAGGAGAGAAAAGTTGACGGTGAAAAAAAGATGAATGAATGAAGTAAGTAAGAAAGAAAAATGCGAAGAGAGAGAGAGAGAAAAAGAAAGAAAGAGGGGGAGTTTTAAGGAAAAGAGAAGGGATGGAAAGAGAGAAAAAAAGGAAAAACAATCTAGAGGAAGGAGAGAGGAATGGAAAAGAGGAAAGAGAAGGAATAGCGAGAGAGAGGAAGCGAAAGAAAGGAAAGAACACTAGAGAGTTAAAGAAAACAGGATTGTGAAACAGAGAGAGTAGAGACAGGGGAGGGGAGAGAGGAGGGAGGAAAAGGGATAGGAGAGAGATAAGATGGTGAAACATTGAAGGAGAAAGATGGGATAGTTAGAGAGATGAGGGAAAGAGAGGGAAAGGCGCCTCTGGTCAAGTGTTTCGGCTTCTTTGCTTTCAGAATTTTCCACCAAATTTAAATTCATGTGAGGTGCCTCGTCAAACTGTCTTTGACAACTCTTCAGGTGTAGAATGGGCCTTCATAACCATATGAACCACAGCCACCAGAGGGGGCGGGGAAGTGGATGACAATACTGATGCTCGGATGTGAGCAGGTGCCGACTAAGTGAGTAACTAATCATTTCAGCACAAATGGAAACAAAAAGATGTATGCTTAACATCGGAAAAAGAGAGTTGAGCACATCACGAGGAAAGACGGCTTGGAAAATCTGACACTCGCAGGACAGACTAAAGCCAAAAGGGACAGAGGAAATCGAAGCATGACCTATTTAGTGACCTTGAGTAAATGGATAGCGGAACAAGGTTCAGGAGAGATAAAAAAAAAATTATTAAAAGCTACAAAAAACAGGAAAATGTGGAGAGCCATGATCACTATCGTGGAGGGACATAAAAGAAGAAGAAGAATGAGCTTGAGTAAATAAATGGATGGCAAAACAAGGTTTAGGAGAGATAACAATACTACAAAATTTATTAAGAGCTACACAAAACAGGAAATTGCGGAGAGCCATGATCGCTAACGTCCTGAAGGGACACGGCACATAGAGAAGTAGACAGAAATCGCTGCTTTATATATGTTCCAGCTCTATCAATCATCATTCGTCATTTGCAAGAGAAAAAAAATAATATGATATAAAAATTAAAAGAAAAAGAAAATTACCACGTTCGCTTTTTCTATAATGACGATTTGCGTTTCGAACATTATAGATTGAAATCACGTTAATGGCGGCATTTGTAGGCCGTTAGCAATAAATCTACGGCCATTTGCCGTATAGTATGCATTGAGATAATATTTCGTAATTTTTGAAGACATTTAATGTATTTTCTGTCTGAAATTCTGGAATGACGTGTTATTTACACTATTTATATTCGGACTATTGTCTTCATCAGTCTTACGGGCATATCAGATTGAAAGACCAGTTCCCGTACGCTCAATGAAGTTAAGCTGCGTCGACACTCGTCAGTACGTAGATGGGCGACCGCTTCAGAATACCAGATGCTGTAAACTTGGGTGAGTCCATAGTATAATGAATAATGGGTCGGATATATGTATATAATAGCTATCGGGCAGCAATAGAGCTAGCTCCTTTGGAAGGCTCTTGATTGGACCTTCATCACAATAGGTAGGAAGGAGGAGATATAATAGACAATTATAAACTGCAGAACTCAAAATTGATCGCTGCATTTAAGTATTGCATTAATATTTAAGCTTAACTTTTAAAAGATCAAAGATAATTCTTCTGTCGGCGCTTAATTTAAAGACAATATGGTAAACGTAGGTCTTTACTTTCCGTACAAACAATTATTTTTATTTCATGAGTGACTTTTGCTGGATTTCGCAATTAATTTCGATTATTTCCAAGTTATTAAAATTGTTAGCGTACAAAAAACTTGTCGCAAAACATCACGTTAAAAAATTATAACCGAAAACAATCGAAGTAATTAAAATTGGGAATCAAAAGTTTCAGAACTGTGGGTTCACATCCGGCTCTGAATGTCTTGAAATTACTGAGAGGAGTCAGCCCGATTCCAAAATGGCACCATGTGTTGGGCTACGGCCTTTAGGAGTAAAGTTGAAAACACGCGCAATTTTATTTTGAAATTCTTACTTAAATTTTTAGTTGCTGGACTCGGCGGATACGTGACGAACAACAAGTAAGCAGCACTGAAAAAAAGAATTATACGAGATCCGTGCACACCCACGTCTACAGACACACAGACAGAATTTGGAATCAAATTATTTGGTATTCGGCTCTCGGAATTTTAGACAGCATTCAAATTTTATTTTATTTATTTGAAATCTAAAATTATACTGATCGTTTTATTGCGTAATTATTCCTGTTCTATTTTCTTTAAAAATAATTTATTTTCTCCGATTAAAATCTTCCTCTATATGCACGCGCACAGACAAACACACATACATATATAAAGGTAAAAGGCAATAGAAAAATTATATTATTAGCCGACACATTTCGTCTAATGTGGATCTTATCCGAAACGCGTTGGCTAATAATACAGTCTTCATATTGTCTTTTTCTACAGATTAACACTGAGAAATATTCACACACACTATATATATATATATATATATATATATATATATATAAAGAAATATAGTCTTAAGGTGTGCTATATTTATGGAATAAAGTGCTCAATATCAGAGATAGAGCGTGTGTAAATATAAAAGTGAACATAGAAGTCAACACTTAGAGGCGACAGTCTGTTTCATGCTATATGCAATCGTCAAGCCACGATTTATATTTATATATATATATATATATATATATATATATATATATATGAGTATTCGACAAGTAATGCTTCTTTGATACAAGTCTTATTAAATACTACTGCTAGGGTAGATTTTAATTCCATTTTTCTTGCATTCATACAAGTGTTTTCGTTTCTGGAGATGAATTGCAAAAAAAGATATATAGAACGTTTGGACAGAGTTTAAGCAGCTATACTCGTCCGGCAAAACCTTAGGTGTTTTAGCTTGTAAATGAACAAACCAAATACCCAAGTAAAAAAAAAAAAAAAAAAAAAAAAAAAAACGAAGAATATGTAATCGTCTAGAATCAAAGTTCAGAGTCCAAAAGAAAAAAACCTCCGACACGAGTAAAGTAAAAATAACTAAGCAAAGTACTCAATACGTTAAGTAGAGCAAAATAAGTAAACCTAAAGAGGTTTAAAGTCTTGAACCGTTACCTTTTATGCCAGTTTGATGTTTACAGAGACCCGGAAAATGCCGGAAATGGAAAAAAAAAATGTTATTTTTGCAAACTGGTCGCATTTTGTCTAACCCCTGTAATATATATATATATATATATATATATATATATATAAATATATATATATATATATTTAAAAGTTTTGATTACATAACACTCTTTAATAGCTACTAGATTCAAGTTTTCGACGAAGGTTTTTGGTCGAATTTTACTGAAAAGAATTTGAAGACTCGCCTGATAAGTGGCAACAAGACATTGCAAAAAATGACGAATACAGAATTGAAGAAAATGTAATTGTTTTTCATTGCTTGTAGAATAAAATCGATAAACAAAATCGGTAATTATTCATGACGCAAACAAAAATAAAACATTTGTACAATCCGGTGTTTTCGGGCTGTCTTAATTTTTGAGGAAGATAACTACCAAGTGTCAACGACAAACAGACATTTTATTTTGGAATGTTGTGGCTTCTTTATTGCAGGAAGCTTATACGAAATGCCAGCCAGTGTTTTTGGATGCACTCCAAAACATCGTGATTAGAAAGTAACATATGACCCCAGCAACTTCTAAAGGGCTGCTGCTCTTTTGTTAATTTCATGACCCAACCTCTGCACTGAAATGCACTTGCCTTAACAGCACGCTAACCATGTTACGCTCAACTGGTAACAGAAGCGACTCTTTTCCCAGCATGCCTTCAACTTCCGGTGCTATTAAAAAGAATATTCACTCCCGCTTGAGTTCTTTGTGGAGGGAGATGATGAAAACGCGGCCCTAGTTAAGGCTTCCAGGTCAACCACGAGCTCCATTAGGACGGGAAAACTGATTTTTCGCTCTTAATAAGAAGATAAAAGCAATGGGTTGAACAAAGCTTTTGCAGGAAAGAAGGAAACAATGATGGGGATGAGGAAGGTACTCAGAGAGTAACAGGTAGTCTGGAAAACTATTTTTATAGTACTAATGTCGACAGAGATTATATTTCGCACAGGATGAAAAGAGTCGAAGAGTGTTTTCAAAAGAGAAATACAGGGTGATTGAAAAGTAATTCCCTATTTTATGTATGATGGATTCTCCCGTCTATCATTTTTACAAGAAGAGAGGGTCCAACATGCATAAAATAGGGAGTTATTTATGTAATGAGGAGAAAGAAAAATATAAAAGACGTGAAAAGAAAGAATCTATTTGTCTCAATTTCAGTCTGTTCATATCTATTTATCTATCTGCCTCTTCATATCCATCCATCTATCTATTTATCTATCTGCCTCTTCATATCCATCCATCTATCTATTTATCTATCTGCCTCTTCATATCCATCCATCCATCTATCTATTTATCTATCTGCCTCTTCATATCCATCCATCTATCTATTTATCTATCTGCCTCTTCATATCCATCCATCTATCTATTTATCTATCTGCCTCTTCATATCTCTCTCTTCATATCTATTAAATTGGTGCAAAAATAATGACGTAATAATGTCGTTTTTTGACGTTAAAAATACGCCAAAAAACGACATTATTACGTCATTATTTTTGCACCAACCTAATATTTATCTCTTCATATCTATCTATCTATCTCTTCATATCTATCTATCTCTTCATATCTATCTATCTCTTCATATCTATCTATCTCTTCATATCTATCTATCTATCTCTTCATATCTATCTATCTATCTCTTCATATCTATCTATCTATCTCTTCATATCTATCTATCTATCTCTTCATATCTATCTATCTCTTCATATCTATCTATCTCTTCATATCTATCTATCTATCTCTTCATATCTATCTAGATATCTCTTCATATCTATCTAGATATCTCTTCATATCTATCTAGATATCTCTTCATATCTATCTAGATATCTCTTCATATCTATCTAGATATCTCTTCATATCTATCTAGATATCTCTTCATATCTATCTATCTATCTAGGCCTTTTCATATCTATCTCTATGAAAAATTATAATAATTATTGCTCTACTTTCGGTATCGAGCCCTTTTTTGAATCAATGCTTTGAACGTCAGAATTTATATATTATTTTCGTTCTCATTACATTCGTATATATATATATATATATATATATATATATATATATATCGGTGCGTGTTAGTGAGACATTTCCAATTTTGAACATCAAATTTGACTGATAAAAAAGAATCCGGATGGGATTTTCACAGGAAGAAGTGCGAGAGAAGGAACTATTAGCATAGAACTTACGGTTACATCTTCCCTCCTTAATAGTATATTTCTTATCATATTCTCTAACACTCAGTAACCTCTTACGTCTTAATCGCTTCAATGCCTAGCTTGGGGTGAAATGATTAAAAAAGAAAATTAAATAAAATCACCGACTAGGTTATTTAAAATCTGAAATCAACTTCTGAATTTATAGTCAATAAAAATAAAAACAAAATATCGATTTTTACTGAGCCGTATAATCAATACCGTTAAGGAATTGATTATTGAACTTTTCTCTCGTGTTTGTACATCCGATTCCCATGAAGTGAAAGATTATTTATGAACTGAACTCATCACCAACCTTAATCAAATCAATAACAGATATTGGCTGTTATCTGTTTATTCGTTAGTGCCGGGCCGGCCGAGTTTAATCCATTGAAATCTTGAGCAGTTAAAGATGCAACATTACTCACTTAACGTCTTCGAGATGAAGATTACCTGTTCAATTTCTTTGGTTCTTAGACCGTTATCTTCCCCACATATCCACAGATCAGGAAGCTAATTGAAGCTTAGTAAATAACCATACGAGGCGAAAAATAACACTTAAAAAAAAATCATGTCATTAAATTTGGACAAATATTTCTTTGTTCGCTCTTTTGCGGACGGTGCAATGGATAGGGACTCCGAATAAGAAATCGCTGAGCCGAGTTCGAATTCAATTATGATTCATTATCTTTCACTTATGCGCAAATACCGTATGAAACATATGAATCCTTCTCCCCCCAAGTTGTGGGTTAAATAGAGAGGATGGTATTTGGTAAGGCTATTGACATTTTCAAAAAATTGTTAACGAAATATTCACTCTGAATCAGAGGCAAGAACATTAATATCTTCCATTTGAAAGATGCATATTCATGCAATCAAAGATTATTTATTATATAATACAAACGCGGGAAAAATGGAAATATTGTTTGAAACTAGAACTTCTCAAGCCTGGAAATTTTACCAAGAAACTTTTAAGTCGGGTATAAACTGATATTTAAAAGTTAAGTAATCTTTTTTATATAACATATGGATAGATTACTTAAATTACTTGGTAAAATGTCCAGTCTTCAGGAATTCTGGTTTTAAATGATATTTCCAATTTTTTTCTTATGTGTCATATATATATATATATATATATATATATATATATATATATATGAGTGTGTGTGTGTGTGTTTTAAGGTGTGCTATCTTAAAGGGTTAAATTGCTCAATATCAGGGATAGAGCGTATGTAAATACCAAAGTCAACACCCAAAGGCAACAAATTTTAAGGAAACACACACATATTATATATATATTATATATATATATATATATGTGTGTGTGTGTGTGTGTGCGCGCGCGAAAACAATATTCATTTTTTTTTTATATCAAGAACAACGCCCGATGGAAAGGGGGCACTGAGAATTTTGAATTGTTTTACTTTTTTAAATATGTGTTTTTGAATATATTATCCATTACTTTCACTAATATCCTCGTCAGTCATGTATCGAAAGATACATGATCGCCTAAGCGTGTATAACGGATGACACATAAATGGTAACTGACGTTTGAATATATAATCTAGCCGATTATTCTTAATACAACGCAAACACTGCATAAACATTGGCTAAAATGCAAATTAATCCAATTAAACTGCTTTAGAAAATATCAGAATTCGAAGGCCACTAAAACATTAATCGCAGTAAATAAACTTTTAACAGATTTGTAATGTTTTACAGACGAAAACATTCATTACGCCCGCTCATTCATTTTTCTTTTCTGGTGTTTGATCAGAACAGAAAATAATTAATAATCAAATTCACAAAATGTTTACTCCATTCAAATGAAACAAAAAACAACAAAAAGGTGTTGACAAACCGTAGAAAAGAATCAGTCAGTCAATTATACTCTGAGGAGCGAAACAGGCGTGTCTTTTAGATTTATTTAGTCTTTGGAATATGAATGTATAAAAAATATCATGGCCACAAAGTGAAGGATCAGTTTATATATTGACTGTAATGCAGAATTGATCCCCCACTTTATATCGACGTTATAATTTCTTGTTTGTTGATAAGCCGTAGAAAACGAACCATTCAATCAAAGAAATATTGATAATCTACACAGGCATGTCTTTTAGATTTATTTACAGTCTCTGGAATATAAATGTATAGAAACTACCGTGGCCAGAAAGTGAGGGATCAATTTATGTATTGATTGCAATGTAGAATTGATCACTCACTTTACATCATCAATATAATTTCTTGCTTGTTGATAAACCGTAGAAAACGAACCAATCAATCAATGAAATACTGATTAGCTACACAGGCACGTCTTTTAGATTTATTTACAGTCTCTGGAATATAAATGTATAGAAACTAGTGTGGACGCAAAATGTAGGATCAGTTTATATATTGAATATAATATAGAATTGATCCCCCACTTCATATCCACATTATAATTTCTTGTTTGATGGTAAGCCGTAGAAAACGAACCAATCAATCAATGAAATACTGATTAGCTACACAGGCATGTCTTTTAGATTTATTTACATTTTCTGGAATAGAAATGAATAGAAACTACCATGGCCACAAAGTGAGAGATCACTTTACATATTCACTGTAATGTAGAATTGATCACGCACTTTCCAATCTCTGGAATGTGAATGTAAAGGTACTGTAGTGGTCATAAAGTGAGGGGTCAGTTTAATTTAATATTCTATTTTTTATTTCATTTTATTTATTATTTTAATTTTTTTTTTTTTCCTTTTTGTTTGGAAGATCCCAGACACATGACACAGCGGCATGATGGCGCCCCGGTCGAGGGCCCGATTTGAACCTGCCCTATATATATATATATATATATATATATATATATATATATATATATATATATATATATATATATCTCCAAGACTTGGTCCAGGCATAGATTTACAAAGACGAAAACAATGTTCTACAATCATAATAATTTTTAGCCAAGGTTGACAGGAGCATCAGCCAGAAGATTATATTAATCAACTCACGTTGATCGATCCAATGTGCGTCCGATGGCCCGATATGCGTGGAACCAGCAGGGAAGCCGGCATTACATAGAAGTTTCCGATGGTAGATAGAACCGAGGAATAAGCAAGTGAAAATTGTCTAGGGCTGTTTGTACGGCACCGATAAAGATCTTTATTTACACATGCATCGAGCTGCCGGGTGGGGAAGTGTTGCGGTCATTTTGCCCACCCACGTCGCCATCGTTCGACGGGGGACAGGAGACAAAAATCTCAGGTTTCCGATTTCAAGTCGACGAGGACGTGCCGCGCCTATTTGTTTCGAGAAATTGTACAGTGTCGGGAGTGGGAAGTAAGCACAGGCAGACATTGGTCCCCTGGGGTGGGGGTGAGAGAGAGAGATGAGAGAGAGAGTGATGAGAGAGAGAGAGAGAAAAAGAGAGAGTGAGATACCAAACAAGATTATTTGAATGCAAAAGTGCAAAAGTTACAATACTACGCTTTTTTTAGTCAAAATGTTGCCCTATTATTTACAATACAAACTGAGTTCCTGACAATCCTTTTCTTCCTGATTTTCAATGCATTCAAGCAGGCCATCTCCGATTGAAAAATTGGCGCAATACAGTCTTCCTACCTGTTTACTAGCATCTTAGACTGTTCCTTTAGCTGACAAGAGTACATCTTAAGCAAATCTAGAAGATACTTTTAAAAAAATGAGAAAAATGGTTTCAAATAATGTTTTCCTGTCAGAAAAAAAAAAAAAAAAAAAAAAAAAAAAAAAAAATCAGTGATTCCCTGAAAAGCCAGCCCATATCTGTCTGGGTGCTACAACAGTAAAAACGATCAGCCCAGAAGACATTCATGTCTGCAAAGATTACAAGATGAAAATGTCTGGAAAAATATAAGGAACTCGACTAAATAAATACGTAAAAATTTTGGCATTCTGCCAGGTGAGGAACAGTTAGTATGGAACATAGCCAGACGGGGGGAAGTTAGGGACAAACTTTGTGTGTGTGTGTGTGTGTATACCGTATATTTCTGCGTATAAGGCGACCTTTAAGTAAGTCAAGGTAAAAAAAATATAGCAAATTCTAATGAATCTATCCTATACCTGTAGTATAAGATGACTGCTTATTGATTATGTAAAGATGATGGTATTGGAAATGTCATTACTTATTGTATCCTTAAAAATTTAAAATAAACGAAATAACAAAACTGATTTTATATCATGTTTTTCTTACACACGTTCCCTAAAAGGGAAACCATTGATTTGCTTACGTTTCATCACGTAATCACTTGCGAATAATGATTCTTCTTCCTCTATATCCAAACAGTTACAAACATCCTGGTGTACTAATGACCATTTACTTATACTTCATCGACAATCACAAAATACCGCTGATAATTTGCGATAATAGTACATTCCATTGCTGTGAATGCAATCATAACTCCATGTTTACATTAGCTACATAGACATGTCTTTTAGATTTATTTACAGTGAGTGGAATATAATATATAGAAACTACCATGGCCATAAAGTGAGGGATCAGTTTATATATTATTTTAATATAAAAATTGATCCCCCACTTTATATTAACATTATAATGTCTGGTTTGTTTATCAAATTCTTATTGGTTATGTATCCATCATTCCCCCAAGTATGGATTAATTAGTAAGATTTACATCATTAAATCATTATCTCCAATAAAAAAAATTATCACAATTTAAAAAAAATATTTTCTGGCTTTAAATAACCTGGAAAGGGCTGGAAAGCGATAAAAATGAATGAATTAATCAACAAACAAAACAAATTTTAATATAAAAATGTAAAAAAACTATCTCAACTGTTATAGAAATGTAAGTTACATTATATTCAGACTATTAATTAGCAGTCAGGTTAGGTTTAAGGCTCCAAGTTTACTACAGGAAATTGTCCCACGGAACAATGACCAAGTGGATTACTGGTGACATCATTGTTCTAAGTTCAATCCATCAACCAGCGCTTTTATCCACTGTGCCATGTGTCCTTAAGTATCGAAATTCACTGATATCCCCAGTTGAAAAAGGCATTGGTTAAAGTAATCCATTGACTTGACCCAAAGAGTTCAGAGTTCAATATCTGACTACAGCAGAGGTAAGCAAAATCTTGAAGAGTTAATAAAGCGAAATAACTGAAACGGAGATATCCAGAAAAGGCATGGCATGTGGAACGAGAACAATGTACTCCAGTGGACGAAATAAAGGGTTTTATTCGAAAAACCAATCACTTGAAGAAAGCCGGAGCGTACAACGGCCGAAATGTTGTGAATATGACAATAAAGATGACGGCAACAGTCCGATCAATGTAATAGTGTGAATTATTACAATACCTAATCTCAAAACTATAGACAGATCCCGAAGAAGGCCGGAGTGTACAATGGCCGGGATGTTGTGAATATGGCAACAAAGATCAGGACAACAGTGCGAACAATGTAAATAATGTAAATTATTATAATACCTCATCCCAGAAATAGACAGAAAAAATATTTGAGTTTATTCGTGAATTTTTGACGGGTGGTATCTATTGATAATAATGAACTACCAAACATACTGGAGAGAATAAACATTTACACGGCGCGATAACAGATCCCAACTGAAAGCCTATCAGATAGTAATCTAGTATTTATCGAGCTAAAGTCCCAGAGGTTTTAAATTTTCTATTCAAGTAACTTATTGAGGGAAAAACAAAACACCAACACTACGACATACAAATCAAGCCCGCCCGTTTCTAAAAAGCTTTACATAGTCTGGAGTATGCCGATGACAACGACTCTCTAGAGATTTGAGCAAATTTGAATATCATGTATTCTATTCCCTGATCGACCAATCAATCCAGAGTTTTTATTATTATTATTATTATTATTATTATTATTATCGGGAACTAGTCAGCAGTGCATGTCGGCTATGACAAAAGAAACGAGTTTTGTTTACCACGTGGAGTTAATACGATGGAATAATCTAAGTATATAAGGAATCTATTATTTATAGTGCTATAAATTTCGGCGTCCAATTAAGACTGGAGTATTTTGTTTATCTGCAGTTAAATAACGAAAAAATGGGCCGTTCAATTAGCATATATACTCGCGTATCATGCGACTTTTAAAGGAGCTAATTTTGAAGCTAATTTTAAGGGGGTTGCATCATACATGAGAGATAAAATTAGCATATGTACTGCTGTCCCTGGCTACACTGTTGACCAAAATATATTAGGTTGGTGCAAAAATGATATCGGTTTTTGACGTATTTTTTAACGTCAAAAACCGACATTATTTTTACACCAACCTAATATATCCATTTAAAGTCAAATTATCTTCAAAATTAGGTCTTAAAAAGTCACATGATACGCGAGTATATACGGTAACTGAAAATACGTATAGATACTCAAAGGAAGGTGTGGTAAAAAGTGGGGGATCAGTTTGTATTGTTCCTTGTATTCATCCCCCATTTCTTGGCCACTGTATATGCTATCCATTTTTAGCATGTAGACAGGATTTAAGTAACTTCCTAAAGTTGGTTTGTTATATATACCGTATATACTCATGTAAAAGGCGACTCTTGAAGAGCTTATTTTGAAGCTAATTTTAAGGGGGTGGCGTCATACACGAGATATAAAATTAGCGTATGCACTGCTGGGCATGGTTACGCCGTTAACAGCACATTGCAGATCCTCTTCATGTTGACGGCTGGGCTTGAAAGTCTCGCCCCCTCCCTCACGGGTAGGGTTTCCCAGGTCTCTGGTTCGATGTCGATCTGACTCAGAGAGGTTTTCAACTGATCCATGATCATATATATATATATATATATATATATATATATATATATATATATATATATATATATGAGAGAGAGAGAGGGCGTGGCAAAATGATCGCCAACGTCCTGAAGGAGCACGGTACATAGAAGAATGGACTTGAGAATGGATGGCGGAATAAGGTTTGGGAAAGATAACAATAAGACAAAATTTATTATAGCTACTGAGTGCTGGAAATTGTGGAGAGCCATTATCGTTAATATCCTGAAGAGATATGGCATGTGGACGAAGGCTATTACATTTTTTTTAATTCATTTTTTCTTGTTTATCCATGCATGAAATGTCCATAAAGCTTTGTATCACTTCATTTTAATTTTTCAACAGACAATTGCATTTCAATTTTCAAATTGGTCAATGCTTTGCTCTGTCGACAGTCAATGTTTGCTTGACTTCGTTTCATTTCTTCACTTCAAAGAGATCTTCGTTTTTATTCCAGCCTTTTAAATATGGGGAGATAGAAAACAAAACCCATTAAATTTAACAAAATTTCAAGAGATCCTGCTGAAAATATTTGATAGCCAAATCAAAACGGCTAGATCCTAATCAGTGCAAAATTTATTAAACAACTATTGACTGATGGTAATTAATTGAAAACAGAAAAGCTGTATTTTTTTTTTTTTTTTTTAAATCAAACTTTTCCTTCTCATAAATATTTACGCGATCATTTAAAACATGATGTTCCTTTGGGATCTAGGCAGTCAAAGCCCACCGCAAATCTCTTTTTCTGTGAATCGATTCTTGGGGAAAATCGTGAAGTGTTTCAAACTGCTTTCTCCATGGTTTTAAATTTGCTTAGTCTTTCATCTAGACTGGCTGCGATTCAAGGCTAAAGAGACCCACTGTACCTAACTATTTAACAAATAACTTGGAGGAGAGAAGAAATGGACTGATGTCTTTCCTAAGAATCTATTGAGAAATAATCTAAGTAAATATGAATCGTATTTACACCTGTCCAGAGGTACAAATAGACCGTGTTTGTGCTGAAGTCTAAAGGCAAACATTAGACGTGTTTATACGTGAGCATATAGGTAAATTGTGTTCGGATTTAGATTTTCGTCGCGAGGTAAACATTTGTAGCCAATGTTTATAATGGAGTCTTTTTGTACTGGAGTCTATAGGCAAACTTTTGCCGCGTTTGTAATGGAATCCATAGACAAATTTTTGCCGCGTTTGTAATGGAATCCATAGGCAAATTTTTGCCGCGTTTGTAATGGAATCCATAGGCAAATTTTTGCCGCGATGGTAATGGAATCCATAGGCAAATTTTTGCCGCGTTTGTAATGGAATCCATAGGCAAATTTTTGCCGCGTTTGTAATGGAGTCTATAGGCAAATATTGGCCGTGTTTATACATTAATTTGTTAGTAAATATTGGTCATTTATACCTGCGTCTGCAAACACCGGTATGCATATGCTCAGACCCCACCCACAAGAGTTCAAATTATTTTTTAATCAAGACTTGTACTTATTAGGTCTGGGGGAAAAACATGGAAGCTAAATTCTTTCACTGTAATTTTACTGTATAAACGGGAGCTCATTTCTCGAGATCGCTAATTTGATCTCATTATTGAAAAGATTTCATTTAGCAAAATAGAAAGAATTATCTATAATTCCGAGTAGTGATTTCATTAAACCTGTAATGACCAAATATGTTTGCCTGTTTAGGTAGCAGTGCTTAACTGATACAGGTTTGATTAAAAACTGTGGGGAAGTACTTTTTTCAAAAGTTTGTATCCGTTATCAATAACACACTTAAAAAACATATTTCAATTCGCATTCTATTTAAAATATCCTTACAAACATTTTGAAATTACCAGCGTCTCTCGTTTCGTGCGCATGTGTAGATGTGGCAACATAAACAAAGCCCAGTCTGATGAAATCCGAACGGATGAAACGCGCTACATTGTTACACACACACACATATATATATATAATAAAATCCCAAATCACCTCATGTGGGGAATAAGCTTATTTCGACGGACAACAATATAAATCGTCAGACTAATTCAACCCGGGTATAGAGTCTATCCCGGGGTAGAATAAGACTGACGAATTTTGTTGGTTGAAATATGAGGTAATTTTGGATTTTAGTGTGTATGTGTGTATACATATATATATATATATATATATATATATTAGGTTGGTGCAAAAATAATGTCGCTTACTCACATATGTTACTATGTGAGGAAACGACATTATTTCTGCACCAACCTAACAGACACAAAATCCCAAATCACCTCATAGTGATAATTTGCGATTTTGTTGCGTATTAATTTTTGCTTTGTAAAAAATAAATACATTGAGCTCTTTTTGCGGGTCAGTCTTAATATTTTATATTACTAGGATCCACTTGGATTATATACCAACGAAACTATTATCTTTACTATATATATATATATATATATATATATATAAGGTTGGTGCAAAAATAATGAAGTAATAATGTCGTTTTTTGACCTATTTTTTAACGTCAAAAAACGACATCATTACGTCATTATTTTTGAACCAACCTTATATATATATATATATATATATATATATATATATATATATATATATATAGAATTTTCCTTGGGAACCAACAAATGATCCAAACCATAGTACAATTTAAGGAAAGGATCTTGTAGAGTTGTGGCTTTTGAACTCTTAAAACCCTTTATTTTGCAATCAACACCATAACTTGACAAGACACCTGAAGTATTGAAAGAAAATGGTTATTTTTGTAGTGATGTTATTATTTGCTCTACTATTGAGCACTCTCTTTCGTGAATAGCGTTTTTGGTTATCGGAATTTTATTCCATCTGCAACAATGCTGTACTATATATATATATATATATATATATATATATATATATATATATAGAGAGAGAGAGAGAGAGAGAGGGGGGTGCCTGGTTGTACAGTATAGATTGATTAACTCTGAATGGAGTTTTATGTACGGGTGGAATTAGATTAATTTTTAACTCAATCGATTTACTCCTAATAATTTTGAGCAGTTTTACGCGGGAGAGAAATGGTCGATGAATGATGCTTTTGCAGTCTTTTTTTTTTTATATTATTCTGCATTTTTTGTTTTGTTTTGTTTTTTCCTGAGACAACTAATGTGCTTCAATGTCATTTTTCTTTTTTCTTTCTTTTTTTTTTTTTTTTTTTTTGTTGTTCAGGAGAGCGAAGTTACTGCAATCCGGAGTTAATAAAATAAATGCAGTTGGTGTACAGCTTCTAATTTAGCATCGACAATCTCGTAGCAAAAGGAAAAGCTTGTTTCCTCAATTCTCCGACTCTCCCCTATCTTCAACGCCAGTGCAGCCCACTCGGTAGAGACCTTGAAAGAAAGGATTCAGTTGGCTTGAAAGGGGAATTCACCGAATCATGAGGGAACAAAGAGAGGATTTCATTTCGATTGAAACGATGCATGAAGTCAGGGGTGGAAGCGGTGGCCATTGATAGGCTCGAAAATCCTCGATGCACATTCTTACAAATCAGACACTTGATTGTGAAATATTTTTGAATAGATTTTTTTTTTTTTCATTTTTCTCTCAAAATTAAGGCATTTTCTTTTTCTTTGTTTCTTTTAGCATTTCATTATATTGGGTTGGTGCAAAAATAATGTCGTTTTCTCACATATGTTACTAGGTGAGAAAACGATAATATTTTTGCACCAACCTAATATTTCCCTGATTTTTTTTCTTTTTTTATAATTTAATGTTAGGACATGTTTACATTTGTAACTATCAACTAAGAAAGATTGATAGGGTCATTGACGTTTATCAAACAGCTATATATATATATATATATATATATATATATATATATATATGTGTGTGTGTGTGTGTGCAATGCCAATCGCGTTCAACTATCCTTACATTTCCTTTCATCTTACTCCTTATAAAGATTGTTTTCTAATTTTTCAACACCCATTAACTCCTTGTGTCCTAGTGGTTTTACTGGCTAGCGTGGGGTGATATATATATATATTCGACTAAAAATTTTCTTAATTTTATCTTTCTCTCAAAATAGATGCTTTTTATTTGCCTGAATTATTTTTGTAATTTAACGTTGGAAAATGTTTATATTTGTAACTATCATCTAAGAAAGATTCGTAGATCATTGACGTTTTTCAAATGGCAATATATATATATATATATATATATATATATATATATACGCAATGTCAATCGCTTTCGACTATCCTTACATTTCTTTTAAACTTGCTCCTTATAAAGTTTCTGTTTTCTAATTCTTACACAGCCATGAACCCCGCAGTGGTTCTACTGCCTTGCTGGGCGTGAATATATATATATATATATATATATATATATATATATATATATATATATATATATATAAGACCCCAGTATTCGTTATCCCTCTAAGTTTAACGAATTTTTCAATTTTATTTTATTTCCTTTTTCATCCCAGCCTATAATTTTGCATCTTGAATCCATATATATATATATATATATTAGTAAACCTCGGATAGCTCAACTTGCAAATATGTCAAGACCAAACGGTACCCGCAAAAAAAAATCGGAATTAAAAAAAAAAAAGAACGAACTAAAAACATCAGCAAAAGACGAAATAAATCGGCAAGTGCTTTATATCCTTAGACCAAAGAAAAAACCAAAACGAGTAGAAAGTCTACATCGTAGAGTACTTAATAGATTAAATAGAGCGATAAACTAGAATAAATCCTAAGTAGCCAGGCAAACCTACCCAGGTTTCAGCTAAACGGCCAGTTGACCCTGAAAATCCCTTTAGATGTAACCTAGGTATGTTTGCCTGGCTCATTAGGATTTATTCTAGTGTATATATATATATATATATATATGGGGAGAGTGTGCGTAATGGATTGAGGAATCGGAGAGGCGAATTCGAATTTCAGTCGGATCCATTACATGTACTTGCGTGTTAATGTCCTTCGGAAAGGTATGAATCCTCTTTCCCCCCACTGCCCAGCATTAGGTAAATAGCAGGACAGACTGAGTTCTATAGTCTCGGGTGGCAACCGGTCTAGAAGAAGGAAAATCTCCGTCAGCCTATCGCTGCTGCAATACATGCGATGCCCCTACAACCCGAGGCCGCATATGAAGCAAGTGTGAGGATTGTCGGATGAGATCATTGTTAGATTGTCTGACCTTGTAGATCTTGATCTCGCTTCTTGAACATGATTCAGACAATATATATAAAATATGCAATTTATATATTATAAAGAGGTAAACATACAAGGAATTAATCTGTAACGTTAATGTAATTTAATAAAGCTTTAAATTACTAACCATTCGTTGAATGACGAGATCCTTATGTTTAAACTCGTAAAATGTATTTGATGCTGCTAGTACCTTCGAAAATCGTCACATCTTCATCATCAGGCTTTAATGTTTTTTATTTTGTTTTTCATTTTAAGGTGAAAATCAATGTATTGTAGGCCGAAAGATGTTTTTTTCAAGAGTGTGTTATTTATTAACGGTTACATAATTTTGGAACGTACAGTATCGGAACGGTTTTATTTTAGATATTTCAAGTGAGAACTTTTTTTTAATATAGTAATGTAGTAAATCCACAATTTTTTGTGTTGCGTTTTTCAGTTAACGTGGCATAAACAAAAAGGTCCAATTATCAGAGTAATGTTTTAGTAGTTTTTCCAGATTTTTTTTTTTTACTGCGGATCAGTTTTTATAC
>OZ010611.1:10150068-10162394 GCA_963932145.1 Acanthosepion lycidas
GAAATTTAAAGATTGGAAGTGTGGCGGAAATGTCTCGTGAATGTATACATGTCTTTTTTTTTCCGCTGAATAATATTTCCAACCAAATATATATATTAGATAAGCAGTGCGGTCTGGACATGGGTATCAGGATTAAATGTCGACAGTCGGTTTCAGGCTTAAACGCAATCGTCTTGGATTTAGATACGCCTCGTCCTTGAAATTGGCCAGTAATGGGGTTCTGAAAAGTTTGCTGATTTCAAAATGTGATTGATAGCCCAACAGCAAAGCTTTTTGGAGAAAAAAAAAAAAAAAGAAAACCTTCTTGGTTAGGGTGCGAACTTTTCAACTGCCACCTTTTTTTTATACAAAGAAACAAAATTTACTGATTTCTCTGTGAATTTACTTCTTCAACAACGTTTTCTTTCATTTTTTTTTTTTTTTTTTTTGCAATATTTTCTTTTCTCCCAGAAAGCTAACACTTTGAATCTTTATATATATTATTGAATGTCAATTTTGCATTCAATTCTTACATTCGTCTTACACTGCCAGCTAACCGACGGGGCAACTTCATGCCATATTTTGCACAATGCCTCACCCGCCAGACAATGTGCGCAAAAGGTGTTAACGGCTTTACCATTCTCTGTCCTTCCCGCGAAAAAGAACAAGGCAAAAATTAAGAAAAATAATTTCAAGGATGCGAGCCGAAAATATTTTAAATTCAAAGCCAATATTTCGCCATTCATCTACTGGGTTTGCCCAGGGACAATTTATTATTTCAACTCTGCCACCGACAGCTTTCAGCCGAGGCAGCGGTGTGTACTTCTCAATAGAAAAGAAAAAGAGAAATAGAGAGAAGACATGGTTGCCCTACTCGAGTTGCTAACACGTTACCACAAATATATAAAATAGACATTATGCTAATAACATATACCCGGGGCGTTTTATTACATTTAACTCTACAGTGTTCTCTCGAAGGTCAAAGAAAATCGCCTAGGTAACTATTTCCGTAGTAGAAACCTGTTCAGCTTTCCCTGGTTGAAGACAAGGTTAGAGTGGACAGCAGTGTTGTCTCTCTCACTAAGTAAATACGTGATGGATATTATTATTAATTTGACTCGGCACAGCAGGATCTCGTTATCTGCGACAAACAGGTTCTCAGCGGATAAGAGAGAACCATATAAATATCACCAAAAAGCCCTTCATTTTCACGTAATCAGTCTAGTCGATAGCAATCCGTTTACAGGTTAAAGGTCAGACTAGACATTAAATGACAGGTAGTTTATCAAAGATAAGTGTAAATATTTTAAAAAATAAATCAAGACAATATGTAAACCACCGCTGTCTTTCACAAGTTATGTCAATTCACTTATAATAAATAGGAGGAAGCTGTGGCGAGCCACGATCGGTTACGTTCTGAACGGATATGGCATTTGAAACTGGTGGAAGCAAGGGGAACCTATTTAACTGTCTTTCCAAAGAATCATGCTAGGACATATATAATAAAATTTGGAAATGTTAAAATTGCAGTTGTCAGGGAAGCACCCCCTCGGGAGCTTGTTTTACAAAGTAACATTTCTGGAAGAAGAAGACAAAGAATGCGGATGCTTTGCCGCCATGAACAGGGCATAGCAGCTCAGAGCTGGCATGGTTTGAGCTGGTGGGTCTAAGGAATATAACTCGTCAGAACATATGCCTTAGTAATAACGATAAACTAGTAAGAAGCTAGCAACGTTTCGTCTCTAGGAAGTGTTACAAGGAGGAGAATAATTCATCACCCACAAGGCCGTGTAGGTGTGGACATGAAATAAACTTTGGAGTAAATGCCTTAAAAAATGAATAGTTTTTAATATTATTTACACTACTGACATTGTTCGAACTGTTCTCCTCATCTTTGTTGACATATTCACAACATTTCGGCCGTTGTACGCTCTGGACTTCTTCAGTATTTGTCTATGTTTCTGAAACGAGGTATTGTAATTATTTACACTATTTACATTGTTCGAACTGTTGTCCTCATCTTTGTTGCCATATTCACATTTCGTCTATTGTACGCACTGACTTTCTTCATGTGAATGGAATTTCGAACTGAACCCTTTATTTCATACAACGGGGTAGATTGATCAAGGACACATGGCCCAGTGAATGAAAGCGTTGGTTGAATCCAGTGACTTGACCCAAGGAGTTGTGAGTTCAATTCCTGTCTAGAGCAGAAATAAACAGAAACTTAGAGAGTTGCGTTAAAGGGAGATAACTGTTACCGAGATATATCGGAAGAGACACGGCACGTGAAACGACAACAATCTACCCTGGTGAACTGGGGTTCAGTTTGGAATCCCAATCACCTGAAGAAGGCTGGGACATACAGCAGCCGAAACGTCGTGAATATGGCAACAAAGATGAGGACAACAGTCTAAACAATATAAGTAGCGTAAATAATATTACAAACTGTATTCAATTTTTAAAGATATTTACTCCGAAGTTTATTTCATGTATGCACCTCATATTCTGATTTTGATCCTCCATACAGTTGCCAAAGCTTGAGCAATCCGTGTGCAGATTTCCGAAATGTATGTACCATTGTGGAATCTTCCACGTCAGCCAGTCACCCCTGCATGGGTAAATAAACTATTCTCTGTAACTGAATATATGACAAGCATTCATTGGTTAATCACCTTCAATCTAACTCGCTGATTGATCAGTTCCGACGACTTAAGTCACTCCCACACGACAAATCTTTTTTCCCGCGTTTTCCATCTGAGCCTGTCACGTGGTACAACAAAATTATAAAAATAAAACACGTGTAAACTCTCTCTCTCTCGCGTCTCATTCCTTGCTGCCAAGATGTAATCTTCAAGAACTCCCGTCTTGACTGATGTAGTCAGACGTTAAAGACCATTACCAACATTCACGGAAGTACGAACTCTGAAATCTCTTCTGAACTTTTACCAATTTTACAACTCACAATTCCAAACATGCTAGGAAACTTTATTCTTCTAAACTACAGTTTAATAATTACTTTCACTTTATGAGCTCAAATACAAATATTTCCAAGTCTAAGAGACATAACTCTATCACACCTTCAACTCTTATGCTTGTACATCAAATACTTAATAAATTCAATTGTTACGTTTTGAAACAATACGTTATGTTTTTGAATAATTATTGTATGTCTTGTATTACTTGTGGATGGAAGATTATTGAACACACAATTTTAAGCCTTCTGATAATTCAAACCTTCTATTCCTCTCCAACACACATCACACATCCGCAACACCATCTTTAGGCAAGATTTCTCCAAAGTATTTAAAACTGGACCTTTAATGAATTCCCGTTCATGGTAATGTTGACACTGTTCTATTCACGATTATTTTAGATTTCTGATACTAATTAGTAATTAGTGACCGAGAAAAGAAAACAAAATTACATCGGTTGCAAAAATGAACCCCGAATGGAGAGGGTTCTGTATGGTGGGTAAATGAGAGCAGTTTCGTTTTGGAGGCATTAAATTTTACAAGTCATTTCCTGCCCCAGTCAACCACAGGTTGGAAGTCCGAGACCAGATTTACTATCGAGACAGGAGTAAATGGTAGTGTCGTCTGCGTAGATGTCTACTTGGGAGCTGATGACATCAGGAAGATCGTTAATGAAGATCAGAAACAGTGTAGCTCTCTTGTTCTTGTAACGGCATTCACCCGAGGTGGGTTGAGTGGTGAAGGTTTCGTGCAGGACCATCCACACATTTGAAGGGCCGATTACAGAGACCTGGTGCACTACGTGCCACAAGGGCCCCAAATGACCCTCAGCAGGTTTTGAATTCAGAGTTTTCCTTCTCCTAGACCAGTTGCCATCCAAGGCTATAGAACCCAGTCTGTTCTGCTATTTACCCATAGCTGGAGGGAGAAGAAGAGGATTCACACCTTTCCCAAGGGTATTAGCACGTAAATGTAATGGATTCGACTGGAATTCGAACTCGGCTCTCCGATTCCTCAATCCAAGCCGCTATCCATTACCCCACCAAGCCTCCAAGAGAAAGGGCCCAGGATAAAGCCTTGGGGAACACCAGCGTTCGTATAAAAGGAACTGTAAGAGAACCTGTTTAGGACAACCTTCATTTCACGGTTTGTACAGGAATTATTGTATAAAATCAAATAATCATCCTGTAATAAGGTATACCTGAAGATTACGAAGAAGGTCGGCATGCCAAACCCTATGAGAAATTGGCGACTGAAAAAACGCATAAAAATAGATGAAGGATTTTAAGGCTGCTGGGTAATCAAGTTAGAAGCTTCTGTCCTCTTCACTGCAAGTTCAAAATACCAAAAAGGAAAAGTCGTGAGACTTGTCAAAGACCAACATGCAACATTGTCAGAATTTGTCTGGTAAACGAAAAAAAAAAAATGACAAAAATGGACACCGAGTAATTTTCATCGCGTTTCTATGAGTGTTTCGCTTTTGTAGCAGACACGGTTAAATATTTTGAAGTTCAGACAAAGGTTAAGTAAGCATCACGGACTGTCTTGAAGTTTGTCCAAATGGGCATCAAACTACGCCATGTGATATCGCTAAGAAATATTTATCAGGTGGGATGCGAGACGCAGAAGAAACGGAGTGGGCCAGGCGTGATGACGAAACATTTGTTTGAAAGCATGAGACACGGAGAGTCAGCTAAAGCGAAAATAGCATTTAGTAAGCTTTGAAGACATCGAAGTGAATAGACTGAAGAAATGATTCATACTGGAAAATAATTACCTTAGACCCCGGGGCTTGTGGGCGTATAAATGCTTAGAAGCAGGGCCGATACGCACTACTTTTGAACACTCCCGCCGGCAGACCCGAGCCTGATAGGAAGTCCTGGCCAGTCTTTTGTAACTATCTTATCAACATTAACTGTTTTTCTACTGTATCTTCTTTATATGGTGTGTACCCTCAGGACGTTGGCTATCATGGCTTTCCACAAATTCCTGTCCTTTCTAGCTGTAAATAAAACGTCTTATTTCGTCCAAGCCTTGTTCTGTCATCCATTTACTCAAGCTCACTGTGTTATTTGTTGTTTTCTTCTGTCCCTCTTACACTACATTTTGTGGGTATCAGATTTTCCAAGTGTCCTTTTTGTTTCTATTTTCTCTAAAGCTTCGTCGTTGCGCCCATGTTCTGTCCACAGTCTCCTCAGCATCATACTGTAGAATCACATTTCTGTTGCTTCAAGTCTCCTCTTCGTCTTTGAGAATCTCGCTGCCATACAAGAAGAAAGATAACACATACAAGTTTCGTATTCTTTTCCTTGTTTCTAACGAAAATTTCCTATTTCTTATTACTCTGCTTAGCTTTTTGAATGCCTCTTTCTATATACGTTACAAATTAAACCAAACACACCTGACTAATAAACGATGAACAACTTTCGTAGATTTTGACGTCATTCTGGGGTCTATTTTATTTCGTCCAAATCCGTAAATTTGTTTTACTCATGTTAAATTTTGAAAAGACACTATATAAAATTCACTATTTTTTTATCCATAATGTGTGAAAATTAAACTTTTTAACAAAAAAAATCTCAAGTCGATGTTAAAAATTGTCACAAAACATTGATTAATTTAAGATGAAATAATTTATTATGTAATTTCTTTAATTTGTATTTAGATACATTGCATTTATTTTATGAATGAAAAGTTATAATTTAATGAAGTAACATACTTACTCTAAAACTTATTCATAAGTTGTGTATACAATAGTGGTGCAGTAAGAAAATAAAGACGCTGCTTGAATTTGCACCCCACCTCCGCAGAAAAATCTCGGTCCCCAAGTACCCCTCCCCACTTTCAGAGTTCTAGAATCACCGCTGTCTGTAACTAAAGTCTGACCAGCATAGTTGCAGTAAAAACCACACGAGGGCTCTGTGGGTATTGAACAAAAAATGTGCCCGAGCAAGCATCGGCAATAGGGATTAACTAGCCGCTCCAGTTGACGGCTCTCCTATAATACGAGTGGCCAGCTATAATATAATTCTTGGCAATTAAGCTCAGAAATCATGAACGCTGTACATGGTAAAGCATTTGATCAAAATTGTCCTCATCTTTGTCGACAGATTTATTACATTTCGGCCGTTGTATGCTCCGGCCTTCTTCAGGTGATTGGAATGTCGAACTGAACCCTTTATTTCGCTCACTGGGGTAAACTGTTCTAGTTCCACGTTCCATGTTTTTTTTTTTAATAGACGTCAGTTATCAGTTATCTCCTGTTAATTCCCCTCTCCAATTTCTCCACTGCCTTAACCAGATATTGAACTCACACTGTTTGGGTCCTGTCACTGGATCTAAGCAACGCCTTTATCCACTGTGCCATGTGACAGGACCCAAACAGTGTGAGTTCAATACCCGGTTAAGGCAATGGAGAACTTGGAGAGGGGAATTAACAGGAGATAACTGATAACCAACATCCATTAAACATGGCACGTGGAACTAGAACAGTCTACCCCAGTGAGCGAAATAAAGGGATCAGTTCGACATTCCAACAACCTGAAGAAGGCCAGACCGTACAAGGGCCGAAACGTGGTAATAAATAAGGCAACTAATATGAGGACAATAGTCCGAATAATGTAAATAGTGTACATAATACCTCATCTCAGAAATATAGACAGATACTAAAATTAATCGTATAGAAAAACAAGAACGAAAGAAAAGGGTAGATAAATTTCATCTCCTAAATATATAAAATAATTATTGATATTTTTTTTATACATGCCTGAGAGCCTCTAAGAGATTAAGGATTCCATGATGGAGTCGATAGTCTAAAATGCGCGGAGTTCTCTGCTTGATAAAGAATTCCCAGGGTGCACTTCGCGGCATGAAGGTTATAGCATGATACCGACAAAAACTGATGATGTAATTGGTCAGTTTCCATAAAGGCATTCAAACCCAATATCATTTCGCATCGTAATTTATTGAACAGTCGGCTCGAAACCGTTGGACTGCTGCACTGTTTTAACTCATAAAAACAGACGTGAATCAATTCAGAAAAAGTCTGCCACATTTTGCAGATTAAGCTCGTCCTGGGTATGTAAATAAATTACATCCGGCAAGGCATCTGATCGGGAGATTGGAGGATTTTGAGGAGAGTGGAACTACCTCTTAACTGCTGTTGTTCCTAGGTCCTCCCTGACCTGGTTTGGTAGAGCTTGTTAGGGTTCCAGCTATGGGCAAATAGTTAATACCCCACCCCCAAACAAATATCAACAGCACATTTTTATAATAAAATGAGCAACAATACATTTTATGGACTACAAATTATATATAAAGTATTTTTACCCTAAAAGTGTAAAATTATGTACAGAGTATATGTAGTTGAAAGCATAGTTTTTATGGGTGTGTATGCGTGTGTGCGCTTCCAATTTCTTTCTTTCTCTCCATCCTTATTTCTCTTTTACTTTCTCCTCCTTCTTTCCTTCTCTCTCTCTCCACCTTCTTTCATTCTCTCTCTCTCCACCTTCTTTCTTTCTCTCTCTCTCCACCTTCTTTCTTTCTCTCTCTCTCTCCACCTTCTTTCTTTCTCTCTCCACCTTCTTTCTTTCTCTCTCTACCTTCTTTCTTTCTCTCTCTACCTTCTTTCTTTCTCTCTCTCTCCACCTTCTTTCTTTCTCTCTCCACCATCTTTCTTTCTCTCTCTCTCCACCTTCTTTCTTTCTCTCTCTCTCTCTTACTTACTTTCTTTTCATCTGACTTTCTCTCTTACTTAGCACGATCAAGAAGGGTCCTATGTTTAATCATTTGGTTAAAATAAAGATATAGGCCTGTCTTAGACATTTTCAGCATCCCCCACACATATCTAGCTATCTATCGTCCTAGCTATGACGACAATCCACGACCGTTGTCGACATAAAAAATTAAATAAATTAAAATACGATCACATTCAAACATTAATAATGCTTACTAGACACACACAATATATATATATATATATATATATATATATATATATATATATATATATATATATATATATTGAGGTCAGTTGAATCCGCTACCTTGGTTTCAACATTACAGTATCCTCAGACTCCAATACAAACATTTGAGAGTGATGGGTGTCAATCTGAGGACAGTGCAGAGAAGATTCGGAAAAAGTTGGATGAGTCTCATGGTGATTACGAAGGTACACCAGCAAGGAAAACTCATTCTGATCGTTCTGATAAGAAAAAAACTCCCGAAATTGTTGGTGAAGGACTCAGGCTCAACACGGAGATCTACATCAAGTGCCTTGAGTTAAGGGGGTGACTGGTGGAAGAACCTATGTTTGGTAACAGGAATCTGCACCATGCCACACAAGCAGGAGAACCCAGTCATGGCTGTCAGACAATTTCTGCGACCACATCACCCCTTACATCTGGCCACCTAACTTCCCAAACTGCAACCCCCTTGATTATTATGTGTGGGACACAATTGAACAAGAGACCAACAAAACTCCTTTTAACACCAAAGATGAACTGAAGGCAAGGATTATGGCAGCATTCACGAACTTAAACAAGGAGACCGTCGAAAAGTGTTGCAGGAGATTCCGAAGGCATCTGAAAGCCGTGGTTTAAGCTAATGGCGATTTGATTGACTAAGTTTTCTCTTTAGTATTTCAAGATATATTTTGTGTAATTTTGGTAAATATATGTTATTATTATTTTCATTATAGCGTAATTTAAATTTTAAATATTTATCCATCGCACCCTGTATAGTAGTATTGTGGCTTTTTATTGCTTTCTAAGATTTCTTTTTTGTTTATTTCTAAGTTTTTATGTTATTTTATAGCTATAAAATGTTAAATGCGTTAAAAATACATCACTATTCGATTCCATCATTAGCAATTTGAAAAATAAAGCTTGTGAAATATTTTGATTTTTACCCTTATGGTAACATCGACTTTTCGGTTTGGAGGTGACCTTTTTCATGAACAAAAACACAGTGTCTTTTTCATTACATTTCAACAAAAGTTCATCGATTTATAACACAGACATAGGATTACAAAGATGTCATAACCCTCATGTATATATATATATATACTATTTATATCTTTTAAAGATTAGTCAATTTTAAAATTATTTACATTTCTACAAAGAAGGATTCTAGAAAAAAAAAATCCAATCTGAAAATATATTTATTTCTAATCTTTTCATAGAAACAGTTGTCGTCTCTCTTAAAAATCTTACTCTATTTTCTTTTCTTTTCTTTAAATATGTCTACATTTTTGTGCCAATTTCAAACTGGACGTGTTTTGAGATTTGCTCAGAGTTCAGAATTAAAATAAAACAAAATTAAATTAAATATAAACTGATTAAATTCACAGAATATTTTTTTTAAACTTATATTATACTTAGGAAAAGATTAATTTGAACATCCCCGACAAAAAGACATGTTTACGTACATTCATGCAAACTTGTCTCGCTACATCAAATACGATTGTGTGGCGGGTTCGAACCTCATTGGTAGCCCCGTACTTTCGGCCTTGTGCCACATCTAAGTTACGCTTAGAAAACCACCATCCATTGGCACTTTGACATGATGTAATGGTTAACAAGCATGTCTCTCTAGATCAATTACAACTGGATAGCGTGTTCAATCCTCATTGGTTGCTCAATACTTTTGGCCTTGTGCCACTTCGACATTTTTCAACGGCTAATCATGTCTCACTAGTTCATTTACCACTGAATAGTGAGATCGATCCTCACTGGGTGCCCCATAATTTCAGCCCTGTGTCACATCTACAGGATATCTCATTCTCATAATTGTTGCTTTTGGTTATTTTTTTCAATCTGAGAAACATAATTAAAATTTAAAAAGAAACCTGAGGTGTTTTCTTTTGTCTCAGTTTTATTCAAAAGCTTATAACAAAAATGATAACCTAAAAATGAATTTGCATGTTCTTTTTTTTTCATTAGTTTATAGCGAAAATTAAAAAAAAAATTGTTAGAATTTCCTCAGAGATTTACTTATTTAATGTTTTATGTTTAAAGATTTAAAAATAAAAAATTCTTTTAAAGAACGCAACTTTTATTAAAACCGGTCGTATTACGAAAAAAATTGACTTAAACGAATTGTGAAAATATACCAAACTATGATAAAAGCCATGGAAGTCCGTAAAAAATTCTCTACAAAAGGGTAACCTGTATAATAGGTGAAGAAGTGGAGTATCTGTGGTAGCTATGGGATGATTTAATACTGTTTGATCACGAAAATGATTGTCGGGGGCCAGAAAGTGTTAGCAAATGTTCAAAATTTGTCTTTGGCTACAGCGGGCAGGAATATGTAAATTTTAAATACACAGGCTGCCTCCACCTCCCCCAAAACTGACACAACTTAAAATGTGAATATCCGAGTAACTACATTTGGCGACGACGTTTCACCGTTATACAGTTGAGAAGACTTGATGTAACCGTAGGTTCTATGCTAACAATTTCTCCTCTCGCACTTCTCGCTTGTGGAACTTCATTCTGGCTCCATGCTTTGCAGCCAACTTTAATCTTCAAATATTTAAATGCAATGTCAATCACTATCTACTGTCCTCCTGATTACTCTTTTCTATTCCCGCTCATTATTAATGTTTCTGATTGTTAATTCTTCCACAACCAGTAACCCCTTGTGTCTTAGTGGCTTTATTGCCTTGCATGGGGTGATACCACTTAAAAAAATACAAACAAATAGGTTCCAAGTTGAACAATAAGTTTTATTTATCAAAATTTGAACGAAGGGATGTAGATTTTATAACCGATTTCACAAAGCGTCGAAAATTTTCAATATGCACACCACCTGCGACACGACTGCAGTCCAGCATCTGTCAAATACGCTGTAGCATGTCTTGCGTAACATTCTCGAGCGCCCCAGTGATTTTCTGCTTAAGTTCTTCTAGGAAGAGTGGGGGATATAAACCTGTCTTTTTCACATATCTTCATATACAAAAAAAAAAAAAAAAAAAAAAGAAGCACAAGGTGTCGTGTCAGGCGAACGTGGTGGCCATTTCAACAGCACATAGTCATTATGGCACGCCCGGCCCATCTTCCTGGTAGATTCTCATTGAGATAAGTCCGCGCAGTTAACTTAGTTCGTTTTTACACATTTTGTCAAAATCTGAGAAAATTTGAGCGAGAATTAGTTATGGTATTAGACTATAAAATGATGTCAATTTTTGGGAGACACCCTGTATATATCAGCGGTTGACACGAGAGAATTTCAGGCCACACAAGAGGTTCCATGATGAAACAGCCAGCAATTGATAAGAAGGGTACCCACGCAAGAAAACATTATATTGAATCAAATCCCATTACTGTCTAAGTTCTATGCTGACAGTTTCTTCCTTGACATTCCTCACTTGTAGAACTATATCTTATTTCACGGTTATAGTGGCTGAAACATTGATACGGAACCCCCTTCTCTGCTACATGCTGATTTCAAAGTTTCTCAACCTGAGGGCCCACAAACCATCGAAGGAAAATTGGCGGGGAAGGGCAGCGATTTTGTAAATTACCCAAAATCATGGAAAGTATCCAATTTAAATTAAAATTTCAGTATATATTCATTAATTAAATAATTAATGAATATATACTGAAATTTTAATTTCACAATAAATACAATAAATAATTTTATTTAAAAAAAAACTCTGCGAAAATGTCATTCTTTTTTTAATAAACAGCAATATCTTCATAATTAAATTTTACTCGATAAAAAAAATGTTTAATACGCAAATTTTTACATTTCCATAAAGATTAATCGCCGACGCATCTCTGCTGAAAATTAATTTAAACATAAATTTTAAAAATGGCAGAGGGGGTCCAAAAACGCCCACCTCCCCGGAGGGCGTTTCGAGAGTAAGACACGCCGGCCCAGGATGTGACCGTAAGTTCTATGCTAACAGTTTCTTCTCTCACATTTCTCTTGTAGAAATATCTTCCGGCTTCTTGTTTTTTCGTTAAGTTCGATCTTCAAAAATTTAAATGCAATGTCAATCGTTATGTTCTGTCTTCTTAATTCTTGTTTTTTTTATTGTCCTCTCTCCTTAATAGTGTTTTCTTTTGCTCATATTCTCAATTTGATCTTCTAAAATTTAAATGCAATGTCAATCATTATATTGTCTTCTTAATTCTTGTTCTTTTATTATCCTCTCTCCTTAATAGTGTTTTCTTTTTCTCATGTTCTCAAATTTAAATGCAGTGCCAATCGTTATCTCCTGTCTTCTTAATTCTTGTTCGTTTATTGTTCTCACGACTTAATAAGGGTATCCGTTTTTTCTTTCACACTGTTACCTCCTTGTGTCATATCATTTTACAATTTAAATGGTTAGATGTAACCGTGAGTTCTATACTAACAATTTAATCT
>OZ010611.1:10162594-10185094 GCA_963932145.1 Acanthosepion lycidas
TGTTGTTATGATGAGTATAGAAATTTATGAGATCATTTTATTAGATGATTTTTCGGAGGACACTAAGTTTTAAACTGCTGTCAAGGCAGTGAAGCACGATATCTAGGAAACGTAAAGTATCGTTTTCTTGCATTTCGTATGTAAATGCTATTTTATGTTCGACCGTGTTTAGAATAGAAAATGTCCCTCCTGACCAATCCAACGAATCAAAAAAAAAAAAAAAAAGAAAAAAAAATTGTACTATCTACTAACACTATCACAGCTACATTTGCCTTGATAAAGTCACTCAAAGAACGAAACGCGTCAGCTCAGATAATTTTTTTTATCTCTCTCCCTCTCTCTCTCTCTATATATATATATATACACACACACACACCGTAAATCTCCCTATATAATGCGCATTTTCCCCCAAATAAATAGCAAAATCAAGGGTGCGTATTATGCACAGCTACAAAAAAACTTTAAAAATTTGCCGTTTCGTAGGTCGATTTCAGTTGTGAAATGACTACTCACCACAAACATACGACAATTTGATACTAACATTCGGCGATTGCGACCCCATAAGGATGTCAAATACAATCATATGTACCTAACAATATTTACAAATATAAAATAAAATAAGAATTATCATAAAACTTAATTAGCATAATATTATTTTCAAACCATTTTTAACTAAAAGTAAGAAACGCTGGCCGTAATGAAATTGGAGAGGTACAATTTATAGGGTTTGGTTACGAAACAAGGGGTGCGTATTATGCATGAAAAGAAGCATTTTCCAACACTTTCAGCACAATTTTAGGTGTGCATATTATGGCTGAAGGCGTTTTATACATGGGAAATTACGGTATGTGTGAGTGTGTGTATATATATATATATATATATATATATATATATATATATATATATATATATATGTAGCTACTTTTAAGGAACACCTTAATATAAAAATATCCAAATGTTTGAAAATTTTTGTCTATTTTCACCCGAAATTAAAGCAACCATATGAAGTTTAAAACGGCCCGTGATCAGACTTAATATACATTGTCTCTTATTTAACGATACATGTTATATATATATATATATATATATATATATATATATATGTGTGTGTGTGTGTGTGTGTGTGTGTGTGTGTGTGTGTGTGTAAGCTATTTAAGTTGTTCATCACAAAATGCATTTTTTATTTAAAGATTTTAAGTTTGTTGACCTTGTTTATTTTTTTCTGAATATATCAAAAATTTTATAAAACCTTTTTTCCACATTTACCAATCTTGCTTTAGCATAGAATCATGAAACGTAGAAAAAAAAAACAAAATTAAAAAAAAACTGATGACAGTAGGAAATGCCTTGAGAGTGGTTTATTGCAATGGAGGGGTACTTTTTAAGTAAGGGATCTTAAAAGCCAAAACTGGCATCAGTTAACAAGGATTTCATTTTCACTTATTTATTAGGTTCTTCTGTCTCCAGGGATTTTTTAAGGCAATATTTACCAAAATATGCCTTGTGAGAAGCTTGTAATTAATATAAGCATCAAAGAGGTTTCGTTTTTGGAGAAAATGCCTGAAAGGCAAGGCTCTAGTTTGAGGCCTGTTATTAGCAAGACATCAGAATCGTGATCAAGAGAAAAACGGACTCTATAGCTTAAAGAATTCACTGAAAAAAACAGGCAACGGAAAAAGCAGCGATAATTTTCATATAAAATTTGATCTTTTTTTAAAGCTTCTTCCAAATGCAGAAATGAAGGAATACGTTATTTTAATCAGAATATTCAACTCGGCGGTATTTCTTTTAGGCATTTGAATAATAAAAAAAAAAAGAAATTACAGCTGAAAGGCTAAATTTTATGATAGATATTTAAAAGATTATTTCGTAAGCTACACAAACTTTTTCATCTTTCCACCAAAAGTCATTCTTGCAGAGGTCTGAATTGTCTGAATTACTGGGGTGAGCAGTTATCATTAATTACACTATTTGTATTCGGACCATTGCCCTCATCTTTGTTGTTAACACCCACTTAGATTTAAAAAAAACGGGTTCAGTTCAGAATTACCCGTAGTTTACACAAATCGATATATACCTGGTGAAGGCTGAAGAGCATAACGACCGAAACGTTGGACAACAACAACAACAAAGATGAGGACAATAGTCCGAATATATATAGTGTAAATTAAGATAAATAATGAACAGTGAGGGTTAGACAGAGATAGATATACAAATAATGAACAGACTGAGACAGATATGAAACGACCGACATTGATAGATAGATGGACGTGAACAGACCGAGACAGATAGACGGGCGTCAACAGACCGACCGAGACAGATAGACGGGCGTCAACAGACCGACCGAGACAGATAGACGGGCGTCAACAGACCGACCGAGACAGATAGACGGGCGTCAACAGACCGACCGAGACAGATAGACGGGCGTCAACAGACCGACAGAGACAGATAGACGGGCGTCAACAGACCGACAGAGACAGATAGACGGGCGTCAACAGACCGACCGAGACAGATAGACGGGCGTCAACAGACCGACCGAGACAGATAGACGGGCGTCAACAGACCGACAGAGACAGATAGACGGGCGTCAACAGACCGACAGAGACAGATAGACGGGCGTCAACAGACCGACAGAGACAGATAGACGGGCGTCAACAGACCGACAGAGACAGATAGACGGGCGTCAACAGACCGACAGACATAGATAGACGGGCGTCAACAGGCCGACAGAGATAGATAGACGGGCGTCAACAGACCGACAGAGACAGATAGACGGGCGTCAACAGACCGACAGAGACAGATAGACGGGCGTCAACAGGCCGACAGAGATAGATAGACGGGCGTCAACAGGCCGACAGAGATAGATAGACGGGCGTCAACAGACCGACAGAGACAGATAGACGGGCGTCAACAGACCGACAGAGATAGATAGACGGGCGTCAACAGACCGACAGACATAGATAGACGGGCGTCAACAGGCCGGCAGACATAGATAGACAGGTGTGAACAGATCGGCAGACATAGATAGACATGTGTGAACAGATCGGCAGACATAGATAGACAGGTGTGAACAGATCGGCAGACATAGATAGACAGGTGTGAACAGACCGACAGAGATAGATAGACAGGTGTGAACAAACTGAGATAGAGAGATAATTCTAATGTTGTTGTTTTCACCCTCGTAGATTAATAAAGGGTTCAGATCAACATTCCCTGTAAGTTACACAAATCGATAGACACCTGATAAAGGACGACGAACACAATGACCGAAACGTTATGATAACAACAACAAAGATGAGGACAATAGTCCAAATATATAGAGTGCAAATAAGAACATGCAGAAGTGTCTTAGATTAGAATCAGAAAACAAAACGGGGTCCTCGATTTACGACAGAGTCCCGTTTCAATGACGCGTCGTAACGCGATTTTCCGTGTAAGTCGGAACACAAACGAAAGAAAGCGGATGCACAACAATTTAGTGTACAACCAGGAACTGAGCCACACCGCCTTCCTCATTTTAGCGCCGTATGACGACGTATTCTTCCGCCACCGCGTCGTATGTACGAGGCAAACGGCATAAGTCGAAACAAGATTGATGGAGATTGCGTCGTAACCGCGAATCGTCGGAGGTCGGGACTGTCCTAACATTGTTCTGTAATCTATCAAATATATTCCATTTTATCTGTCTCCTCCAACAGTTTTTTTTTGGGGGTGGGGGTCTTGGCGAGAAAAAATGAAATGGATTGTTGAGGCCAAAGTTCAGATGGCTCTGGTGACGCTTGGGTTATCATATTAGCATTTTTGTCTAGTTTACAAATTCTCAAGCAAAAGACACTCCTGAGATTTTTTAACATGATGCAAACAGTGGCACTAGAAATTTTAACAGCATCCTATTATAATTGTGCTTGTCCCACCGCTACTAAGTTCGCACGGCCATTACGTCCTGCCAATACCTCATAAAACCCGTATGCAGCGCTGGTGAAGCACATACCATGCAGCGAATGACTCGATGATCCCGACTGCGTTCGATGAATGAACACTGTTGCGTTTTTTTTTAAATAATTTTTTTTCATCAAACGCCTTTCGAGACGTGACCTCTCAGAAAGACCCGGTCCATGGCTTAGAGTCCTGCGATCTCAGGGTCATTGAGGCGGGGCGCTTGTCTAATGAAGTGCTCTGCTGGATAACACCGATCCTCCATACCATCGCTCAGCTTCTTCCTCCTCATGGGTCATAGTTGGCAACCAGTTTACGAGAAAGACAACTTTGAATGAAAGGATCATGGTCGTTACAATGACTATAATCACGACTGTGGTAGAGCACGTGTGTCACTCTGCAAAATCTCGTCTATAATAAAGCTTGAAATGCGAAATATGTCAGCGGTTAAACCAGTCGATAAATAGGGCTACGCATTACGGACATGCTATAGAAGGCGCCACTCCAAATTATAACAGAGTCAGCGGCAGCCCGTTGCAGTTCCATAATTGAATTCCGCAGATGTCATTCCATGCTGAAATGTTATTCACTAATTAAATCTTGATCTCTTCAAGAGTTAGCCGTAATATTTCTTGCATATCCCCTAGAGTTTCACCTCTTGCCCTAATACGCTAATACGTTAATACAACACCACACAGTAACCCTCTACCTGGAGTGGCTCTTAGGCCTTGTAATGTGTGAACATTAGTAAAAAAAAAAAAAAAAAGTGCCGCAGAGAAAGGTCATGATATCAAGTGTTTGTGTTACTTCCTGGTAAGTCGATGTCCACCGCAAACAAGTCAATGCCATCGGCATTTTCTTCTAGTCCAATCTTCTTTCACCTACAATCAAATCTTGCGAAGCCAAACGGCGATAGAGAATGGATGAGGGGGGGTGGCAGGAGCTGGTGAAACTGGAAGCTTCTAGTCCTAAACCTGCACGCTGACGGCAAATTTAGTTCTCAAAGCCTCATCGAAGCTAGCAGCAAAGAAAAAATTAAATTCTTGGAGAAATCCGACGACGAAAATTCCTTTGACATCATCAAGAATTGTTCAGAGCTACAAAGAATAGGAAGTTGTGGAGAGCCATGATCACCCATATCCTGAATGGACACAGAAATAGTAGTTAAACAGCACGTGTCCATCATCCTTCATATCCATCCCAGTCAACAACCATCAAGAAGTACTTTTAAAGAATGGCAAATTGAATTCTCTGAATGAAAATAAGAAGGAATATGTCCGTGTGTGTGTGTGTGCGCGCACGCGCGAACTCTGGAAATAAATTGTAATTTTCTATAAGTTTTTTATTTTTTATTTTTCACATTGGAATCACTTCTCTTGGGAAGAGAATTGAGGAGAAGGAAAGAGAAACTGAATCGTAATAGAAAGAAATCATTTGAGACCATCATAAAATATGAAATTATGTCGTGATAATGAACACCATAATAATTTAGGAAAAAAAAAAAAAATTGTCACAAGACACAATAATAAATCTCATACTGTATCAAAGAAATTTTGCACAGGGTTGTCCAATACAACCATTCCTCGCTTAACGACCACGTCCTTGTTCCAACGACCACGTCCTTGTTCCAACGACCACGTCCTTGTTCCAACGACCACGTCCTTGTTCCAACGACGTGGTCACCGGGAGAACTCGTAGTTATTTACTTACAAAGGAAAAAAGAAAAATGTTTTCCATACAATTGAAAAATACGCTGTTGGTTATTTTTGTTTAGCGGCATATCAAGAAATTATAATGTGGATATAAAGTGGGGATCAATTCTACATAACAATCAATACATAAACAGATCCCTCATTTTGTGGCCATCCTATACATTTCTAGTCCAGAGACTAAATAAATCAAAGACAAAATTGTGTAGCTAATCAGTATTTCATTGATTGATTGATTCGTTTTCTGCGGTTTATCAATAAACAAGAAATTATAATGTCAATATAAAGTGGGGGATCAATTCTACATAAAACTCAATACATAAACCGACCCCTCACTTTATGGCCATCCTATACATTTATATTCCAGACTAAATAAATCTAAAAGACAAAATTGTGTAGCTAATCAGTATTTCATTGATTCGTTTTCTACTGCTTATCAACAAAGAAATTATAATGTGGATATAAAGTGGAGGACCAATTTTATATTAAAATAAATATACAAATTGATCCTCCACTTTGTGGACACGATAGTTTCTATACATTAATATTCCAGAGATTGTAAATAAATCCAAAAGACTTGCCTAAGTAGTTAATCAGTATTTCATTGATCGATTTCGTTTTCTACGGCTTATCAACAAGAAATGATAACATGGATATAAAATGGGGGATAAATTTTATATAACAATCACTATAAACACTGATACCTCACTATGTGGCCATGGTAGTTTCTATACATTCATATCCCAAAGATTGTAAATACATCTAAAAGACATTCCTGTGTAGCTAATCAGTATTTCATTGATTGATTGGTTCGTTTTCTACGGCTTACCAACAAACAAGAAATTATAATGTGGATATAAAATAGGGGATCAATTCCATATTATATTCAATATATAAACTGATCCCTCATTTTGCGGCCACAGTAGTTTCTATACATTTATATTCCAGAGACTGTAAATAAATCTAAAAGACATGCCTGTGTAGCTAATCAGTATTTCATTGATTGACTGGTTCGTTTTCCACGGCTTATCAACCTTTTTCGGGTTATTTAAAGCCAGGAAATATTTTAAAATTATAAGATTTTGTTTGAGACAATAATGGTTTCAGTCATACAAAGTTATATTAATTAACCTATATCTGGGGGAGAAGAGATGGATTCATATCTTTCCCAAGGTTCGTTGGTTGTTTTTTTTTAGCGGCATATCAACATCTCTATGGGTTATTAAATGTTTAAATATTTTGTATTTTTATTTTTACACATATAACAAAGAGAGGGGGAGAAAAGAAGAGAAGGAGAAAGAGAGGGGGAGAAAAGAAGAGAAGGAGAAAGAGAGGGGGAGAAAAGAAGAGAAGGAGAAAGAGAGGGGGAGAAAAGAAGAGAAGGAGAAAGAGAGGGGGAGAAAAGAAGAGAAGGAGAAAGAGAGGGGGAGAAAAGAAGAGAAGTCAGAGAGAGAGAGAGAGAAAAGTCAGAGAGAGAGAGAGAGAGAAAAGTCAGAGAGAGAGAGAGAGAGAAAAGTCAGAGAGAGAGTGAGAAAATGAGAGAGAGAGAAAGTCAGAAAATGAGAGAGAGAGAGAAAGTCAGAAAATGAGAGAGAGAGAGAAAGTCAGAAAATGAGAGAGAGAGAGAAAGTCAGAAAATGAGAGAGAGAGAGAAAGTCAGAAAATGAGAGAGAGAGAGAAAGTCAGAAAATGAGAGAGAGAGAGAAAGTCAGAAAATGAGAGAGAGAGAGAAAGTCAGAAAATGAGAGAGAGAGAGAAAGTCAGAAAATGAGAGAGAGAGAGAAAGTCAGAAAATGAGAGAGAGAGAGAAAGTCAGAAAATGAGAGAGAGAGAGAAAGTCAGAAAATGAGAGAGAGAGAGAAAGTCAGAAAATGAGAGAGAGAGAGAAAGTCAGAAAATGAGAGAGAGAGAGAAAGTCAGAAAATGAGAGAGAGAGAGAAAGTCAGAAAATGAGAGAGAGAGAGAAAGTCAGAAAATGAGAGAGAGAGAGAAAGTCAGAAAATGAGAGAGAGAGAGAAAGTCAGAAAATGAGAGAGAGAGAGAAAGTCAGAAAATGAGAGAGAGAGAGAAAGTCAGAAAATGAGAGAGAGAGAGAAAGTCAGAAAATGAGAGAGAGAGAGAAAGTCAGAAAATGAGAGAGAGAGAGAAAGTCAGAAAATGAGAGAGAGAGAGAAAGTCAGAAAATGAGAGAGAGAGAGAAAGTCAGAAAATGAGAGAGAGAGAGAAAGTCAGAAAATGAGAGAGAGAGAGAAAGTCAGAAAATGAGAGAGAGAGAGAAAGTCAGAAAATGAGAGAGAGAGAGAAAGTCAGAAAATGAGAGAGAGAGAGAAAGTCAGAAAATGAGAGAGAGAGAGAAAGTCAGAAAATGAGAGAGAGAGAGAAAGTCAGAAAATGAGAGAGAGAGAGAAAGTCAGAAAATGAGAGAGAGAGAGAAAGTCAGAAAATGAGAGAGAGAGAGAAAGTCAGAAAATGAGAGAGAGAGAAAGTCAGAAAATGAGAGAGAGAGAAAGTCAGAAAATGAGAGAGAGAGAAAGTCAGAAAATGAGAGAGAGAGAGAGTCAGAAAATGAGAGAGAGAGAGAGAGAAAGTCAGAAAATGAGAGAGAGAGAGAGAGAAAGTCAGAAAATGAGAGAGAGAGAGAGAGAAAGTCAGAAAATGAGAGAGAGAGAGAGAGAAAGTCAGAAAATGAGAGAGAGAGAGAGAGAAAGTCAGAAAATGAGAGAGAGAGAGAGAAAGTCAGAAAATGAGAGAGAGAGAGAGAGAAAGTCAGAAAATGAGAGAGAAAGTCAGAAAATGAGAGAGAGAGAAAGTCAGAAAATGAGAGAGAGAGAGAGTCAGAAAATGAGAGAGAGAGAGAGTCAGAAAATGAGAGAGAGAGAGAGTCAGAAAATGAGAGAGAGAGAGAGAAAGTCAGAAAATGAGAGAGAGAAAGTCAGAAAATGAGAGAGAAAGTCAGAAAATGAGAGAGAGAGAGAGAAAGTCAGAAAATGAGAGAGAGAGAGAGAAAGTCAGAAAATGAGAGAGAGAGAGAGAAAGTCAGAAAATGAGAGAGAGAGAGAGAAAGTCAGAAAATGAGAGAGAGAGAGAGAAAGTCAGAAAATGAGAGAGAGAGAGAGAAAGTCAGAAAATGAGAGAGAGAGAGAGAAAGTCAGAAAATGAGAGAGAGAGAGAGAAAGTCAGAAAATGAGAGAGAGAGAGAGAAAGTCAGAAAATGAGAGAGAGAGAGAGAAAGTCAGAAAATGAGAGAGAGAGAGAGAAAGTCAGAAAATGAGAGAGAGAGAGAGAGAGAAAGTCAGAAAATGAGAGAGAGAAAGTCAGAAAACGAGAGAGAGAAAGTCAGAAAACGAGAGAGAGAAAGTCAGAAAATGAGAGAGAGAAAGTCAGAAAATGAGAGAGAGAAAGTCAGAAAATGAGAGAGAGAAAGTCAGAAAATGAGAGAGAGAAAGTCAGAAAATGAGAGAGAGAAAGTCAGAAAATGAGAGAGAGAAAGTCAGAAAATGAGAGAGAGAAAGTCAGAAAATGAGAGAGAGAAAGTCAGAAAATGAGAGAGAGAAAGTCAGAAAATGAGAGAGAGAAAGTCAGAAAATGAGAGAGAGAAAGTCAGAAAATGAGAGAGAGAAAGTCAGAAAATGAGAGAGAGAAAGTCAGAAAATGAGAGAGAGAAAGTCAGAAAATGAGAGAGAGAAAGTCAGAAAATGAGAGAGAGAGAGAGAAAGTCAGAAAATGAGAGAGAGAGAGAGAAAGTCAGAAAATGAGAGAGAGAGAGAGAAAGTCAGAAAATGAGAGAGAGAGAGAGAAAGTCAGAAAATGAGAGAGAGAGAGAGAAAGTCAGAAAATGAGAGAGAGAGAGAAAGAAAGTCAGAAAATGAGAGAGAGAGAGAAAGAAAGTCAGAAAATGAGAGAGAGAGAGAAAGAAAGTCAGAAAATGAGAGAGAGAGAGAGAAAGAAAGTCAGAAAATGAGAGAGAGAGAGAAAGAAAGTCAGAAAATGAGAGAGAGAGAGAAAGAAAGTCAGAAAATGAGAGAGAGAGAGAAAGAAAGTCAGAAAATGAGAGAGAGAGAGAAAGAAAGTCAGAAAATGAGAGAGAGAGAGAAAGAAAGTCAGAAAATGAGAGAGAGAGAGAAAGAAAGTCAGAAAATGAGAGAGAGAGAGAAAGAAAGTCAGAAAATGAGAGAGAGAGAGAAAGAAAGTCAGAAAATGAGAGAGAGAGAGAAAGAAAGTCAGAAAATGAGAGAGAGAGAGAAAGAAAGTCAGAAAATGAGAGAGAGAGAGAAAGAAAGTCAGAAAATGAGAGAGAGAGAGAAAGAAAGTCAGAAAATGAGAGAGAGAGAGAAAGAAAGTCAGAAAATGAGAGAGAGAGAGAAAGAAAGTCAGAAAATGAGAGAGAGAGAGAAAGAAAGTCAGAAAATGAGAGAGAGAGAGAGAGAAAGTCAGAAAATGAGAGAGAGAGAGAGAGAAAGTCAGAAAATGAGAGAGAGAGAGAAAGTCAGAAAATGAGAGAGAGAGAGAAAGTCAGAAAATGAGAGAGAGAGAGAAAGTCAGAAAATGAGAGAGAGAGAGAAAGTCAGAAAATGAGAGAGAGAGAGAAAGTCAGAAAATGAGAGAGAGAGAGAAAGTCAGAAAATGAGAGAGAGAGAGAAAGTCAGAAAATGAGAGAGAGAGAGAAAGTCAGAAAATGAGAGAGAGAGAGAAAGTCAGAAAATGAGAGAGAGAGAAAGTCAGAAAATGAGAGAGAGAGAAAGTCAGAAAATGAGAGAGAGAGAGAAAGAAAGTCAGAAAATGAGAGAGAGAGAGAAAGAAAGTCAGAAAATGAGAGAGAGAGAGAAAGAAAGTCAGAAAATGAGAGAGAGAGAAAGAAAGTCAGAAAATGAGAGAGAGAAAGAAAGTCAGAAAATGAGAGAGAGAAAGAAAGTCAGAAAATGAGAGAGAGAAAGAAAGTCAGAAAATGAGAGAGAGAGAGAAAGAAAGTCAGAAAATGAGAGAGAGAGAGAAAGAAAGTCAGAAAATGAGAGAGAGAGAGAAAGAAAGTCAGAAAATGAGGGAGAGAGAAAGAAAGTCAGAAAATGAGAGAGAGGGGGGGAACTAACAGCATTTGTCAAGGGAAAAACACCAGAGATGCATTTTTCTGCTGATGTCACTTCTCGAAATTAATCCTCCAACAACAAGCACCCGCTCTTAAACCGTGTAGAACATTCTTTGCGCCACTTTGTTAGGTAATATGTTGGTCACATGTGGGAGGCGGAGGGTTGGAAGTTGGCGGGGAGCGACGGTGCGTCCAACAGCAATCAAACACTGACAGTTACCATGGCAACAGTAATTAGAATTCATTTCCAAAAGTTGAACTTAGCAAAGGAATCCACCTGCCCGACTCTCACACTTCTTCACACACCCTCTCCTCTTTCCCCGACTCCTAACATCACAGAAGATGGCAGACACAGAGATTTGAAGCCAGAGGGAAAAGAAAGTGTATATGAAAGTGCTCCTTCCGCCACCGCGCCACCCCACTTGTCAGGGGGAATTGGAATTAATTTCTTATTGGCCTCTTTCCTTCTGGTGACCATTAAACCTAGACAGATGCCATTTGATGTCACCTTCCTGGTGTTGACGAAGCAACAAGGGTTATTTTGAAACCTTTTAGCACTGCCCTGCAGACCCCACTGCCAAGTTACAGGTGGTCTTAATCACGAAATCAATACTTATCCTTAGAGTTAGTCAGAAAGTTCCATCACACTACAATTCTTCAACATGCGAGAAAATAAATTAAATTTCCTTAAGTTCCCTGCATTGATATACACCTGATGAAGGCCGCTGGGCAAAATGTCCGAAATATTGTGATAACAAAAGCAAAAATTCGGACAATAGTCCGAATGTAAATTGTGCACGTACACATCACTTTAAAAAAAAAATTCCAATTCGTTTAGGGATATTTAATACCGAGATTTGGTTTGGTTTATTTTGTTTAACGGCATATCAACACCTCAATGGGTTATTTAATATTGACAAGATTTTTAGGATGGGTTCGTATGAATAGAATATGTATTCTTTGTAAGAAATCAGTTTGTAGATCAGTTTTTATTGACGTATTTTTGTAAAGAGGGTTTTCGCTGAGAGTGGTTTGGTTTATTTTGTTTTACGGCATATCAACACCTCAATGGGTTATTTAATGCTGACAAGTTTGTTTTATTTTATTTATTTATTTTTTTACTGCTGGTAATATTTTTTTATCAAAAATGTGCAGCTGGTAATAAAACGTATTTCTATACTTTCATAGTGTTTTGATCCCCTTTTTTTTTAGAGGGGTAACTATTTGTCCATAGCTGAGAACCTGACAGGTTCTACCACCTCGGATCACCTGGGAACACCAGCAATTCAGAGTTGGTTCCACGCTCCACAGAACCACCTGATCAGAAGCCTTGCTGCCGGATATGGTTTATCGTCTTACCCTGGACGACCAGATATTTCAGTTTGAATTTGATGGTTGAAATAACGTCCCTGGTGTTGAAGAAGCAACAAGCGTTGATTCGAAATCTTGTAAGATTTCAAACCTCTAGCACTGCCCTGCAGACCCCACTTCCAAGTTACAGGTGGTTTTAATCATGAAATCAATACTCATCCTTAGAGTTAGGCTTCATCACACCATTAATCTCAACATGCGAGCAGAATAAAGTTTATTGAACACGTACAACAATTTAATTAAGTGTTTTAACAGAGGATAGAAAGTGTGATAGCGACATCAAGTAGCGCACTGGAATAGCGAAAGATGCTTGCCAGAAGTTAAGCAAAGTATAAAGAAACTGGAAAATTTTGTTAGAAAACAAAGAGTACTGAACTGTGATTTAATATCAGTCCTCCTAATATGGCTGTGTATGTATATACAGCTGGCCAATCGTATTCGTGGATAACTATCTACTAGAGCGGCTAGCCAATCCCTATTTCAGATCCTTGCTCAGGCGTATTTGTGTTTATTCAACAGCCATAGAGCCCACCTATGGTATAAACTGCAACTATGCTTAGCAGACATTAGTTACAGTTTCTGAGAAAGAGCGTGTTTTCTAGCGTGATCAACAGTTTGAACAAGGTCAGCACGCTCAAGTCCTCGGTCCCGACGACTTGTGACCTCGTGCTAGCACAGCAATCGACGGCACTCAAGGGTTCCGTCTACTCAATTTCACTCACAAGGCCTGGGTCAACCCGTGGTATGGTTTTCAGGCATCTTCTAAAAGGTTCTGCGCGCTGGGATCGAGCCCTCCAGTGCGATAACATCAGGAAGTCTCCTTCCAGACAAATCCACCATGGTGAGATGCGAACCCGCGTCTCATGGTCAGAATGTGAACATTCTAACCACTTGGCCATTGAAACAACAGAAATGTGGTTCTACAGAAGGATGCTGAGAATACCATGTACTGAACATTTGAGCAACGATGAAGTTTAAGGAAAGTGGGAACATAAGATAGACTTATATGAAAGAGATACTTGAGATTTCTAAAAGAAATAATGAGGAAAAAGGGCTTGGAAAATTTGATACCCATAGGATGAATTGAAGGCAATGGAGACAGGGGGGAACAGCATAAAACTCAACAGCGAGCTTGAGTAAATAGATGGCAGAACAAGGTTTAGCGATACGAGACAAAATTTATTAAGAGCAACAAAGGACATGAAATTGTGGAGAGCCATGATCACCAACGTCCTGAAGGGACACGGTACATAGAAGAATAATGATCTTGAGAAAATGGATGGCGGAACAAGGTTTAAGAGAGATAAGAAAAAGACAGAATTTATTAAGAGCTACAAAGGACAGGAAATTGTGGAGAGCCATGATCGCAAACGTCCTGAAGGGACATGGTACATAGAAGAAGAAGAATAATGAGCTCGAGAAAATGGACGACAGAACAAGGTTTTGGAGAGATAACAAAAAGACAAAAATTATTAAGAGCTACAAAGGACAGGAAATTGTGGAGAGCCATGATCACCAATGTTCTGAAGGTTCACAGCATATAGAAGAAGAAGAATGAGCTTGAGTAAATGGATGGTGGAACAACGTTTAGGACAGATAAGAAAAGGATAAAATTTATTAAGATCAACACAGGACAGGAAATCGTGGACGGCCATGGTCACCAACGTCCTGAAAAGACACAGCTCATAGAAGATATATATATATATATATATATATATATATATATATATATATCTCCAAGTATAAGATCGGTATATACGGAAAAAATTCCAATAACCAAAAATACTATTTTCAAATGAACGCGTAATAGAGAGTAGAGCAAATAGAATTTATTCGAAAATTATAACAAAAATTATATATATAATTCGAAATTTATAACATAAATATGTTATAAAATCACTACAAAAATAGGCATTTTGTTTCAACACATCTGGTGTCTTATCAAGGTATGTTATAATTTTCGAATTATATATATATATATATATATATTAAGAAATGGACAAAGTCCGACAATTTATTTATTAAAGACATTTCTTATGTTTAACGTTCTTTTTATAGATACAAGTATTTAAGTAAATGCTCTGTTTATAATAAACAGTATTAAATAACATTTACCGGCCTGAATGTCCGAGAAATTTTCATAGAAAAATAAAAAAAATTTTTCAACCGACGAATATTTTCTATAAAAATTTCTCGGACATTCAGGCCGGTAAATGTTATTTAATACTGTTTATTTGTATCTATAAAAAGAACGTTAAACATAAAAAATGTCTTTTATATATATATATATATATATATATATATAAAAATTATTTTTTTATATGTTATAAAAGATTCAGCACGATATCTTGATAAGGCACCAGAAGTGTTCAAAGTGCTTATTTTGGTAGTGATTTTGTAACAGATTTATGTTATAAATATCGAATTTTATAAATATAATATTATATAATATATATATATAATATAATATAATCATCATACTTATAAAACCCTGGTTGTGTGTGTGTGTGTGTGTGTACGTTTATATATTGGATCGGATTTCCTACATTTTTCAACCGATTTCAACAAAACTTCACAGAACTACGTAAAATTACCTTGAAGTGGTTCTGACGGCGCCAAAAATTGGAAAAACAATAGTTTTTGCATGAAATCAATTTGAAAACACGATTAAGAGGCATCGCGAGAATGAAAGCGGGACAACTCATATCGTGTTATACTTATTATAAAACCAAGGTTGTTTGTGTGTGTGCCTGTTCGTTTATGTATGGGATCGGATTTCCTACATTTTTCAACCGATTTCAACAAAACTTCACTTTTTTTTTTGGCTGGTAGTGTTTCTTATTGTCTTGCCCACTTTCTTTATTTTTACATTCAGAATGCTTTAAAAATTCCATTTGCAAAACAATTGTTTATAATAATAAAATTCTATTCAATCGGTAGACTCATAACGATTGAAAACAATGTTTTTGTTTGAGTTTGAAAAAAAAAAAAAAAAAAAAAAAAAACTAATTAAGACATGCGTGTCCGTCAACCTTAAACAATAATCTTTGTCAATTTTATTTTTCAGTTTTTATGATGGTCGATACTTGATCTGTCTCCTACTGTTATATCCCCGGGCAACGCCGCGCTCTACTGCTAGTATAATATATAATATACTTTTTATATAATATAATATAATATAATGAAGAAGTTCTAGTAGTTCCAACGAGAGAAAAGTGTGTATATTAAAAAGAAGAGGGAAACCTCAAATGTTTTTGTTGTAATGTGGATTTTTTTTTTTTTAATATTTTGCTTTATTTTCCATAATTTTGCTAAACGTGTTATAATTATTTTTTCCTTTTGTTTTTCGATGTTAAATATTCTCGATATGAGACATTCTCTCTCTTTTTTTCAAAAACCATAAAAGGAAAAAAATGAATTATTTTTGATATGTGGAAATCTCCACCTTTTGCCTGATGACGGTCGCGAGACCGGAAACCTGTGTAGCAAAATTATGGAAAATAAAGCATAATATTTTTTTTTAAATCCACGTTACAACCAAAAACTTTTGCTGTTTCTCTCATCTTATATATATATATATATATATATATATATATATATATATATATATATATATATATTATTCATTCGACGTATGAGAGTCAGGCAGCTTAGCTCCTAGGAAACGAGAGCCCGACACCAGCACATGTGATTTGATTATAGTGCTGAAGGTTTAGTGCAGAATATATATATATATATATATATATATATATATATATATATATATATATATGTGTGTGTGTGTGTGTATGTATGTATATTTTAAATATCATATTTTAAAACAAAAACTTTTTATAAATTCTGCGCTTGATGGGAAGGGCTAAAAGCTACTCTTTAAGTGTGAAAAATATTTACGAGTGTGAAAAAAAAAAAAAAAAAAAAAAGAAAGAAAAAAGAAAAAAAAAAGAAAAAAAAGAAGCTGAAAATGTATAAAATAAAAACTTGCTTGGCAATAATATTGCCGGATAAATGACTTCAATAAAATGTACACTGATAAAAAATTTATATTTTCCTGATGTAATGCTTCAGGCTCACTGGGCTTTTATGGGAAAAGACGGCTCATAAATTCACAGAAAACTGACTTAGACCTAAATATAGAGTTGCCGTTTTCAAAACGAAAATTTCAGGCAGAAAATCAGGGATATATATATATATATATATATATATATATATATATATATATATATATATTGCTGAGCATGTAATAAATAGCAGGAATTGTGTGGTTGATTTTAGTGGGGACCATTTTTTTTTATTTTATCTAGGTCCCACTCCTCATATCACCTCAAGGTTCAAGAGTATATCAGATCCCGTGGGTTTTCCCCTTGTAAACAGAGGGGATACTTACTGGGTCTGAATGTTATTAGACTCTAGTTTTCTTGAAATTCATTTTTTTCCTTCCATACGTTATATTAATTTAACTTACACGCTTATATATTTTTTATATTCCAGAAAATAAGCATTTTTTAAAATGCCATATAAATTTTGATTTTTCCTATCTATCGTTAAATTTTGTATCATAAAAAACTTTTTGTTATACGTTATTCATACAGACATTTAAGTAAATGCTCTGTTTGTTAATAGCCGTATTAATATTTACCGACCTAAACGTCTAAGAAATGTTAATAGAATATATGCATCCTCCGACTGGAATCGAACCTGTATCCTATTCGGAACCGTCATATAGCCTGACGTGCTATACCAGTTTAGCTACAGAGGGGCGTCTGGTTAGAAAGGTCGATTTTACTGCTTTTAAATCGAACAGTGGGTAAACACTTGCAACTGTTTTTATATCTACCATGAAACATTACATACCAATTATTTACGAATTTTGACTCAGGATCTCGGACAGAAAGGTTAAAACTGTTCAGTAACGCTGGACTCAAAGGGTTAAAGTAAACAAATAAATTGAGATAAAATCATTATCCTCGTCTCATTTACTAGAAAGCCATACATCACAGGCAAATTATATGGTTCTTTCAATGTCGGTAGGTGTAATGGTTTTATTTTTCATTTGTTAGAAAATATTTTAGGATAAGAATTTTTTAGCAGGTAATAACGATTTACTGCTACAAGTTCAGCTAATTAACCCATAGTGAGGGGAAGAAGAGGTAGATTCATACCTTTACTAACTGTATTTGCATCTAACTGAATATAACGGGCTCAACTGGACTTGGATCTAGGCTCTTCGATTTTTAATCGCCAGCTGGTATCCATTAGATACTCAAGCTTACAGCATGTTATTCTCAAGAGGTCACCCATATACTGACCATGTTGCTTAAGTTCAATGAACCGGTGTTTGACCATGATATAGTCATGAGTTGAAGTTATAGAGGAAACGGAAACAAAAAGTTCACTTCTACTTAACAGTTTTAAAAACAATGTTAAGCCTTCAGTTGAAGCTATTAATGAAATAAAATAGACATTTTTATCGCTCGAGTTGGCTATTATAAAATTGGCTTCAGATCTACAGGATATGAAAGATGCTTTCCAAAAGCTAAGCGATATATTAAAAAACAGAAAAATTTCGTTAGAAAAAAAAAAGAAAGAGTAATGAACTGTTATGTCATATAAGTCTTTATATGGCAGTGAATGCTGGACCATCTCAGATGAAGAGGCTAGAAGCAATACAGATATGGTTCTACAGAAGGATGCTGAGAATATCATGAATTAAACATGTGAGTAATGAGCAAGTGAAACAAAATGGAAACGAAAAGGACACTTATTATATGTAAAATAGGTTTAAGCGTCTAAGGATTTTTTCTTTTTCTTTCAGATTTAACAAAAAAATTATTGTTTTGACCATTTCAACCATGGAAAGATTAACAATCAAACAACGTGTTAAAGTTATTGAAGTCTCTTACAAAAATGGACGTTCAAACAGAAATGCATTTCGCGCACTTCGCGATTGTTTTATCGACCAACCGAGATTGCAATTGGAAAAATTGTTCGTAAATTTAAACTGGGTTGGTGGCAGATTCGAAAACACCATTGCATATTCGTTTACAACTGGAAACATTGCTGCAGTGCACGAGAATGTGGCCGAAAATCTAGACACCTCTATTCGTCATCGTGCGCAAGAATTGAACCTCTCCACAACAACGTTACCTCGAATTTTAACAAAAGATTTGTCTCTACACGCTTATAAAATTCAATTGACACAAGAACTGAAACTTGCTGACCATTTGGAGCGCTGTACATTCGTTAATTGGGTGCTCGAACAAAGACAAGCCAATAATGATTTTTCGCAGAAAATCCTCTTTTGTGATAAAGCCCATTTTCATCCTAGTGGATTTGTTAATAAGCAGGATTGTCGCATTTGGGCTGATGAAAATCCAAGGAAGATTGTTGAAAAGCCACTGCATCCACAAAAGGTCATTGTTCGGTGTGCATTTTTTGCTAGCGGAATAATCGGGCCGTATATTTATAAATTTGAACGTCCATTTTCGTAATAGCCTTCGATAATTGTTGTTTGATTGTTAATCTTTACATATTTGAAATTGTTAAAGAATTAAGTTGTTAAAATTAAAAGAAAAAAATCATTAGACGCTTAAATTTAATTCACATTTAAAATCAGTCCAAGTTATTGGAGCACCCTTATATATATATAAGTTATTAGAACACCCTATACTTAACAGAAAGATACAATAAAATCCAGCAAAATAAATATGAGTTTCTCTTGTTGATATCATTTTAGTTTATGAAACTATTTAGATATCAACCAAACAATTTTTTTTTTTACTACGGTTGTTTCAATAAGATTTAATTTGGTTTGGCAATGGTAAAATAGTGGTATTTATTAAAGAATACTTTGACAAACAAAAGAGCTCTTCCAGTTTATTTAAAGAATTTGCAATAAGTTTACTTCAAGCTATATAAAAGCCATTAAAATATATCACGAGTAATATATATATATATATATATATATATATATATATATATATATATACATACACACATTACAAGGCTATTCTTCCCTGAATTGAGCTCTCACTCAATGGCGTGTTTATTCACAGAATAAGTACGTAAAAAATTCGCCTTTCAGCAACCGGTTGTTTAACCATACTGATGAGCTATGATACAGCAAAACAATCTCTCTGTGAATGACTATATATATATATATATATATATATATATATATATATATATATATATATATATATATATATATATATATATATATATTATACAACAAAAAGCATGTGGGTATAGTCTATTTCAAACCGGCTCAACATGAGGCCAGTCTTATTCAGCCCTAGGCTGTCTTGGAATCGGGAGTGGGGTGCTTTGAATTTAATTTAGATAGCTGTTGTGTAAAAGGTACAGGCCTACACAAAGGTACGCCTGGTTTAGATAAGGAACTTGGGTTGGTGACAAGGGGAGGGCATGAGGTATCTCTCTAAAGAGAGATGGGCCGGAATTGATGTTTATTTCTGATCGAAGCCTTGCGCTGAATATTTGACATTACTAGGATCCACCTGGATTATATACCAACGGATATATTACCTGTACTATATATATATATATATATATATATATATATATATACATAAAGAAAGAACAGTAAGATATATAATCCGGTGTTCTTATAGATATTTTTATTTTTACAAAATAGTGCTCAATGTAAATTTACAGAGCATTAATATTATAAATTAATTGATTTAAAATGTTTTTTCGCTACACAGTTCTAACCATGTTTCCATTTTTGAAACATGGTTAGAACTGTGTAGCGAAAAACATTTTAAATCAATTTATTATATATATATATATATATATATATATATATATATATATATATATATATATAGATATGTGTGTGTGTGTGTCTGTGTGGAGAGAGAGGTGGTAATTAGTCTGTTTTAGATTCTAGAATTAAAAATAACTACAATTTACAAAAAAATAGTGCATTGCAATACTATGGACTGAACAGATGAGTAACAATTGTTTTAGATTGACTGTTTTTTTATGGGTTAATAACCTTTTACATATTATTTAAGGACAGAAAATATTTTTAGATTTTAAGAATTTTTAAGATAATAAATATTCGGTGATAAAAGTCTATTTAACCCATAGTTGGGAGAGAAGAGGTAGATTCATACCTTTCCCAATGGCATTTTCGGGGAAGTGAATATAACCCGACTGGAATTGGAACTCGCCTGTCCGATATCATATCACTTGTCTGCTTAGGGCCGGGATGAAAGCGTAGTATATGTTCTCTCCTTCAAACTATGTAAATATCACTAAAATATATCATGAGTTGGCGGGTGACTCCGTCTGAGGGGTACCCCATAATTTCATTAGCCTAGGGGTCCCCCCAAAAAGGGCATGATCACGATCATTAGTTTAAGGAGGGCGATTTTAAAACAGTCCTTTTCTCCATAACGGTAATTTGGTAAATTCATTCAACTGTTAAAAACGAAAGCTGGAAATTACTGATCAGAAAATATTAATGTCTGTATGGAAGACAAACACGAAGAAAGAGAGGAAAATAGTTAAATTGTTACATGTCGGCAAGCAAAGAGAGAAGCCTCAATCCCATCTTTCACGGTTGAGCTGAGATTAACTCAGCCTGTTTGCACGCATGCGTAAATTTTAAGGAAATGCAAAATGCAAGTGTATAATTACTGTACTCGATGGAATCCTTCAACAACCAAAAGATGGAATCAGCTCGACTGTCTCAAATGCAATGTTCATGTCAGCAACATCGGACATTCTTAACTCTACTTCTCCCCGGATCGGACAGACAGCAAGAGATCAACGAAATCTTTTTACATGCAAGCAGTTTGTATACGGTCAGAGCATCCACAGTGTAGGAGGATGACTAGATCTGTTTATTACTTGAATCCAAAAGCTTAACTCTATTGTGGTTTGGAAATGTGCCACAGATATATCCAACAGTACAGTCCATTATCAGCTTAAGAGAAATGTTGAGTGAATCATGTTTAAAAACAGCGATCGAGTGCAATGAGATATTGGGCGAAAACAACCTGTATATCAACACCGAAGCGCAACATTCTTTTAGGAATAAAATTCAGGATTCATAAAAGACCTCTTTCAGTACAAATATAGGACTTAATTGAAATTACAGTGAAGTGGAGAAATGTCAAACGAAAAGCAGAAGCCAAGGGACATGTCTGGGTTTATATATGGCACGTGTCCTGAGAGGTTAAAGTTGGAAGGTTGGTTAGTCAATTTTATGGGATATCAGCCCCTTTTGTGTCAGTGAAATATGTTTCTGCTTATCCTTGAGTCTACAGCCAGAAATGGGTTGTGGATGTAATTGGGTGTAATTGTAGACACGCGGGTCGCGTTTATAGTTGAGCCCGTCGGCACACGCGGGTCGCGTTTGACCTTGCGCCCGTCGGCATACGCGGGTCACGTTTGTAGCTGAGCCCGTCGGCACACGCGGGTCGCGTTTGTAGCTGAGCCTATTGAGTGGGAGAGCTACAGAGGAGCGTGAAACCATATTTTAACTTTTGTTGTTCCCAGGTTCATTCTGACCCAACTATGGGCAAAAAATTGACCCCTAAACTGGGGTCAAGACACTATGAAAGTTTAAAAATATATTTTCATAGTAAAACAAATTCATCTGCAATGCGTTTTGTATCTTATCGGCATACCAAGGACTGACCATTATGATATCACTTGGTAACCAGTTAAAGGGTATATTCCTCCGGAGCTTTCTAAATTATTTCCTTATATATATATATATATATATATATATATATATATATATATATATATATATATATATATATATATATATATATTGAATTATATTATTATGATGCAGATTCGGTCGATTTTCGGTCCCGGCATAAAGCGATCAAATGTATAGCCACACTGAGGAGCTGTGATACAGCGAAACAGTCAGTCTGTGGATAACGATGTTAGCTATCGAAAAATAACGAGCACTGTGGGAAGAAAAGCACGAATTTGTAAACAGTCACTATTACTGCTGATAATGCAAGACTCTCCAACCTGGATAGAGTCCTCTAGGTGACTGGCGCGTTTATATATAAAAAAAAAATAAATACGCAAAAATTCGCCTCCCTGCTGGGCATCGATAGCCTAGGGGTTAGAATCGCCGACTGATGCCAAATCGGTCAGTTTTCGGTCCTGGCTTGAAGTGATCGGATATCTAGCCACACTGAGGAGTTGTGGATGCAGCGAAACAGTTTGTCTGTGGATGACGATATACTGAATTATATATTTTCTTTATATATTCCAAATATATGTATCTCAGAATCTATGTTAAAAAAATATATTTCAGTGTTAAATCTGTTGAATTAAAGTTTCGCAAAACACTAGTTAAAATCTCGTCTTTCGAGAGATAAGATGTTTTAGATGCGCTCCAAATCT
>OZ010611.1:10190094-10242594 GCA_963932145.1 Acanthosepion lycidas
CACCGACCGCTGATTTGCCAGACAAGCTGGCAATGAAGACTTTTCCAAAGAATAATGGTAGAACCGATAGAGGCTGACACGCGGCAAAGACAAGCAAACAGGTATCAGTTTCAAGGAATCTTAAACGCATGACTGACTTTACCAGGTTCATCTGTTCGGGCCAACAGGGCGTGCCAAATGCAATTGATACAAACCACATACACATTCAATTGGGAAAAAAATTCAATGAACAAAAAGTTGCGCAGTCTGAGGCATGCCTGGAATCGAAGCAGCAGAAATCGCCGAGAAGAAATAGGAAATCACGATATACGAGACGTCTGGCAAGGGACAGTGCCAAAAAGAATGGCAAGCAGGAGTTGGTGCCGTGAAAAGAATTACAGATGGTAAAAAGAAAAACAGGTGAAGTTACGTGCAACACTCAAAGAGTCTGTGACAAAAACGGAATAAAAAAAAAAGTAAAAGAGTAACAAAGAACCCCCGCACAAAAAAAAACCAAAGGTGAAGGATGAGAAAAATGTCTTCTTGTTTGTTTGTTTATTCTTTTTGAGAAGTTTGCCGAGCTGAGGAGAGAGACAGAGTGTGTTTTTCAGGATGGAAACAAAAGAAAGACAGAGAGTGTGAATAAGGAAACGAGAGAGAGAGAGTGAGCAGTGAAACGAGTGAGAGAGAGTGAGCAGTGAAACGAGTGAGAGAGAGTGAGCAGTGAAACGAGTGAGAGAGAGTGAGCAGTGAAACGAGTGAGAGAGAGTGAGCAGTGAAACGAGTGAGAGAGAGTGAGCAGTGAAACGAGTGAGAGAGAGTGAGCAGTGAAACGAGTGAGAGAGAGTGAGCAGTGAAACGAGTGAGAGAGAGTGAGCAGTGAAACGAGTGAGAGAGAGTGAGCAGTGAAACGAGTGAGAGAGAGTGAGCAGTGAAACGAGTGAGAGGTAGAGAGAGAGCGAAAAAACAAGAGAGAGGTAGAGAGAGAGCGAAAAACTAAAGAGAGGGATAGAGAGAGTGCAAAAACTAAAGAGAGGGATAGAGAGAGTGCAAAAACTAAAGAGAGGGATAGAGAGAGTGCAAAAACTAAAGAGAGGGATAGAGAGAGTGCAAAAACTAAAGAGAGGGATAGAGAGAGTGCAAAAACTAAAGAGAGGGATAGAGAGAGTGCAAAAACTAAAGAGAGGGATAGAGAGAGTGCAAAAACTAAAGAGAGGGATAGAGAGAGTGCAAAAACTAAAGAGAGGGATAGAGAGAGTGCAAAAACTAAAGAGAGGGATAGAGAGAGTGCAAAAACTAAAGAGAGGGATAGAGAGAGTGCAAAAACTAAAGAGAGGGATAGAGAGAGTGCAAAAACTAAAGAGAGGGATAGAGAGAGTGCAAAAACTAAAGAGAGGGATAGAGAGAGTGCAAAAACTAAAGAGAGGGATAGAGAGAGTGCAAAAACTAAACAGAGGGGTAGAGAGAGTGCAAAAACTAAACAGAGGGGTAGAGAGAGTGCAAAAAAACAAGAAGAGAGGGGTAGAGAGAGTGCAAAAAAACAAGAAGAGAGGGGTAGAGAGAGTGCAAAACAAGAAGAGAGGGGTAGAGAGAGTGCAAAAAACAAGAAGAGAGGGGTAGAGAGAGTGCAAAAAACAAGAGAGGGGTAGAGAGAGTGCAAAAAACAAGAGAGGGGTAGAGAGAGTGCAAAAAAACAAGAAGAGAGGGGTAGAGAGAGTGCAAAAAAACAAGAAGAGAGGGGTAGAGAGAGTGCAAAAACAAGAGAGGGGTAGAGAGAGTGCAAAAACAAGAGAGGGGTAGAGAGAGTGCAAAAACAAGAGAGGGGTAGAGAGAGTGCAAAAACAAGAGAGGGGTAGAGAGAGTGCAAAAACAAGAGAGGGGTAGAGAGAGTGCAAAAACAAGAGAGGGGTAGAGAGAGTGCAAAGAAACAAAAGTAGAAAGAGTCTGAAAAACAAAAGAGTTGGGTAGAGAGAGTGTAAAAAAACAAGAGAGGGGTAGAGAGAGTGCAGGGAAACGATAGTGTGAGTGTGGAGAAAACGAGGGAGAGGTACTGAGAGTGCAGGAAATTGTAAGAGAGAGAGAGAGCTAGAATGAGTATGGAGGAGGGAGAGGGAGATGTACAGTGTGGCGAAACAGTAGAAAGATGTAGAGACAATACAAACCGAGATGAGACAGAGAAAGAACGCCATGAGTTGACACATTGAAAGAGAGAAAGAGATACCCCCACCCCCCACGAGAAGACAAGAGAGACAAAGAACTGAGAAGACAAGAGAGACAAAGAACTCAGAAGATGAGACAGACTCAGTGAGAAGAAGAGACTGAAACAGAAAGGAATATAAATTTTGAAAATGATTTTAACACAATGACTAAAGATGACTTTGAAGCACAAATCAATAATAATTAATTCTTTCTTAGATAATTAACAGTTAAATGCACTGATCGTCACATGAAAGTGTCTAAAATTTTTTTTTTTTTTTTTATAGCAGTGGAGTTACATCTATTTTTTTTTATCGTAATAATTTGTTCAATGCCATGCGGCAAAAACATCACATTTACTTCAAAATATCCATCCAAAAACACAAAGAAATATATAAAAGATTAATTTTTATGAGATGTTCATAAAACCTGGATCTGTTAGCAAACCACACCATTTAAATTTGATACTATGCCACTTCTGACTTAATTTCAATTATCAAAATGTCGTTTTGATAATACAAAATATTTTACACTATTGACATTGTGCAGACAGTTGTCCTCATCTTAATCGTCATATTCACGATGTTTCGACTATTGAACACTCCGGCATTCTTCAGGTGATATTCATTAGAGTTTCACCTTTATTTTCATATTAACAACATTTCAGCCATTGTATACTCCGACTTTCTTCAGGATCTGTCTATATTTCTGAGAAGAGGTAGTGTAATTATTTACACTATTAATAATTGTTCGGACTATTGTGCTTATCTTTATTGTCATATTCACAATGTTTCGGCCATTGTATACTCTGGCCTTCTTCAGTATGTCTATATTTCTGAGATGAGGTATTCAAACTATTGACATTGTTCAGACTGTTGTCCTCATCTTTATTGTCATATTCAGGTTTCGGCTGTTGTACACTGACCTTCTTCAGTATCTGTCTATATTTCTGAGATGAGGTACTGTAACTATTTACACTATTTACATTGATCAGACTGTTGTCCTCATCTTTGTTGCCATATTCACGACTTTTCGGCTGTTGTATGCTCTGTCCTTCTTCAAGTGATATATGTTGGAATTTTGAACCGAACCCTGGCCTAATGGATACGAGCATTGCTTGAAGTAATCCACTTATTTGATCCAAAGAGTTATGAGTTCAGTACCTGATCACAGCAGAGGTAAAGAAAAACTTGGGGATTATTAAAAGGAAATAACTGAAACCGAGATATCCAAAAAGGCATGGCATGTGGAACTAGAACACTCTACCCTAGTGGATGAAATTAATGTCTTGGTTTGAATTTCCAATGCATATCAACTGAAGATGGCTCAGACAGTCACAATAGTTTAGTGGATTAAATCATTGGTTCATGCATCTGGTGACACAGTAATTTTGAGTTCAATCTCTGGGCCAGGCAGTGTCTATTTAGAATCAGAGCAAGCAAGAACTGAGGAGTACTAAAAATAAAACTATATAAGATATCCTTAAGCATAGTGGAACAAGAACAGTCTGCCACCGTAGATTAAATAAAGGGTTCAGTTCGGAATTCCCTGAATATATCGATCCAGGTAACCTACAGGGCGAGCAATAAATGGGCAGTACTAAAAATAAGAACTAGACCAGATATCTCGAGACATGGGCAGTGGAACGAGAACAGTCTGCCCCTGTAGATAAAATAAAGGGTTTAGTTCGGAATTCCATGAATATATTGACCTGGGTAACCTACAGGGCGAGCAATAAATGAGCAGTACTAAAAATAAGAACTAGATGAGATATCACAGGACATGAGCAGTGGAATGAGAACAGTCTACCCCAGCACGTTAAGGGTGACAGAAATGGTAAGGTGACACTGAAGATGAGGACAATAGTCCAAACAATGTAAATAATGTAAACCTTATCTCGAAAATATAGATACAACATATTTTATTTAACTAAAGTTTTATATATTTAAAAGAAAGTTAATTTTTTAGGGTGTTTCTAAAACATGCAAGATCCACAATGTTTATATATATACATTATATATGTTCCAAACATTGTTATAGCCATTATGTGATAGTGGGAACAAACTCCCACTGTCTATAATATGCTTCCACAGCATCATCTCAAGTAGACTCTGACAATCGAGTTGATATCAAAAAGTGGGTAACTGGTACTTCATATCCATCTGCTTTTTGGAGCTCAACAGGCTAGGAAGTCAGCCCATCTAGAGGAAGGAAAATCCCGATTTTAAACCTTTGTTTCCTTGTGTTTATATCCAAGCATGGAGAAGACTGTTAATCTGGACAGAAAAACTGAATTGATGTATTTATAAAGTGTCTAACTCATTCAAAGTAGGAACCATGAATATCTATGCATTTTTATTGCTGAATTACAAGTTGTTTATAGCTTTAAGATAAAAGTCTAATGGTTTGGATGCCATGAAATCCTTGAATAAAAATTCTGTATCTTGTACACAATGGAATGGCTTGAATTGTCAAGATGCTTGAAAAAGTGGTCGTCATGGGATTAGAGATCATTGTAATATGGTGGATAAGGCAAAGTCTGGTATCCCAAGTTGGTGAGCTCCTGTAATATCAACCTGGCAATATATGGCTGAGCCTTGTCAGGAAGCAGCATTGGACCTCATCAATTATCAAGTGCTAGTTGTATTTGCTTATCTGAATGTGCATTTCATCCAGTTGTTGGTAGTAAACTTCACCAGTGATCCTCTGGTTAGATTCCAGAAAATGGTAATGGATCCAATGGTGGATCACCAGACAGTTAAAATAGTTTAGTGAATTAAATCAATGGTTCGTGCATTTGGTGACACAGTAATGGTGAGTTCAATCTTTGGACTGGGCAGTGTCTATCTAAAATCTGAGCAAGCAATGACTGAGCAATACTAAAAATAAGAACTAGATGAGATATCCCAAGACATGGGCAGTGGAATGAGAACAGTCTACTACCATAGATTAAATAAAGGCTTCAGTTCAGAAATCCCTTTAGGTTATCCAGATCTATATATATACCTGATGAAGGCTGGAGGGCTGAAACATAGTAACAACAATAAAGATGAGGATAATAGTCTGAATGTAATTAGTGTCAATTATGATAACTTCTCATCCAATAGATTCAGGCACAAAAGGTGAAATACATGTTCATTTGAAAAATATGGAAAGTACGGAAGAACTTCCCATACCTATTCTCTGATATGTTTTTCCTTATCTTTTCATATTCAATATTTATAAAACTCAAAAATTTGGACAAAACTTCAGTCGCTCATAAGACAGAAGAGAGACTATAAAATTCTTTTTTTAGAGACAAAATAAATGAAAAATAAAATGATTAAGGAAATTAAAAAGTAAATAAAAATAAATAAAAGAAAAAAATTAAAAATGAATAAAATAGGTAAAAATAAAATATAAAATAATGAGAAAATAAAATGTTAAACAATTAATAATAAATAAAAATTAAATAAAAAGTAAATAAAGTAAAATAAAATTGAAAATAAGTAAAAATAAAATTGAAAATAAGTAAAAATAAAATTAAAAATAAGTAAAAATAAAATTAAAAATAAGTAAAAATAAAATTAAAAGTAAGTAAAAATAAAATTAAAAATAAGTAAAAATAAAATTAAAAATAAGTAAAAATAAAATTAAAAATAAGTAAAAATAAAATTAAAAATAAGTAAAAATAAAATTAAAAATAAGTAAAAATAAAATTAAAAATAAGTAAAAATAAAATTAAAAATAAGTAAAAATAAAATTAAAAATAAGTAAAAATAAAATTAAAAATAAGTAAAAATAAAATTAAAAATAAGTAAAAATAAAATTAAAAATAAGTAAAAATAAAATTAAAAATAAGTAAAAATAAAATTAAAAATAAGTAAAAATAAAATTAAAAATAAGTAAAAATAAAATTAAAAATAAGTAAAAATAAAATTAAAAATAAGTAAAAATAAAATTAAAAATAAGTAAAAATAAAATTAAAAATAAGTAAAAATAAAATTAAAAATAAGTAAAAATAAAATTAAAAATAAGTAAAAATAAAATTAAAAATAAGTAAAAATAAAATTAAAAATAAGTAAAAATAAAATTAAAAATAAGTAAAAATAAAATTAAAAATAAGTAAAAATAAAATAACTAAATTAAAAAAATAAATAAAATGAATGAAAATAAAGAAATAAATAAAATAAGTTAAAATAAAAATAAGAAAAAATATAAAAATAAACAAAAATTTAATAAATAAAAATAAAATAAGCCAGTAAAAACTAAAAGTAAATGAAAATAAATAAAATAAAAACGAAAATAATAAAAATAAGTTACTGAAAATAAAAAAAGAGTAAAAATAAAAACAAACATAAAATAAATAAAAATAAAAAAAAAAAATGATTAAAATCAACCAATCAGAATAATCAACCAATCAGAATAATCCCCTGTTTCCATTATTACAAAGCAGTGAACAGTTAGTGACAAGAAGAGACTGGCATTTTTACCATGTCAAGCAATTTTTTTTCTCTTTCCTGTGTAATCTGAAAGTAATCCTGTGTCGGATGAAATCAAAGAAAAGAAAGGAATTTTATCCCTGGCCAGAGGGATTTACAGAATAATGGCCATCCTCTTGAGTGGCACGAAGCTTTATATTGACCACTGACCAAATTTACTGAGGCTGGATGCCAGTTATCTGAATCTTTTTTTTTTTTCCTGATGGGGCTACAGATTTAAATGCAATTGCCATGGAAATAAGACTTGAGAAGCCCATCCCTTCTAGAAACGTGAGCCGAACCCATTCAAAACACTGACACTCAGAGACCATCAGAAAAATAACCAACAAACGAAATCGTCATCAACAACAAAATAATAATAACATTAATATCTATATATGAGTAGATAGCTATTTACACTATTTACATTGTTTGTACTGCTGTCCTCATCTTTATCATATTCACAATAATTCGGCCAATGTACACTCTGGCCTTCTTCAGTATCTGTCTATATTTCTGAGATGAGGTATTGTAACTATTTACACTGTTTACATAGTTTGAACTATTGTCCTCATCTTTATTGTCATATTCACAATGTTTCAACCAGTGTACATTCCAGCCTTCTTCAGGTGACATACATTGAACTTGACCCTTTATTTCATTGACCAGGGTAGATTGTTCTAAATCCAGATGCCATGTCTCTTCTATAATGCCTAAAACATTGTGATGAGGACAATAATCAAAAAACTGTAAATAGCATCAATAGTTACACTTCCTTATCTCAGGAATATAGAAGTACGAAAAATGAAGAATCTTGAAGAAGGCAGGGGTATAGAATGGTCAAAACGTTGTTAATATGGCAAAAAGATGAGGACAATAGTCTGAACAATGTAAATAGTTACAATACCTCATCTCAGAAATATAAACAGATCCTGTAGAAGGCAGGGGGGTGTACAATGGTCGAAACATTGTGAATATGACAAAAAAGATCAGGGCAATAGTCTGAACAATGTAAATAGTGTAAATAGTTACAATACATCATCTCAGAAATATAGACAGATTCTTAATTAGTTGTTTTATATAAGTGATAAATTTATCAAAGTACAAGTTTTTTATTTTTTCCCCTGCCCCCATCCCATTTTCAAGGATTTTTTTGCAACTTGTGACTTCGTACTAGCATGAACATAAACAACTTCTGAATAGATCTGCCTGTTAATGTTGTCATTATTGGCCTTTACTTTTGACTGTCATTTAGTGCCACCAGGTGATGTTTTCTATAAAATGTTGGCAGCCATATTGAAAATGGCCTAAGTCAGCGGTGGCCAACCTTTTGATTCCATGCACCAGAAAGGGAAGTGGCACCTTTCAACATTCCCAATACGCTTCTATGCCATTTATAGTCTGAACTCTGCTGAGGCTAAAGTTGTTTACCCAATTTCCATTTTCCTGCAAAAGCAGCAAATTTTATGATTCTCTACGATTAACGCTTTCATACTTGCCAGCATCAACCGGGCTTGAAACCGTATCGGTAATAGTCGTAAAGTAGGGAATGATTCATAATTTTCCTTTTTATTTGAAATGTTCTGAATTGTCAGAAAAGAAAACGAAAAAGGATTCATGTCATATTGTTACTGTGGAATTCATTTCCCAGTGTGCTTGTCAAACTCATCGCCTCCGGGCAGAGAGGAACCCAGACGAGGCTATGTCGAAAGGCAGAGTGTCGTCTGGAGATTGTAGACCAGGGGTGGCCAACCTTTTGATTCCATGCGCCAATATTTTGTACGATTAATTTAAATGCGCCACACAAACATTCACTTCCTTTCAGTACGTGTTGTAATATGGACATATTTTAAAGTTATAATAAAATCTATTTATTTGAATGCGGACTCTAATTAGTATAGGCACTTATAATATTGAAGTTACGATTCAGCGAAATGTAAATCATGAAATTATTCTTACATTAATTTAACGAAATCCAGACACAAACGCTCTCTCCAATGCAGTGATAAAGAATGAGAAACATTTTAGAATAGAATCCAGTCTACCAGTTAGTTAAGCACTCAGTCAACCAAAAGGACAACGTCACCATTTTTAACAAAAAGAAATGGTACAAACACAAATCAAACTTTCGCAAAGGACGTGCAACAAATATAAAATCACTGAAATGAATGAGTAGAAGTGGCTTAGTTTCTTTTCATCAAAAGAATGCAATGCGCCACTTGTAAGCATCCAATGCGCCATTTATGGCGCATGCGCCACAGGTTGGCCATCCTTGTTGTAGACAGCTACCCGACCCGTAGGGTCTACAGGGAAATTTTGTCCGAGCCTACAGGCTCAATTCTCCCCACATTAAATTCAGCTTTGTGACACATCTAACCGCGTGGGGAGGTTAGTGAATATCTTCATGTCACATTATTAATAAAAAGAAATGGGATAAAGACAAATCAAACTTTTAGCACTTTCGCAAAGGACGTGCAATAAATATAAAATCACTGAAATGAATGAGTAGAAATGGCTTAGTTTCTTTTCATCAAAAGAATGCAATGCGCCACACGTTCGCCATCCTTGGTCTAAGTACTCGGTTGTCCATATTCAGACTAACAGGAGGCTTACTTTATTGCAAATGCAATTGAATCCCTGAGAATTAACACTACGTGCCCAATTTCACAAGGCCTGAACCAAGCCATTTTGATACTGAAGAAACATATGCACATATTTTATATGTACAAGTAAGAAAAATAGGCTCAAACCTGCAGACTTTTACAAAATCTCAATGTTCAGTCAGATTGTGCAAAGTGGTACAGGCCTTAAACTTTTCAGCACCCTCACATATACAAGCTTGAATTGCATGTGAGTTCACGGCTGTTAACCGTATTCAACGTCACGTGAGATACATAACTTTATGGCCAAAAGGTACTCGAACACGTGAACGATCAGATTGAAAGAAATCTTATTAATAGTACGTTGCCTCCAGGATTGCATTCACAGAGAAATGCCTTCAGGATTTGTAATCGTTTTTCACAGGTAGAGATGCAGAGAACTATTGTATTCGGATCTTAGCATTTAATTTTCGGCAAGTTCCTTTGCAATTTTCGATCTGGAATAAAACGACTTATTCAACACCAGAAGAACATTGCCAAAAGGCTCAATAGACATTCTGTGTCTTTCCTATTTAATATAACATTTTAAGAGTGTGTGTGAGTATATATATATATATATATATATATATATATATATATATATATATATATATATATCAGTATCACACATGCCTCGTGTGGGAAACTGGGGAGGAACAAAATGTATATACATTATTAGTGAGTATATATATATATATATATATATATATATATATATATTATATGTATGTATCTAAGTGTGTATATCTGGATGTATGTGGGCATATACATATATATGTGTGTGTGTGTGTGTGTTCTAGAAGCATTCACACTTGTTGAAAAGCAAATTAAGATTTATCTTTAAATTTTCCATATTCCTCAGGTGATATTTGCCATTGAAAATTATATATATTCCTTTTTTGCTTATTGAATGTTGTGCCCAAAGGAGTGGAATTTCTTTTACGTTCTTGAATTAACAAATAAAGTTTGAAATGGGTCCAGATTAAGAAATTATGTTGGACTTCGATTAATGACAAAAATAAAATTAGAAAACAGATGATCTTTTCTTCATTAATCCTTTCACCCCAAGCAAGGCAATAAAGCCACTAAGATGCAAGTAGTTATGAAGTGTAAGAGAATATGAGAAAAAAATAAGAAAACTAAGAAGGCAAGGTCATATATACGTTTCATTGAATAATTTAGCTAAGTTTTGTCTAATTATTTTTAATTGGATCCTTTCATATTTATGGACAAGCATGTTAGTGCCATTATTAAAGGACGCAAGAAAATTACCGTGTTGATACATATTATTCATATTAATATGAAAGGATCAAATTGAAAATAGATAAAATTTGTTCAAATTATTCAATGAAACATATCTCAATGAAACATACTGCCAAAATATACACTATTTTTATTTTTTTTTTACTATATATATATATATATATATATATATATATATATATAAATTCATGAATCATTCATACAGAAAACAAATATAGAGGTTAATGATTTAAATGGCGAGAATATATCTTCGCAAACAATATAAATAAGATACACCAACCCCGAACCTGTATATGAATGATATGATCCCCGTTTATAAATTCCAGTTGCATAAGGTCTTTTTAAATTTTTACAAGCTTTCGTCTGTTCCTACAGACATCATCAGGTATGGAAGTAGATTTTGTTCTTGTTTTTACTTCTCAGTAATAAGAGGACAACGAAAATAGAGATGTAATGCGAAAAAAATGCTATGAGAAATGTGTTATTGTTTTGGAACGTGCAGTCACAACGCTGAGTTTGAATTTAAATTTTAAGGTTGTGCATTTTTGTACAAATATAGCAATAAGAGAATTCTTTTTTACTGGTAGATTTTCTGTGAATATGGCATGAACTATATTGTTCAATAATTACAGTAATGTCACACTTATTATCTGAGAGGATATATATATGGAGGCATGGAGGTGTAATGGATAGTGGCCCAGATTGAGAAATCTGGGAGCCAAGTTCGAATTCCAGTCGATTTCCATTATATTCACTTATGTACCAATACCATTGGGAAAAGTATGAACAGTCTTTTTCTACCACTCCATATACTGTGGGTAAGCAGCAGGACAGACTGGGTTCTATAGCCTTGGATGGCAACTGGTCTAGGAGAAGGACAGCTCTGAATTCAAAACCTGCGGAGGTTCATCTTTGGACCTTTTAGCACATGATACACCAGGTCTGCATATTCAGCTCTTCAAAAAGTGTGGCTGTGCATTATTCAAATCATAAGTGCAGGTTGTCTGGCTGCCAGTTCCTAAGAACAGTTTCCTGACTCTCATACATTGTAAAAAGGGTCCCCAGTAGACGCGAGTCAACAGCACACGTCAATCAACAACAGGAGTTTCCACTCTCTCTCTCTCTCTCTCTATATATATATATATATATATATATATATATATATATATGGTGTAATGGTTAGCAAGTTTGTCTCGCTAGAACATGTTACGACTGAGTGGTGAGTTCAATCCTCACTGGGTGTTCCATACTTCCGGCCTTGTGCCACATCTAAGCAGCACTTAAAAAAATCACTCTATATATATATATATATATATATATATATATATATGTGTGTGTGTGTGTGTGTGTGAGTCGAGATTATAACAGCTTGGTAGGCCACGAGCTTGGTGGTTTGTGTTAACCCAGGATTGCTGAAGACTTTTCTGAACATCTTCAGTATGCAGCATGGGTGGCCTTGATTTGGTTAGCAGTTATTATAAGGCATACAAGTCACACTAATTAACCCATAGCTGGTGGATTCATGTTGAATCTGAATTAGATAAACAAGAAATTATAAGTGGGAAGCAAGAAGCTGGTAGAGTATTCCACAAGCGGGAAATGCAAGAGAAGCTGTTAGCATAGAACTTACGGTTACAATGAGCCATTTCAACTGTAAAATGATGAGACCTTGCTGACAATCTAATACTGTGTGCAAATTCATAAAGTCTAACTACCATAGAGGAAAGTTCATCCTAACAATTACCAAGAAAATATTTATAGAAAAGGCACAGGGAAACTACATTAGAAGTTGTGGGAAAATGACTGAAGCTGAGTTGTCAGGTCAGGACCAATAACATTGCAGATTCTTTTGGGTTTTTTTCTGAAAATGTTTATTTGAGAGATAAGAGAAATCCAATGACAATTTTTTCTGTTCATACGATAGGGTTGATAAATCAATCATAGAAATTCAAGATTTCCTTATTTTTCCAGTCAGGTGGTCAGACAATTTTAACGAATCACACACATAAATCATTCATAACTAAACCCATTACTGTCCATATTTCAGAAATTAGCCAGGTAGGGTTAAATTTTTTCTTAGATTTCTCATTTAAAACAACTTGTTCCTCGGTTTCTAAACCAAAATCAAAGTATTAAAAAAAGAAAGATTGGAGTGAGAAATAATAGTAAAATAAAGAGAAAATGCCAATTTTTATGATTCTAATACAGAATAAAAAACAAAGTCACTTGCTAATTTTCTAATAAATGTTCTGATTCAATCGAAACAATCCCGAACAAAAAAAATATATAATAAAGCAGAGACATTTTTAAGATAAAAAATAATAAAATCAAAAAAATGTCTAACTACAAAAAAAAAATACCATTTAAAAATCATCATCTATCAATTATATTTTATGTTCCAGTTTACAACGTAGTTATGACTCATCTGGACAGATCTGCGTAAAACCTTTCTTTCACCATAAAAGAATTAAACAAGACAATGTTAAAATTGGCCTCCTCTCACCAATCATAAAATTCATAATCTGAATTTGATTAGATTAAGACTAGCAATGGGCTGCAAATAAGAAGGTGAAGACATTTCCACACACCTCACCCTCTTTGGTTGTCCCTGAACGCTATCATCATCAACATTTGATCTGTTAATGTTAATTCAAGCACAGAAAGGAAGCTCTGTGGCAATGTAGGATGCATTGTTGGCTTTTAGGAAGCATTTGTGAAATCGATAGCTAATTTCATTTGAAAAAGTATTTCATCATAAAAACGAGTGAGGACGTAAACCCTCAACATACATATATTTTTATATATTTACTTATATATCTTTGTCTAAACTATTACTTACTACCTAAATATAACACACACACACATATATATATATATATATCCACATTTAAGGTATTAATTGCTATAATATATATATTATAGTAAAAAAAGAACAATAAGATATATAATCCAGTGTTCTTATTGATATTTTTATTTCTACAAAACAGAGCATAAATATTATAAATTAACTGATTTAAAAATATGGTTCCATCCATATTTTTAAATCTCATATATATATATATATATATATAAAATCTCCTTGTTGAAGCTATTAATTGCTATATATATATGGATAATATTAGTGGTTAATATACACATACATATGCAATCATATATATATATATATATATATATATATATAAAATAATTCCAAGAGGATAGAATTCAGGTTGAACTCAATGACCAGGACAGAGTAAGGATATAATAAAAATTTGTAGGTTTGATGAATTGGATCGTATTTACGATTCCAATGGAATAAATTATGACCATGGAATATTAGTGTTTAAGTCTTTTTATTATATATATATATATATATATATATATATATATATATATATCCTTGTCAAAACTATTAATTGCTATATATATATATATATATATGATTGACTGCCATTGATTTTGACATATGAAGATCTGACAACCTCATTCAGTATTTATGTTTGTGACTTATGTGACACTTCATTCCTGCTAGTAAACATATTATACAACTGCAAGGATCTCGGGACAAAGTCCCAGAAACATTTGCTAAAACTTTTCGCTATTGTCTTTCATCACTTAGGCCAGTAATATGAGCGATTTTGAAATTTCTGAAACGACTGACATAAATACCTCCAGTTATTTCTATCATGGCAACTTGCATAGATTTAGTATAAGGCATATTGACAGCTGATCCACAGCCATCCAAAAGTCCTTTGTCCACTGTCAAGCTGGCTATACACGAAGACCTTAAGTATGCTGTCGTCACTCATCCTTTCAACACAAGACAACCAAAGTTGTGACTGCATCAGCAAAGTCTTACATCTACATATATATATATATATATATATATATATATATATATATATATATATATATATATATATATACCAGACATTTAGCCGATCTGCGCTACTAACAAGGTATTCCCAGAAATGTTTAATTATCCTTGGTTGACTTTTACTTCTTTGTTTTTGTTAAGTATTTATTTGTGCTTGGAATAAAATTTTTGAAGTTTTGAGTTATATTTAATCGTTAACAGCCACTGTACATCACAAAAACTATATATATATATCATACACGCATGTATATCGGGGATGTGCCATCAAGTTCAGCAGTGATTACCCTCAATAGCATAGATCAGCAGCAATATTTTCTTTCTACGGCAAAATATGCACCTGATCCAACAAAATTATGAAGGTGCAGAATATTTTATTTTTTTGTAGATTTACTACATAAAAGGTCACAAGCAACCTACCTTGAGTAATTACTAACAATGTGCACTATATATATATATATATATATATATATATATATATTAATGCATGTTTTATTAATTAATATAGACAAATTTTGTCTATTTTAAGTAAGTTCCTTTCATAATTGTCTTATAAGCTTAAAAAAATGGCACAAGAGAAGAGAAAAAATGGCACAAGAGAAGAGAAAAAAATGGCACAAGAGAAGAGAAAAATAAAAGATCTTAAGTTTACAGGTGTAAAGAAAAAAAAGGCACAACTGAAGAAAAATGGCGCAAAAAGAAAGAATAAAGACTCAGTAGATTGAAGTTTCTTCAAACTTAAATAATTCTTGGTAATTTTGTTGACAAAGAACAAAAAAAATTAATCCCAAAAACAGTATGATAAGATAATGGTCCATATAAGTCCTTCAAACAGTATCTCTTGAAATCATCAAAGACCTTAAGGATATGGCTTTCGCTTGCTTTCATTTCCCTCAGCAAATAGTTTTCGTTAATTGCAAAATGAAAGAGGGTGGGGGGATGAAAAAAGAAGCTCCAAATCGGCTTCAATTTATTTTATTGTACCACTGACAAGCTGAGCAGGAATGATGAGACAGGAAAGAAGCTATTAAAAACTCGGACAGGAGAGCTACATATTAAGGAGATAAAAAAAGTGGAATTCAATTTTACATTTTCCTTCAAGATTTCCGGCGTGATAGTAAGGGGTGGGGTTGGGTAGCAGAAAGTTAGTTAAATTTTTTAATTGAAATCTCAAGAAGATTCGGAGAGAAAGAGATGAGGCGATTTAATGGAGATAGTTCAAGAAGTAACAAGGAACATTAAAAGAGAGAAAAAAAAAAAATTAAACTTTAACAAAATTCTGCTAGCAACAATAATAGTGAAGCAGTGAAAAAAAAATAAAAAAGCAAAAATATTGGAAAGCATTATTTCAATTTCTTTTATTACCTCTACCTCATATATATATATATATATATATATATATAGGGTGTTCCAATAACTTGGACCGATTTTTAATGTGAATTAAGTTTAAGTGTCTAATGATTTTTTTCTTTTAGATTTGGTGGGCATTTTGGTGATAGATATTGTTTTTCACACATAATTGCCATGACTTAAATAACATGAGCCAATAGAGAAATAAATAAATTTTCACCGCTAAGACCGATTTAATTACTGCTGACTTTGATTCATCTTACTGAAACACCTTTATATATATATATATATATATATATATATATATATATATATATGTTGCCTCTAAGCGTTGACTTCTATGTTCACTTTTATATTTACACACGCTCTATCTCTGATATTGAGCACTTTATCCCATAAATATAGCGCACCTTAAGACTATATTTCTTATATATATATATATATATATATATATATATATATAATATAAAAGCGTGAAACCCAGGGTCACAAACTCACATCAATCCAACCAAATATGTTAGCTCTATATCTGATATTGAGCACTTTCTAATAAGTACTGCATATATAATATATATATATATTAACGAACATTGAAGCCAACACTCAGAATCAACACTGTTTCATGCCAAGTGCAATCCCCAGGACAGTTGATTGAAACCATATGTTGTCTCCGAGTGTTGACTTAAATGTTCACTTTTATATTTATATTTACATATGATCTATCTCTGATGTTGAGCACTTTAAAAATAGCATACCTTAAAAGTATATATATGTGTGTGTGTGTGTGTGTGTATGTGTGCACATCAAGACTAACAGCAAAATTGTTCAAATTGTGTAACAGTGTGGGATAATTGTTCATCCTACAAAATCTTTAATATCTGAAAAGAACCACTAAATTAATAGAGTTTCTTTTTTGCAACCTTTTCAGAATAGATGTTTAGCTATCTTGATGGCATTTGTCCTAAGAATCACTGAAAAACCCTTTGAATTATTCAGCTAGAAAGAGAACAGGTTAAAATCATTTTCAGTCAGCCCCACTCTGTCTTCGCAACTGAGCAATGGTTTGAGGAAAAAGATCATTCAGACCTTCAGTATTGGTCCCTACATTCATACTCTGGCTTCCATATTCAAAGTCCATTCTAGAACCATCAAAAGAACGGTGAATAAGTTTAAAAAAATAGGGAACAGTAGAGAGGAAAACAGGATAAGGAGGTTGCAACAAGGGGGATAATCATTTCAACTTAGAGCCAAAGAGATCAGTTAAAAAAGATCCAACTCAATCCATAAGATGTTTGGCACATCAGAAAGAAGATTCAGATTTAACAGTCCAAAGAACAGGGAAAAAAAGACTTGCAAATGAAATTTTATGAGAAATTTGTGAGGTACATTGTTACGCCAGGATAGAAAGTTAGGTTAGAGAGGGTGAAGATAATCTTGAATAAGTTGGAAAATGATCTTGGCATAATATATACAGTGTAACCCGGATATAAGAGAGATTTTCTCTGGTCCCAAATTAGAGCCTGTGTTAATGTATATAAATTAGACCAAACCCGGATATAAGAGACCCCTTCTCCGGTTCTCTCTTATATCCGGGTTACACTATATATATATATATATATATATATATATATATATATATGAACTTAATTTCATTCCTTCATGATTAATTAATAATATGTCATTTATGATTGATTTTATCATGATTATTCTGTTAAACTTGGAGAGTAATTATACATTCTTATCACTCAAAGTAGAGTCCAATAGTGTTATAAAAAACCTCAGAGAATTCCAGTAAGATATCTTTAATCATTTCTATACAACAGTTCAAAGTTTAATCTAATAATTTGACTGTTTTGCTGTTACACCTGGTACATATATATATATATATATATATATATATATATATATATATATATATATATATATATATATTCGCAAGCACTGACTAGTCTCGATGTTGTTTTAGTTCAGTGATTTTACAGGAACACAAATATTTATGAACTTGCCTTAGCCTAAGACTGTGGTTCCCAAACATTTTTTTTTACACTGGGTTGCATTTTTTAAATGAAAATTTTCATGCTCCTCACCAAACTTTGTGTGATAAAAAGTACAGTAAAAAAAGAGAGAGTGAGAGAGTGAGAAAGAGAGAGCGTGAGAAAGAGAGAGCGTGAGTGAGAGAGAGTGAGTGAGAGAGAGTGAGAGAAAAAGTGAGAGTGAGAGAAAAAGAGAGAGTGAAAGAGAGAGTGAGAGAGAGAGTGAGAGAGAGAGTGAGAGAGAGAGTGAGAGAGAGAGTGAGAGAGAGAGAAAAAGAGAGAGAGAGAAAAAGAGAGAGAGAGAAAAAGAGAGAGTGAGAAAAAGAGAGTGAGAGAGAGAGAGAAAAAGAGAGAGAGAGAAAAAGAGAGAGAGAGAGAAAAAGAGAGAGAGAGAGAAAAAGAGAGAGAGAGAAAAAGAGAGAGAGAGAAAAAGAGAGAGAGAGAGAAAAAGTAAGAGAGAGAAAAAGTAAGAGGGAGAAAAAGTAAGAGGGAGAAAAAGTAAGAGAGAGAAAAAGTAAGAGAGAGAGAAAAAGTAAGAGAGTGAGTGAGAAAAAGAGAGTGAGTGAGAAAAAGAGAGTGAGTGAGAAAAAGAGAGTGAGTGAGAAAAAGAGAGTGAGTGAGAAAAAGAGAGTGAGTGAGAAAAAGAGAGTGAGTGAGAAAAAGAGAAAAAGTGAGTGAGAAAAAGAGAAAAAGTGAGTGAGAAAGAAAAAGAGAAAAAGAGAGTGAGTGAGAGAGAAAAAGAGAAAAAGAGAGTGAGTGAGAGAGAAAAAGAGAGTGAGTGAGAGAGAAAAAGAGAGTGAGTGAGAGAGAAAAAGAGAGTGAGTGAGAGAGAAAAAGAGAGTGAGTGAGAGAGAAAAAGAGAGTGAGTGAGAGAGAAAAAGAGAGTGAGTGAGAGAGAAAAAGAGAGTGAGCGAGAGAAAAAGAGTGAGAAAGAGAGAGAAAGAGAGTGAGCGAGAGAAAGAGAGTGAGCGAGAGAAAGAGAGTGAGAAAGAGAGAGAAAGAGAGTGAGAAAGAGTGAGAAAGAGAGAGAAAGAGAGTGAGAAAGAGAGAGAAAGAGAGTGAGAAAGAGAGAGAAAGAGAGTGAGAAAGAGAGTGAGAAAGAGAGAGAAAGAGAGTGAGAAAGAGAGAGAAAGAGAGTGAGAAAGAGAGAGAAAGAGAGTGAGAAAAAGAGAGTGAGAAAGAGAGTGAGAAAAAGAGAGTGAGAAAGAGAGTGAGAAAGAGAGAAAGAGAGTGAGAAAGAGAGAGAAAGAGAGTGAGAAAGTGAGAGAAAGAAAGTGAGAGTGTGAGAGAGAAAGTGAGAGTGTGAGAGAGAAAGTGAGAGTGTGAGAGAAAGTGAGAGAGAAAGTGTGAGTGAGAGAGAGAGAAAGTGTGAGAGAGAGAGAGAAAGTGTGAGTGAGAGAGAGAGAAAGTGTGAGTGAGAGAGAGAGAGAAAGTGTGAGTGAGAGAGAGAGAGAAAGTGTGAGTGAGAGAGAGAGAGAAAGTGTGAGTGAGAGAGAGAGAGAGAAAGTGTGAGTGAGAGAGAGAGAGAGAAAGTGTGAGTGAGAGAGAGAGAGAGAAAGTGTGAGTGAGAGAGAGAGAGAGAAAGTGTGAGTGAGAGAGAGAGAGAAAGTGTGAGTGAGAGAGAGAGAGAAAGTGTGAGTGAGAGAGAGAGAGAAAGTGTGAGTGAGAGAGCGAGAGAAAGTGTGAGTGAGAGAGCGAGAGAAAGTGTGAGTGAGAGTGAGAGAGAAAGTGAGAGTGAGAGTGAGAGAGAAAGTGAGAGTGAGAGAAAGTGAGAGTGAGAGAAAGTGAGAGAGAGAGAAAGTGAGAGTGAGAGAAAGTGAGAGTGAGAGAAAGTGAGAGTGAGAGAGAGAGAAAGTGAGAGAGAGAGAAAGTGAGAGTGAGAGAGAGAGAAAGTGAGTGAGAGAGAGAGAGAAAGTGAGTGAGAGAGAGAGAGAAAGTGAGAGAGAGAGAGAAAGTGAGAGTGAGAGAGAGAAAGTGAGAGTGAGAGAGAGAAAGTGAGAGTGAGAGAGAGAAAGTGAGAGTGAGAGAGAGAAAGTGAGAGTGAGAGAGAGGGCTAAAAGGAAGATAGCTATAGATTCAATGTCAGAACATTACCATCGATAACTCTCTAGGGCACACAAAAGAAAGAGGGCTTGGAGAATTTGATACTCACAGGACAGGTAAGTTGGACAGAGGAAAACAGTGTATAGCTTACCTAATGAGCTTGTGTAAATGGGTGGCAGTTAAGGGTTTAGGAGACATAGCAAAACACACCAAATTTAGTAAAAGCTACAAAGGACAAGAAACTGGAGCGACATGATCATACTCGTGCTGAAGGGACACGATGCATAAGTGAAAAAGGAGGAGGAATTGGGTTAAATCGTATGTAAAAGATGATGGTGGTGATTTTCTAAGTGTAACTTAGATGTGGCTCAAGTTTGGTAGTATGAGGCACTCAGTGAGGATCAATCTCACAACTCAGTCATAATTGAGGCAAGCTTGTTAACTATTACTCTACGTCGAAGCTCACACAAAAGAGGATAATGACGAGTGGTGTTGTAGCAGGATCATGTGTTGTCATCTGATTTCCAGTGTAAGCCACCATACGCCGAGAGTGTGAAATCTCATTTTAAAAAATTATATATAAAGTTATGATGATGATGATTCAACAAGGAAAGAAAAAAAAGAGTAAAAAAAAAGAAGCAATACTAAAAATGAAAGTAATTCTAATTTCAATGAAGTAGAAAAGATTTTTTTTTAAATTACCCCCGGACAAATCTTCCATTGCGAACAAAGACATTAGAAAATTCTACCACCACTTCCACAACCGCTAATTCAAGTTTCTTTTCTTTCCGATTTACCTACAAGACGATATTGTTTTATTACGACATGAAACAAAAGAGCTAATTTGACAGAATAAAAAGGTGTCCACGTGATTCAAGGATAGAAAAAAAAATTGAATTCTTTGAAAAGAAAAACTTAACTTATTCTATATTTTTTTTTATTCTTTCAGTTATTAACGTCTATCATTTTGGACCAAGAGAGGCCAATAAATTTTGATGTGGAAAACATTTTCTTACAACATTATAGTGAGTCACTCCAAGAGATTTCTGTTCTAAGATAAAGAACAAATTGTCTTAATTTTTGGGATAAGGAATTATTATTTTGGTTTAAGGTACCAGATTTCAGCAGCTAAATATTTTGCATTATGGTGGCCAAGTAGATATGAATGTGCGAGTTAATTGCATGCACCTTACAACTGGGGGGTCGCGAGTTCAGTTCCTGGGTCAGGCAGTGAAAGTCACATGATTAGGTTCATTATCAGTTAACCAACATGAGAATGCAAATATGGAATTCTTGCATGCCTAATAAAAAGTAGCAATGAGAAAAATGTGAGGAAATGGCAGGGTGCAAAATATGGAGTGGTTGGGAAATGATTTCAAATGAGTCTTTTAAGAAAAGTACCACAAAGAAATAAAGTGTTCTTTATCTGCTGTGTCTCTTCAGGATGTTGGTGATCATGGCTCTCCACAAATTTTTGTTCTTTGAAGATCTTCATAAATGAAGACTTTTTTTGTTATCTCCCTTAAATCTTGTTCCGCCATCCATTTATTCAAGGTCATTTTTCTTCTTTTTCTATGTCCTATGTCCCTTTAGGACGTTGGCGATCAAGGATTTCCACAATTTCCTATCCTTTGTAACTCTTAATAAATTTTGTCTTTTTATCTCTCCTAAACCATGTTTCACCATTCATTAACTCAAGCTTATTCTCCTTCTGCTTCAGGAAATTAGTGATCATGGCTCTCCACAATTTTCTGTCCGTTATTGATCTTAATCTTGTCTTTTAGTTATTTACCACTCACAGGACATATTGAAACCATCAGGGAAATAGCAAGTGCCCTATCTAACACCTTGTGTAAATGGATGGCAGATCAGGGTGAGATTGTAAAAAGAGAAACATTGCTAAGTGCTACAAAGGATTGGAAGTTGTGGAGAGCCATGATCGCCTACTTTCTGATAGGACATTGCACAGAGAGGTTAGTACTTCTACAGTGAACTTGAACTTAATTCTTTCTGGGTTCCCACACTTTGTAAGTGTCAGACTAAGTGAAGCAAATACCTTAGGGGAGGAAGCTAGCTACTCTTCTGTAGCATCTGTCAGCCTCAAAAAAGGAAAATGAGGTCAATTAATGAGGAGAGATCCTAATAAGCTCTTGGGAAGGCTATTTCGGACTCTAGAGTTATATTAATGGACTGAAGAAGGCATTTGCCTCCAATTTTCCCAAAGAATATCTAATACCTGAATTTAATAGAGCACATTTCCTTCAAACAGCGTACATAAAAAAAAAAAAAAAAAAAAATCTTCTGAGCCAACCAAGCATAGAAATAAATTCAGTATGGGAAGCAGTAATAAAGTGTGCCAGAGAAAAGCGATAACAAAAATTGCAATATAAGCTCTGGTAAAAACATGGATAATAACAGCAAAAAATTGCAATATGAGCACTGGTAAAAAATGATGCTGAAGACATCAGTTTTATAAAACCCAGAAATTCATATCCTGTCGCTTGAAGCAAACTTTTCTTACAATAAATAAATACACAGATGTCCTCAAGGACACATGGCACAGTGGGTAAAGGTGTTGGTTAGATCCAGTAACCCAAAGAGTGTGAGTTCAATATCTGGTTAAAGGTGGTGGAGAACTTGGAGAGGGGAATTAACAGGAGATAACTGATAACTGGCATCAATTACACAAGATACGTGGAAAGCGAAATAAATTGTTCAGTTCAACATTCCAAATAAATACATAAATATGGCAACAAAGATGAGGACAATAGTTCGAATAATGTAAATAGTGTACATAATGCCTCATCTCAGAAATATAGACAGATACTGAAGGGCCGAAACGTTGTAATAAATATAGCGACAAAGATGAGGACAATATTCCGAATAATGTAAATAGTGTACATAATACCTCATCTCAGAAATATAGACATATTTTTCAAACACTGTATTTAAAAACAAAAAACAATCCAAAAATAATAAAATAAAAAAAGATAATAGGCAATTTTGCCACATTTCTTTACTGTAAAAACAGTTTGCGTGAAGAGACGCGATATTTGAGATCCCTGACATATTTAACTCATCAAATGCATTAAGAGAAAAATAGAACTTTCTATTATTTGAAACCCGAGAAATACAACACCATAATGTATTGACGTCATTTGTATTTTTGATCTGACTTTTTCAAAAGCTATTTTTTCATCATATTTCTTTATATTAATGAATGAATTAAACTTTTCATAATTAGCCCTCATTAGATTCAATCTGGTGTAAGCACAGTGGAGTAATGTTTAACAACCCAGATTGGGGAACTGGAGAGCTGAGTTTGAATTTCATTTGAGTTCATGATATTCACTTACTGTTGTAGCCTACCTACAGATGATAATATGTATGTCCCCATTCACATAAACACAGTAGTAAATACTCTATGTTGATCTCTAGCTGTGATGGTCAAACTCTCTGCCTCCAGGCAGAGAAGATCCCCAAATGAGGCCATGTCAAAAGGCAGAGTCTCGTCAATCTACCATTCATCAATGCTTAGAATATTGCTGCCAAATATGGTCTGATGCTTCAGCTATATCCTTGATAAAATACAAAGAATCTGCAATGTTAATGATGCTGACTTGGCAACTCAGTTTCAGTTGCTTTCCCATTGACCTAATGTGCCTTTTCAATAAATAATTTCATGGTAGTTATTCTGATGAACTTGTTGAACATCTTCACCATAGTCTATGAATATAGAATACAGCGCAGTACATAATCTGTTCAATGAAACAACGTTAATGATTAACACTCACGAGTCAGACACTCTACTTAATCTGACTATATCGCCAATACAACCAGCAGCTGTTCCGTAATTCTTCAGTCTTCAATATCAAAGTGTTACATCATTAACGTTGTTTCAATGAAAATCCAGCTACTGGCTCCGTAATTCTTCATTCATAGCCTATTGCGTGAAGATGTTCAACAACGTTCCATTGAATAACTACCATGAATTATTTATTGAGCCCATTGGTTGGGAAGCAAACTGAAACTGAGTTGCAAGTCCAGCATCAACATTGCCTGTCTTTATGATTAGGAATACTAGATTTGGCAGTTAGGTCTCATCATTTTACAGTTGAATTGGCTAGATGTTACTGTAAGTTCTATGCTAACAGTTTCTTTTCTCGCAGTTCTCATTTGTGGAACTCTTTTCTGGATCATTGTTTCCCAGTCAACTTTGATCAGAAAAAAATGATAAGTAGAATAATAATAATAATAATAATAATATTCCAATAGACTCCTTGAAGGGAATCCCTGGTAGCCCATGCCTTAAAGAAATACAAAAAATTGTACCGACAAATACAGGCCACACCTTATGAAGGGCTTTATCTACGTAAAATATGTGATTTTTTTAAAAAATTGCTCAGTGTAAATGTCATGATGCCATTTCTGGTCGGGACCCAGAAAGAAATGAGTACACACCAGAAATCAAAAGAAATAATAATACTAATAATAATAATAATAATAATAATCGTGAAAACTTCAGTTTTGCTATTTAAAAGTTCTACAATAATAAAATATCTGCAGAAAATCTATCACATCATTAAATATTTGAGCTTTAACAAAGTATTGCAATAACAATCATATATATGAATTCTGGCCATTATTTGAATTTTCTGATGAATTTTAATTCTTATGACTATGTCTGCTCTACGGTCAAATTATAAGGACCTGCAAATTGAAGATTAAATAACGCAAAGACAAAATGTGCCTTCTTATTTATATGGAAGTCCCTGCAAACTGTGATTTTCCAAAAACTATAAAAATACAAGGACCTTGAAATCGAAATCTCAAAAATGTGGCACATAAGAACATCAACAATTCCAGTTGTAGTTGGAGCCCTCGGATTTATTGGAAAGATTTCAATAGACTCATTGAAGGGATTCCTGGAAGTCCATGCCTTAAAGAAATACAAAAAATTGTACTCACAAGTACAACTCATAACTTACGAAGTGATTTATCTATGTAAAATATGTGTGATTTTTTTTTCAAAACTGCTCAGTGAAAAATGTCATGTCGTCATTTCTGATCTTAGGTCTCTTGTCGGGACCCGGAAAGAAATGAGTATAAACCAGAAACGAAAGTAAATAAAACAATAATAATAATCCTAGTCTGTCTATTTGAAATCAAAGTTTGATCCTCACCGGATACTACATATCTGAGGCCTTGTGCTAAACTTAGTAAATAACAAAGATCATTTAGTGATGGTTAATGAGCAAATCTTTAGTTTCCAATAGATCAGGTGGTTGGTATAAAAGTATTATTTACAGGTTGTATTATTTAAAAGTTGAGAATTTCCGGAATATCAAATAAAAGGGATGACTGGAATAAGGGTAAAAAAATGTCATCCAAGTCTGCTCAAATGTAGTTCAATTGACCATTACTAGTGAGTTCAATCCTCACCGGGTGCTCCATATCTGACGCCTTGTGCCAAACCCTGAAAACATCTTATTTCATCAGATTCGGATTCTTCACTATTACAACTAATTTTTTTCTGCTTCTGTTTGCCGACCGTTCCGTCTGACACGCCAGGTACTTGTCAAGAATACAATGTGTTACAATCTGAGGTAGCTCAGAGTAATCCCTGAGAAACAGGATTAGTAAACTGTTCTTGAAAAATTAATGACAGGCCGTAATCCTTTAGGATTGAAATCCCACCCCAACCATGGCCAGCGTCTCCCAGCTTTTATCGTTCTATCTCTTTCTCCCGGCCTCTTCCTCAGCCAAACACCCTCTGCGGTATTTGATTTCTATTGCTAAGACTTCTTGTCCCTTCATCTTCACACTTTGAGGTTTCGAGAACGCAAAGTCATCATCAGGCTTAAATCAGAGTTGAAAGAGCACAACTCTATGAAATGGCCATACCTGCCTCTTCTTCCATACAGCTTCATCCTTCATCAACCATGCCCCACCATCACCAGTGACCGCCTCCTTGACCCCAACACATGCACACAGACTGTGAAATGCATCAGAAAGAGAGCTGTGACTAAAAGATCAAGCCACACTTTGACGCTAATATCAGTGTAATGTTTTTCTGGAGAGAGACGAGCGGAACATCTTTAAGTCGAAGATGGAAAACAGAGGGATTTCAGTTTAATCTCCCCCATGTCAGAACTTCTTTGGACAGATAATGTGAAAAGCTCTGTGCGGACAAGTTTGGACAGTCATCTAGTAGACAAGATGAAATCGAAAACAGTGGGGGAAGTGAAAATAAAGGGGGTGATGCGGCTTAGAAAGAAAAAGCAGCCATAAAAAAAAGAAAAGAAAAAGAAATTACCAGAGCATCAAAGATTATAGGAAAAAAAAAAAAAAAAAAAAAATCAATTGAGTTACAATTAACGAATTCTTGATCAATTTCAAACAGATCCATTTTTTTTTGGTCTAAAGATCCGAGATGAGTATTCCTATTATAACTCTAGCTTGTTCTCTCATCCCATAATTAGTTAGTGTATATGTTACGCCCTGGAAATACCTCATAAATAATGGACTTTGGTCATAACGAAAGATGGAAAAGACAAGACTCTCCCTGGTTACAGTGCAAAAAAAAAAGCAAGAAAGAAAAAGAAGATAAAAGAGGTGATAATGCTCACATGTGTTTAAAGTCTGCCCCAGAGAAATGGAAAAACTTGTTAATTTGTACCCTCTTACTTCTTTAAATAGTGACCTACATTAATACTTATCAGTCACAGGATAAAGTTTCTTATGAAATGGAAGAAAGGAAGTGACGTTTCACATACGGCTTGCCCACAAGCAGAATTGTTCATAACCATTTTTGGTTCTCACCCGTCGAGGTGCAGTTGAAATGCACTGAAACAAAGTTCCATCTTTGTAGTGAGTAAACTGTTTTTGTCTATATGATAAAATTATAATAAATAAGAAGTGTTTATAAATTTAACATGTTTCGCTTCATCAGAATTAAAATATGAAAGTGAAAAGAAAATTATCGCATTTCTTTTTGTCTTCTTTGTTTTTCATTGGTTAAGTAGACCTCACTTTTATTTGTCTTGTCTGGTAGCGTTTGTGTGTATAATTGTTCTGTGTTTGTGTATCGTTGGTCCACATGTCGGCATTTAGTTAGCGTGTACATGACACCCTAGTAATACCTCATAAATAATGGACTATTCTAATTTGATCATGAGGAAAGATGGAGGACATAAAATAAATAACAATTTTTTTTAATAGTATTTGCCTTGATCTTTTGTCAATCTCCTAAAATTAAGAAGGTATTTCTGCTGCATCATACACACACACACATATATATATATATATATATATATATATATATATATATATATATATATATATAATGTGTGTGTGTGTGTGTGTGTGTGTGTGTGTGTGTTGAAAACTCCTTGAAAATAATAAAGTGATAATGTTATGGAATTTACTCTCAAAAATTGGCCCTTAGCATCCCATCTCACAGGAAATGGGCCGTTGGCATCCCATCTTACAGGAAACGGGCCCTTGGCATCCCATCTCACAGAAACTGTCCCTTTGACTCATCTCTTAGCATTCTAGATCTTGAGCTATATAAAAAATTACCCCACAAAAGATCCAGAAAAGGCAATGGGCAATGAAAAGGGTTACTTACTTGTTTTCCAATGTACACCAGCCGCAGTAAGGATCCTTCACGCTGATACACTTTTCACAAGTTGTGTAACGACTACAGTCCTGAACTTGTACTTTGCTTAGCTGGAAAAAACAAAAAAATTAAATTAGACAAAATATTAAAGTGTCAGATATTCCTAGCAATCAGTTAAAACACGCATTCACAAACATTTTTCCATTTCTAACTGAATTTCTGGGATGAGGAGTTATTAAGTCCCCATTTTCGTTTTTGTTGTTACAAAGTTTCGGTTGTTGTGCTTCCTGGTTTTCATCAGGAGCTCAGTCCTGCATTTATTTATTATGAACAAGAAATACCTGAACAGGACTAAATAAATAAATAAAAAAACTAAAGATGTCCCTAGATATATGAGCAGTGGAACGAGAACAGTTTACTAACAGATAAATAAAGGGTTTAGTTCAGAAATCCGTGTAGGTTACCCAGATTGAAATAAACCTGAGGAAGGCCGGAGGACACAATGTCCAAAATGTAAGAAACAAGAAACACGAGGACTAAAATTCGAATGTAAAAGGTGTAAATATTGGCTTGGCTTGTAAAACGTTAAGTAATGTATGGCGAAAATATTGTTTATGATGTAGCACCCAATGCAAAAATGTTTGGAAATTTCATATCTGGAAAATAGACATATTTTCAATTGATAGTAGAACAAGATGCCTGGTCAGTGAATGTCAAATGTTTCCTTATAAGGTAATAGCTGATATTACCATTATCATTGATGCCCAAAGAATTTGCTATGGACTTTTTATAAAAATAGAGAGACTCCTTTGAATTGAATCATTCTCCTAAAAACGCAGCAAAAATATTTGTTACTATATATTTGTTGGTATGCGGGTAGCATAACAAAGTCTATACTCCATGTCTCACTAGGCAAGAAAAATATTTCGTCTAAGGGTCAAAGGTGTAACTTCAACATAATCTCACCACTAAAAATAAAAATAAAATAACTAAGTGCAGTGACATACACTTTAGAGATGTGGGGGAAGGCTAAGTGCACTGAAGAGACTCTTCAGGAGCGGGAGGAGAAAGCAGAGTGCACTGACGAGACACTTCAAGGGGGGGGAGTGCACTGACGAGACTTCGGGGGGGGAGTGCACTGACGAGACACTTCAAGGGGGGACGGAGTGCACTGACGAGACACTTCAAGGGGGGGACGGAGTGCACTGACGAGACACTTCAAGGGGGGGACGGAGTGCACTGACGAGACACTTCAAGGGGGGGACGGAGTGCACTGACGAGACACTTCAAGGGGGGGACGGAGTGCACTGACGAGACACTTCAAGGGGGCGGAGTGCACTGACGAGACTTCAGGGGGGGCGGAGTGCACTGACGAGACTTCAGGGGGTGCGGAGTGCACTGACAAGACATTTCGGGGGGGGGGGGCGGAGTGCACTGACGAGACACTTTTGGGTGAAAAAGGCTAAGCTACCCACATGAAAAATCATATCAGCCCAAAATACATCTTATATTGTTCTAAAATATATATATATATATATATATATATATATATATATATATATATTTATCGCAACGATTTTCTTAATTTGATTTAATCTTAAATTTTATTTTATTTTTTACACAAACTCGTTAGGTAGATTGATCATGGCTCTCCACTCTTTCTTATCCTTTGGAGCTCTTCGCAATCTGTTTTTACTATCCCTCCAATTCCCTGTTCTGCCATGCATTTACACAAGGTCTTTAGGTAGGTTGATCATGGCCCTCCACTACTTCATATCATTTGTAGCTCTTAGCAATGTTCGTATTTTTACTATCTCTTCAATTCCCAGTTTTGCTATGCATTTACACAAGCTCGTTAGGTAAGTTGATCATGACTCTCCACTACTTCCCATCCTTTGTAGAGCTTAGCAATCTTTGTCTTTTTACTATTCCACCTATTGTCTGTTTTACCATTCGTTATTGGTCCTGATCTGGCATCTCGGCTTCAATCCATTCCCCACCGCCATAAACTAGTTTCACTTTGTTTTGTTTTTTTTCGGTAATACTGCCATGGTAATTCTTCTGGTGACATTTCCTTCATGGCATGTAGAATTTATGAATTTAAGTGCAGTACTTGATTGGCGATTAGGTCTCACTATTTTACTGTTGAATTAGGGTTGGTTCATGGCGTTCTCTGTGTTAATGTTTTCCTCTGACAGGTATTTTTACTGCAGCGAATTTTTTAAATATAATTTATGAAAATGAATTAAAAGTGTATTTTATAACAATACCACACCATGCTTAAACAATCTCACAATGCCATCGAAGTTCATGTTTCAGTGTTATGGTGAACGATCTCCAAGAAGAAGCGTCACGCATTGCTAACATTACACGCTTTTTGGTGCGTAAATTATGAATGAAACGTGCAAATCTACTTAATATCGGAATATGTTTTGGAAAAGCTGTTGAAAATTATGACTGTATTCAGATGAGTCATTCTACCAAAACAAGCCACCCCATTCCCCAGACCGCTAGAAAAAAAAGATGCCTTTGTGGTGGAATTCATTTTGTATCTTTGTATGTAGATAAATGATGTTCGAAACATTTTAAATTATACGTAATAAGATAATAAAATTTGTGTCCAAATCAAGTTCAACGGGGAATAATACCTTCCAATGTTGTTATTAACATCAATAAAATAAATAAATCTATACAATAGTAAAACTATAATCTTGTATGTATGTGTGCTCTCGAGATATAGCTTAAATGATAAATAATACCCCAACCAATAAAATTAAACAAGGGGTTCTTGGGCTCGGGCCGTTTTTCTGTTTGTACATTTTCAATAGCAAATTGAGTGTTTCTTTTAACACACATTCTTATTTCAAACCGCGTATATAAACAAATACCTGCATATTATATTCTATTCTGTGTGTGAAAAATTAATAAACATTGATTATAAATTATATCAACATTATTAAATAAATTTAAATATGCATCACATAATATATATTTAAACAATTCACTACATTAGAAGGTTTTTTTTTTATAAACAACAATTTGAAAGTTGAAGAGGCATTATGTGTTGCACAAGCTGCAGGTAAATAAATAAATAGATGCACACTGGTTTGATGACGTTACGTATTTTGAAAAAAAATTACAAAAAAGAAACAATTAAAAAAGAACTTATTATTTTGTCAAAGTCTGTGACTGTTTTATGCTATTGCACCAAATTTTCACGCAATGTGCTATGAAGCCCGGTGGAACAAAAACTGTCTTTAAATAAAAATTAAACAGTTCAGAATTTGAAATTGGAGAGATGAATTCCAATTCCATTCGTGTTTGTTATATTCACTTACATGCAAATATCCTTGGGCAATGTATGAATCTACTTCTTACCCCCAACTATGGATTAATTAGCAGCACTTGTATCAGTAAAATCATTATTATCTCTAAAAAAAAAAAAAATTACTCTCTAAAGATATTTTCTGGCTTTAAATAACCTGCAGAGGGTTGCTAAGCCATAGAAAACGAACTCATCAATAAAATACTGATTAGCCACACAGGCATGGCTTTTAGATTTATTTACAATCTCTGGAATATGAAAGAGGAACTACCGTGATCACAAATTGAGGGATCAGTTTATATATTTATTGTAATGTCGAATTGATCCACTACCTTATACTCACAACATAATTTCTTGTTTTTTGATCTGTCGAAAACGAATCAATGAAATACTGATTAGCTACACAGGCATGTCTTTTAGATTTATTTACAGTCTCTGGAATATAAATGTATAGAAACTACTGTGGCCGCAAAATGAGGGATCAGTTTATATATTGAATACAATATAGAATTGATCTCCCACTTTATATCCACATTATAATTTCTTGTTTGTTGATAAGCCATAGAAAACGAATCAATCAATCAATGAAATATTGATTAGCTACACAGGCTAATCACTAGGTGATTATTATCTTAAAAAATTCTTACAATCCAAAAATATTTTGTGGCTTTAAATAACCTGCAAAGTGTTGACAAGCCGTTGAAAATGAATCAATGAAATACTGATTAGCTACACAGGCATGTCTTTTAGATTTATTTACAATCTCTGGAATATAAATGTATAGAAACTACCGTGGCCACAATGTGAGGGTTCAGTTTATAGACTGATTGTAATATACAATTGTTCCCCTACTTAATATTCACATTATAATTTCTTGTTTGTTGGTAAACCATAGAAAACGAATCAGTCAATCTATTAAATTCTGATTAGCTACACAGGCATGTCTTAGATTTTAGTCTCTGGAATATGAATATATAGAAACTACTGTGGTAACAAAGTCAGGGATCAGTTTATATATTGATCGGAATGTAAAATTGATCCCCCATTTTATAACCACATTTATAATTTGTTTATCAAATGCCAATCGAGGACAAAAATATGATTAAGAAAAGAAAAAGATTTAAAAGATTGGAAGGGTAAAAAACAAAGAAGCAAGCAAAAAACAGATTAACTGGTTATGGCTCCTCACTCTTCAATGCCAACTGAGGACAAAAATAGGATTCAAAAAAGAAGAGAAAAAAGATTTTGAATAGAACTGATTGATCGAAGGGTGGAATAGAAACTTGTAGAAAATACCCAATTTGTTGGAGTTATTACCGAATAACAGAAGATCCATGGACAAAGAGATTGAGGAGACAGCAAATTTACCCGCGGGTGTTTGTGTTGACATACACAACAGACCCAGAGGTTATGCTGAAGGAGTCTAATGAGATTTATAAGGCCTCTTAATTTTCATTAAGTCAAATAAGGTGAGGACAGAGCTTTTGTTTTCGTAACGCCGATTCCTATGTGGGTGTGAAGTAAAAGAAAAAAGAAAAGAAAAGAAAAGAGAAAGGGAATGAAACAAAAATCAAATTGTCCAAAACAAATCTGTCACAAGGTGACATGTCCAGCTGCTAACGTTCCTTTAATGCAGGGCATTTATGAAACAAATTCCTTCCATGTCAAAGTCCAATAAAACCTAGGACATCATTGCATTCCCTATGGAATGTCTTTGAAACACGCTCCGACAGTGTCTGCAAATGACAAGATTCCACTACCCATATGCCTCCCGCGGAGCTTGTTAGGCTGAAACTTCGGAACGAACTTGAAGGGGCAGCAAGAAAAAGATTCCTTGCTGAAGGAAACAACGTAGAATTAAGACAAAAAGTTCTTCAGATTGCCAACCTCGTGGCCTAAAGAGTTACAATTTTCTTGCTGTGCCAAAGGTCAATCTTGGAACCCAGGCAAAAAGGTCAAGAATTTAAATACTCACACTATGTACATTAGTCAAACTGTTGCACTAATCTTTATTGCTATATCCACAACGTTTCAGCCTTTGTACGCTCTGGCCTTCTTCAGGATCTGTTTATGTTTCCGAGATGATGTGTAACTCATTAAACGATTTACATTGTTCGAACAGTTGCCATCATCTCTTTTGTCATATTCACATTTAAGCCCTTGTAAAATTCGGCCTTCTTCAGGATCTGTCGATATTTCTTAGATGAGGTATTATAACTATTTACAGTGATCAGGCTGTTGTCCTCGTCTTTATTGCTATATTCCCGATGTTGTACGCTCCGGAATTTTTCAGGTGATATTTCTTGAAATTTCAAACCGACCCTCTTATTTAATCCACCCGGGTACATTTTTCTAGTTCCACGTGCCATGCCTCTTCCGGATATCTGTTTCAGTTAACTCCCCTTGATGTCTCAACTCTCCAAGATTATTTTCCCTTTACTGTGGGCAGGTACTGAACTTGAAACTCTGAGTCAATCCATTATTAGGGCCCATCAACCACGTGTCCTGTTTGAAATTAATCTTAACCTGTTCAAGTCCAGCTTTAACAATTATCTTCCCTACAAATCCAGATAACATGAATGAAAAGAATACTTGAAATGACAAAGAGACAGTTGAAATGTTTGGTATGCATAATGTGGAAAGAATGCCTGCGTATTATGCGACTGGTCACCGAAAATGCATAATTTTAACCTTTTCAAAAATAAAAAAAAAAAAAGAAGAATTACCTATGTATAATGCGACTGGTCAACGAAAATGCACGATTTTATCTCTTCAAAAAATACCTATATATAATGTGGTTATTTTCTAAGCATAGCTTAGATGTGGCACAAGGCCGAAAATGTGGAGCACCCAGTGAGAATCGAACACACATTTTAGTCGTAACTGATCTAGCAAGACAAGCTTGCTAACCATTACACCACGCTGAGATGCCCTAAATGATTTTCTAAGCATAGCTTAGATGTGGCACAAGGCCGAAAGTGTGGAGCACCTAGTGAGTCGTAATTGATCTAGCGAGATAAACTTGCCCAAACCTATGTATAATGTGACCTTTTAATGAAAATGTATGATTTTAAACTCTTCAAAAAAAAAAAAAAAAAAAAAAAAAAAAATGCACCTGTCTATACGTCATTTTGCGTTAAAAATTGTTCATAAAAAATCCAACTAGAACACTAAGTGCAATTGTTAACAAGCTTGTCTCGGTAGATCATTTACGACTGTTTAATCCTTACTGGGTGCGCCATACTTTCGGCCTTGTGCCACATCTATGCTCTACTCAGAAAATTTAACATAAAATCACGCACTATACTCGAGCGTATACTGTATCTAACAATCTTCTGTACATAAAAATACGAAAAATAGTAGATACAAAAACAAAAAATACAATGAAATGCTGCTGAGAGCTGCAAGGAAAAGGAAGTTGTGGACAGCTATGATCGCCCACGTCCTGAAGGAATACGGCAAAGAAAAAAAAAGGCGAAGTTTTGACAGACAAAACCGCGAGTTCGAAGATACTTCTTTGAAACACCGATTCATAAATTTTGCGCACACATCTTTCGGACGCACACGTTCGTTAAACAAGGAAGCGTGTGCGCACGCACAGATGCACACAAATAATCAAGCCGGGGGCTGGGTCCAGGATTGTAGGCCGGGGTAAGGAGGAGATTAAAACCTTTATGGAGGGCGAAGTTGGTGATCTGTATCGTGACAGAGATTTTTAATTTTAAGGTCAATTTATGATTGCGTGGGATTAGTTTTCATTTTTTATCAATAAATTTTCTTTTGATACTTAAAGAAAAAAGAAATTAAATACTCATTGCTCGCGCAAGTTGAGCCATGGAGTCTGGATAGACGCATTCACGCATAAATATATTCATAATAAAACCTTACACTCTTTTAAATAATACCACAGGCTAACAACGAGCTCAAATACGCATAAATATCCTTATAAAAAAATGTGTGTGTGTGAAGATGTATTTGATAAGCTTTTCTGTATACCAAGAACGTAATTTTTGCAATCAACAGGTGGCAAGAAGGAACCGCATTAAAAAAATTTCTCTTCGTTTGTCCTTTTTACATCCCTAAGATTGGCAAAAACTTTGAGGAATAAATGGAGATGTTTGCAGACGACTTTTATATTCTGTATTTAACATTTTATTTATACCTAATTTTTTGGCAACAGGCTGACGTATGTTGATATCCTCATAATATTAAATTGCTGACGTTATCGCTAAAAATTTTTGTAAAAATTTACAAACTCTACATTTCGTTCAATTTCTCAAACCAATCGATTAAATTCGAATAAGCTGATTTGTCTGGAAAAATAGATTGACAAGAACCTTCCTTTGCTGTTTAATAATTTCTTTAATTTTATAGGACATCATGGTAAACATTTTTGTTTTTAATTATTTTTTTTTCTCTTTTTAACAGCGAAGAATGAATTTCTTACTCTTGAGCATGCGACATACAACTGGTCATGCATAAATGTTTCTTTCTGGAGCAAAATTCCAACATTTCAAAGCATTTGGCTTTGTGATTTCTTTATGGTTCTCGCAAACGCAGCGCGAACGGGAAACTGGATTCTTGCATATATAAAAATTTAAAGAAAACATGCAAAACACAATATTACATTTTTATTAAATAAATATTTGTTATTTTAATCACTGAATTGTATTTAAAATAGAGGAAGTAATTTGTATGTTAAACAAGAAAACTTAATTTAGAAAAAAATTAATGAAAATTTATTGTACTAACATGCGCATCCTAATAAAACCAACTGTGATTTGTACCCACTTACATGTTTCTACTTCACCCTGAAATTTAGTTTAACGTTTTTAGAGGGTGTGACGGATGGACTACCAGAAGTCACATAATATTATATGTAGATTTTACATCGTTATTGTGCAACTTTCCCAACACACGTATATATTATAAATTAATTGATTTAAAATATGTTTTTTTTTTCGCTACACAGTTCTAACCATGTTTCAAAAATGGAAGCTAAAAGCTACGAATTTAATTTAGTAATTAAATTAAAGACGTTAGTTCTATTTCATCCTGAAGCGAATTTTGGAGTAACTTTTAAAATTACTGGATTTTAAAGACACAGCTAAAAATCATTATTTACGTTTCCAAGGTTACAGATAAACCCACTTCCAGCAGACATTGAGCACTATTTTGTAAAAATAAAAATATCTATAAGAACACCGGATTATGTATCTTACTGTTCTTTATATATATATATATATATATATATATATTAGGTTGGTGCAAAAATAATGACGTAATAATGTCGTTTTTGACGTATTTTTTAACGTCAAAAAAACGACATTATTACGTCATTATTTTTGCACCAACATATATACACACACATATATATATATATATATATATATATATATATATAGGGTGTCCATAAGGTTCGCGTGCAGCTAAAAAAAATTATAACTTTATTTGTATTTGCGAGGAGCATCTATGCAGAGACATCATCAAAAATGTTGACCATGGAGTGGAGGTGTGCCGCCGAAGCCTTGGCAGACATTTGGGCGATATTATTTTTCACACATAATCGCCATGACTTAAATAACATGATCCAATACAGAAATTAATAAATTTTCACCAATACCATTGATTTGTTTACTGCAGACTTGGATCCGTCTTAATGAAACACCATATATATATATATATATATATATATATATATATATATTAGTTAAAAAATAATAATTCATCTCTTAGAACAAAATTAAATAAAACAAATATTATTTACGAATTTAAATGTCAATTAAGGAATTTTATTCCTGATCAATCAAAATTCGTAAACAATTATATAGGACATAGTACAACATGCTTAACAAGATTCAAGCTACATATTTCTGAGCATAGCTCAATTAGGTCTCATTTAGATACTCATGGAGACCTCCTGAACCCTATTCGTAAAATACTTGTTGATAACACAAATATAATAGCATCGTCTACATGCAAAAGGCAAAAATTAATGGAAACGTTAATAAAAACAAAAAAAAACAACACTCAATAATATCAACTATGAACATGGACAGAATATCATGACCGTGTTTTGAAAACGAAACCTTATATAAATACACACATACAACAATCTATTTCTTGTTAATAGCTAATACATTTCAACCTTGAAAATGGCCCAATGTATAGCTGAGAGCGCCCAGAAAAAAACATTTGGACAGTTTTTTATATAACTTTTCTACTGAAAAGAAAAAATTATAAGATCACATGAGAAATTATACAAAAAACTTAATCAAAGCACTTTGTTATATTTATTGAAACTTGCATGAAAGAAGGATTGCTGCCTAAATAAACAATATATTATATATAAAATAGTCGCTTGGAGATCGCGAGACCATGAAACATTATTACTATTAACAAAGCTGTGAAACATTCGACAATTCTTTTTTATATGGCTCCATCCTGCCAACTGAGGATTTTACAAGTTTCATGAAACTGTCAGTAGCGGAAGGGTATCACCTTTTTGCCTGGGAGTTTTAAAACAAATTAAATGGACACTGGCGGAGAGGTACGAGTCTGAATAATTTATTATTATTATTATTGTTTTATTTCCTTTGATTTCTGGTGTACACTCATTTCTTTCCGGGTCCCGACCAGAGACCTAAGGTCAGAAATGACATAACATTTTCTGCTGAACAATTAATAAAAGAAAAAAAAATCATATGTTTAACCTAGATAAAGCCCTTTGTAAGGTGTGGGTTGTATTTGCGAGTATAATTTTCTTGTATTTTTTAAAGCATGGGCTACCAGGGATTCCTTCATTGAGTCTATTGGAATTTTTTCCAATCAATCCGAGGGCTCCAACTAAATCTGGAATTGTTAATGTCCTCGTACACCACATTTTTGAGATTTCAATTTCAATGTCATTGTATTTTGATAGTTTTTTGAAGATCTTCAAAGATATATTACAGTCTGCAGGGACTGCCATGTCAATAAGGAGGCAATTTTTTGTTTGAGGTTTCTAATAACAATGGAGGGTAAGGAAGCACTTTTTTTCTTTGCGGTCTCTTATTATTATTATCATTATTGTTGTTGTTGTTTCCTTTGGTTTCTGAACTATACTTATTTCTTTACGGGTCCCGATCAAAGACCGACGGTCAGAGACGGCTTCATGATTTTTTACCTGAGCAGTTAAAAAAAAAAAAAAAAATCACATATATTTTACATAGATATAGCCCTTCGTAAAGTGTGAACTATACTTGTGAGAACATTTTTTTTATATTTCTCAAAGGTTACCAGAAATCCTTTCTATTGGAATCTTTTCCAATCAATCCGAGTGCTCCAACTACAACTGGAATTGTCAATGTCCTCATACACCACATTTTTGAGATTTCAATTTCAATGTATTTTGATAGTTTTTTTTTGAAGATCTTCAAAGATATATTACAGTCTGCAGGGACCGCCATGTCAATAAGGAGGCAATTTTTTGTTTGCGGTCTCTAATAACGATGCCAGGGCAATTAGATTTGATTCTTCTATCCGTGCGTATTGTGAACTCTTATCAAATTGTGACAGGTCCTATTTCCGTAACCGGCTCTGGATGGTGTCCATGCCAATTATTATTATTATTATTATTATTATTTATATATTAAAACGCTCGTGTGTTGTACTTGGTATCACAGATACAGAGAGGGGGGAAGAAAGAGAGAGGAACATATAAAATATAAAGGAAAAGAAAGACGTAAAAAAAATTAAACAAAACAAAAAAGGACAGAGGGAGGGGTTGAAAGGAATTATCTTGGATAAAACAAGTAGTAAGGGGTTAATGCTTCATGACCTTCCGACCTGTTTAGGACATTTCGGTGTTTTTAAGAGAGACAATGTCACTGTTCTCATAGCTACCCCGGAATAGGCATGGGTTAAAAAGTACAGAGTGCAAAACTAAAACAATTATTATTACGTCCGTGGAATTCCGTCGGGTCCTGATGGTTATTATTATTTTAGCTTTTAGCCCCTCTGTATTTTGCTTTACATCGAGTTGTAGTTCCCTGCATTCCCTTATTATCATTATTTATTTTATCATTTCTACCGGTGACGAACAAGTTTATTGCTATCAAGTGTAAACTTGTGAAGGAATATGTTTTTTCTAACCATACCTGACCACTGACAATCCCTTTCTTCCACATTTTCAATGCATTTCTATAATAAAATCATTAGCAATGCATTTCCATTATACATATAACAGCCCTATTCTATCAGTAATGCTTGCTTTCATTCATGACCACTGACAATCCCTTTCTTTCTGATTTTCAATGCTTCCCTATAGTAAAATTATCAGCAATGCATTTACATTAGACATATAATCGCCCTATTCTGCATAAAAAAACTCATCAAATGTATAGATGCCGACAACAAACACCATATCTTGAGCGCCAAATATCAGTTTCCGACATAACTTTCCTCTTGTTTATCAGAAAACAATGATCTAGACCTATATTCCTATATCTTTTTGGGGTGCTGAATCTATTTTGCAATGAAAATCCGCCAAAAGACTTAAATGAGTTAAATGCAAAATTTACGGGAAATGTATCTCTTCACTACAGAACAGAGTTTCGAGAACAAAACTAGTATTTTTTTTTTTTGTTGTTTTAATTTTTTTTCTCAATTATATACAATATTAATACAGTTCTCTAATTGAGTCGAAAATTATTCAGCGGATATTTGCAGTGGCTATGACCGCGGGCCTATTTTGATAAGGAGCCAAACCTTGATATTCTGCAGACCTCACAGTTTTTATAATTTCTAAACAGAAATACTAATCTATTCGATTAAAAAGATTATTTTTTACAGGCACTATGCTAATATTAAAATAAAAGCTAGCAAAAATGCCACAGGATAATAATCAGCTCAGACGCATGCGCACATTCGAATCATTTATATTATATATATATATATATATATATATATGAAGAAAGCTACATAGAAATGTCCATATCGCCAGCAACGACATGCATTTATAAAATGCATAATGGCTTCATGCAACGATAGGAAATTGTAACGGTGGATAGAAGCAAATGGAAGAGGAAAGGGGGTCAAAAGAGAAATGCAAGGAAAGGAAAAAGGGTCTAAGGGAGTGGGTGTCCTCATCAGAGACCTGCATTTTCGGCCTGCCCACTTGTTTGTGAGTTGCGAGTAAAAGCAACAGGCTCGCCCGGTGGCCCAGTTGTCGGCCTTTCCCCCATCGGCACTTCTAATTCCACCCAGTTTCGTTTCTCGTCAGCCCGCACCACCGAACCAGACCAGTTTTCCCCCCAAAGGGTCTGACTGAATGACAACGGCAGAGATGTTAGTTAGTAGTCAGCCATGGGCGAGGCATAGGGGCTGGGGGTAAGTGAGCCAGTGGAACGGAGAAGGGGGTTTGTAGGACTGGAAAATGGAATGAAGGCTTAAGGGACAGGAGTGTGAAGTGAAATATGGAGGAGGGAGAAAAGGGAACGGAATAGAGAAAATAGGATGAGGAAAGAAAAAGGGGACATTTAGAAGGCGAATAGGGGTTTGAATTTGGGTAAGGGCTTTTGAGATTTCAAGAGTGGAGAATGCAATGGTAGGCAGAGGAAACAGTGTGGGGACGGTAATAGTTAGCGGACTGGGCGTGGTGGGGAGATCAAGAAAGGTTGGAACAGTTGAGTGGGGGAGCAGAAAAATAGCTGAAGGAAGAGAAGCAGAAACTAACTGGACATCAATCAGTGTGTTAAAGGGCCTTCCATACAGAAGGCGCCCTTCTCCTCTACGCAGCTTATTGCAGGTTCTCTCTTCTGCAAGGGATAATGAAGAGTGGTAGTAGTTGCTCGTGTTGACGGGTGGGGTGGTGGAACAGAAAGTCTGGATCAATTCAGAATCCCTTTTCTGAGGAATAAATATCTACTGCCTGTTATGAGTCATAGGCGATGGGGCGGAGGGGGGTGTAGAAAGAACTGGGAAGGCAGGAGTAAAAATCTCGAAAAAAGTTTTCGGGGAGGGCTGGGGTTGAGGAGAAACGGGAATTAATGGTCAACTCTGAATAAGGGAAGGATTATAAAGAAAACTAAAATTCTACGACACATCGTTATTAATGTGGGTCATTGCAACTAAAAAGAAGCGCTATCAAGAAAAAATTATATAGAGAAGAGATCTGTCAGTAAGGTTTGAACTAATTAGAATTTTGTTCCTGATTTTCAATACATTTATCAGCTAAATATGTTTGCCTACATTCCTGACCACTGACAATCCCTCTCTTACTGATTTTCTCAATGCATTCCTATACTAAAATCATTAACAATACATTTACATTAGACACATAATAGCCCTATTCTATCAGCAATGTTTCAATTCATTCCTGACCACTGACAATCCCTTTCTTCCTCATTTTCAATGCATTCCTATAGTAAAATCATTAGTAATGCATTTACATTATACATATAATAGCCCTATTCTATCAGTAATGATTCCATTCATTCCTGACCACTGACAATCCCTTTCTTCCTCATTTTCAATGCATTCTTCTAGTAAAATCATTAGCAATGCATTTCCATTATACATATAATAGCCGTATTCCATCAGTAATGCTTGCATTAATTCCTGACCACTGACAATCCCTTTCTTCCTCATTTTCATATGAACACTTTCTTTTATTTTTCTTCAATATAAATTATAAAATTAATGCTTTCAGGCAAACGTGATACTTGTATATCCTTGCTTGAACCGGCTTCTAATGTTCTGGATGGAGAGGCTTGGGGATAGTAGTCGTGGCTCGTGGGGGGCACAGTCCTATGGGTAAAGAGAGACTAGGATGAGTTCCACCACGGAATTTGTGATTGAGCGGGGCGATATCGAGTCTAATTCGCTACCTCTTCGTCACCGAGGCCTGTTGGTACAGTTGGTATGACGTTTGCTTGATATCGTAACTCTCCGGGTTTCAATTCTCGGTAGTGGATGCGCACTGCCGAGGAGTCACAAAAATAGGACGAAACGGCCGTCCAGTGCTTTCTGCATTCTGTTGAGGTTTCTTCTAGACTCGATGAATTACTTAATTATAATTATCTCAAATCCTCCTAATAATTTCTATCACTTATTTACATTTGACTAGCAGCATGGCCCGGCGTTGCCCGTGCTTGATTCAAAAATCGTACGACTCATACAGCAATTGCTATCACTTGATTTAAAATATTTTTGCCTTTCCTAGCCTTTAAAGGAGTGCCCTTTGCCATGCTAATGTTGCTACATGCCTTACTTCTTGCTTATCGCACACTGCGAATTTTTCTAAGCTCTATACTAAGCATTAAATCTGTTACGAAAAAAGAACTAAACAAAATGAACACAAAACGATCAGCTTTAAAAAAGGACTCGTAACTGGAAAAACCGAATGAGAAAACAATATTAACAACAAATACTTTTTCACACACAACCCAGTTCTGCGGAATCAGAATCAATGTTGAGTTTAAGCAAGCGAATGAGCCAATTGAAGTAAAGTGCCATGCAGATTTAAATTTTTCTCACTTGTGACGAATGCAGCTATCGATTTTTTTTTTTGCATGCTAGCATGCTAGTTAACATTCGTGTCAGTCAGCTGTTGACTCTCACGCTGGCCAATAGAATCTTCCTGCCTATTCGTGGCAGCCAGCTATAGGCACTCATTCTGACCAGTAGAAAATGGCCGCAAACTACATGAAAACTGCCGTAGAAGCATAAAAAAATCGATTATTTCCACTATCGATGGGAGTTGGGAAATGCAAAGTCGGTCTTGACCTCACATATTACTTGGAGCATGTGCATGTAAATTTTGGTGCAAATCCGTCGAAAATTGCGGCCATGCATTCGTTACACACACACACACACACACACATCGTGCCTTTTATTGGTAGAGATTTTTTTTTTATTTATGTTCACGTTGTGAAACGCCTGTTATTTCAATGAGGCCCACTTCATTTTGAGCCGATCCGGACATGGACCTACACGAAAAACACTTTGCCCACACCAGATATAAAATGTCGTTTTTTGGTGCCGTCAAGATCCGGGATAAAGTTAGAACCGTTGTAATGTTATGTATGACGATCTCGTTAACCATTACCCCGCATTCAGCTATACCCTTAATGTTAGTCATTCATTCAAGGGTATAAATATAAGGTACCAATGAGAATCGAAATCATAAACATAAAAGTCATGTTTTGCAACACTAACTCATTAACCATTACCCGACGTCGAGTAATGAATATATTAAATATTAAACTGATTTCGTGTATATTTGTCAGCAATGTTCGCAAAATCTAAGTAAAAAGAAAATAAAAGTTCAAATAATTTACACAATGACGACAATAATTTTACTGACCTGACCTTCCCATTAATTCGTTTTTGTAAACATGAACCTAAGACAATGGAGTGTCAAAAGAACGGTTCTTCCCTTGACACCGATATTATTTTAACTACCTCCACTCCTCGTCAATGTTTGTTTTAAAAAGCGATGATTAGAATTGGAATAAAACCTAAACATATGATGAAAGTGAATTTATACATGTATAATTCATCTACCTTCACTCTTCGGCAATGTTTATTGTTTTAAAAAGCGATGATTAGAATTGGAATAAAACCTAAACATATGATGAAAGTGAATTTATACATGTATAATTCATCTGCCTTCACTCTTTAGCAATGTTCATTGATTTAAAAAGCGATGATTAGAATTGGAATAAAACCTAAACATATGTTGAAAGTGAATTTATAGATTTCTTGAGGATTGACAAAATAATAAACACTGTATATTACAATTGTTTATCTACACTATTGGAGTGGTTGGTAAAACACTAGCGAATTACCAGCTGATTTGAACCGGTGGAAAAATAAAAGAAATTACCTGCGCTTATGGGGTGGCCATCGGACGTAGTGGCTGACATATTTTAGTTCATCAAAGCGAGCCTGTACCAGGGCACCGATTTTGTTGTCTTTTGTTACCGGAAGGATGCTCAGGTCTGCTCTGTTATTTAAGGTCTGCTTGTCTTCCTTTCAACGATCTTTATTTTTTGAGAAGGACATTAGGCGAACGGAGTTATTTTGCGCGCTCATCTCTCTATGATTTGATCCCCGTTGGACGCGAGACTAGGCGGGTTTCGCAACACTTACTGCCGGACCGACTTTGATTACCCTCGAGTCGAAGAAATTTTCGACGAACTTTATAAAATGGTAAATAATAAGGATTTCCTTAGAGTTGGTTCACAGATTTTAATAATTTAGTAAATGGTTATAAATATATGAATAAAAATCTTTTTCATGTTTATTTCTTTATAAATCAGTAAATGATAAATATTGAATTGCATTAGTTTTAATTTAATTAGTTTTTAGAATATTGTAAATATAAAAATATTCTTGAAGATCTAATAAATACAGAGTATTTATTATTTTTGTCGTAAATTCTCCAGAACAGAAATATGTATAAATTCACTTTCGTCATATATAGAAACTTACTTATTATAAAACATAGATTGTGTGTCTGTACGTTTATATATTAGATCGGATTTCCTACATTTTTCAACCGATTTCAACAAAACTTCACAGGACTGCGTAAAATTACCTTGCGGTGGTTCTGACTGCACCAAAAATTGGAAAAGCACAATTGTTTTTGAACGAAATCAATTTGAAAACACTATTAAGAGGCAAGCTGTTTCGAGAATGAAAGGAGGACAACTTATATAGAGTTATACTTATTATAAAACCCACTTGTGTGTGTGTTCGTTTATATATTGGATCGGATTTGCTACATTTTTCAACCGATTTCAACAAAACTTCACTTTTTTTTTGGCAGGTAGTGTTTCTTATTGTCTTGCACACTTTTACATTCAGAATGCTTTAAAAATTCCATTTACAAGACAATTGTTTATAATAAAATTCTATTCAATCGATAGACTCATAACGATTGAAAACAATGTTTTTGTTTGAGTATGGGTTTGACTAATTCGTAAAAAAAAACTAATTAAGACATGCATGTCCGTCAACCTTAAACAATAATCTTTGTCAATTTTATTTTTCAGTCTTTATGATGGTCGATACTTGATCTATCTCTTACTGTTACATCCCCGGGCAACGCCGGGCTCTACTGCTAGTTTTTATTACAATAGAAATTGCCGAGGGGCGAAGCTAATTAAAATAATAGCAATGTTAAGTGAAAAACCGTCCTTTTGACACTGCTTCTTTGCGGAGACGAAGGTCCAAATTTGGCCTCATATTTATGTGGCTAGCCCCTATGTATGTGTAGGGGACAGGGATAAAAAATTACAGAGTTCTCTCGTGCACTGTCACGCTGGTGCCTCGAAGATAATGCCTCTAAGATGCAAGGGAGTGAAAGAGAATGAGAACACTTTAGAAGGAACCGGAAACCTAATTCAAAAAAAAAAAAAAAGGAAATAATTTATGAAAATCCACTCCTGTTGAAAACACCATGGAGGAGTGTGAACCGGGCGATAGGCTGTTATAAACTTCGTATAACGCTCAGAGTTGGTAATACAGAGACTGTAAGGAGAAATTGGAATAAAAACGCCGAGTGAAGAAGGGTTTAATCACATCGGAACATGGACTGAGAATACAGTTGTTCAATGGAAGAAACGCAAGACGGAAAAGCCCCACGCCTTTGCGACCCACTTTTTGACACTGTTCCATGGGTGTAGAAAAGGTTAGACAGTCTTACTACACACCATAGGCTAACCTATCTATATCTACACTTAAGGAAGGTGCTGCCACAGGATATAATCCCTGGGATCAGGCGTCGTCTCCGATCGAAAATTAGGAAAACAGACACATTGTGTTGTACCCAGTCTGAAGACAGAAAAAATGCGGCCCTCCATAAAAGAAAAAAAAAAAAAAGAATTCTATTATTTACATTATTCGGACTATTGTCCTCATCTTTGTCGCCATATTTATCACAACGTTTCAGCCGTTGTACGCTCCGGCCTTCTTCAGTTGGTTGGAATGTCGAACTGAACCCTTTACTTTGCTCACCGGGGTAAACTGCTCTAGTTCCACGTGCCATGTTTGATGGATATCAGTTATCAGTTATCTCCTGTTAATTTCCCTCAAAGTTCTCCACTGCCTTAACCGAGTATTGAACTCACACTCTTTGGGTCCTGTCATTGAATCTTCTACTTTTATGTACTATGTCTCTTCAGAATGTAAGCGATCATGGCTCTCCACAAGTTTTGTACCTTTGCTACTTCCCCAAGCCATGTTCTGTCATCCACTTGCTTAAGCCCGCTAGGTATGTCACAAGTTGCTTTCCTTTGTCTCTTTCCCTCTATTCGTCCTGTGAGTATCAAATTCCCCAAGCCCTCATTTCTCATTACGTGCCTCAGAAATTTCAGTTGCCTCTTCCTGATGTTAAGTATAAGCTTCCTTTTCGTCTCCATTCTTTCCAAAACCTCATTGTTGCTCACATATTCGGCCCCTGATAACATTCCATTATAACTGAGCCGACATTGAATTTTTGCCCTTTGTACTCCAATGGGTTCCATTCCTTGAATGTCTGACTTAATTCCACCTCAGACCTCAAGAACTATGCTATACGATTGATGGCTAAACTGGCTTAAAAAATGGGCAATTCCTTGTGTCGATCCAGAACTCTGACTTAATCTTTATATACTCTCCAAGACCTCATCCTTGCTCACATGCTCAGTCCATGATGTCCTAAGCATCCTTCTGTAGAACCATAGCTCCGTTGCCTCGAGTCTCTCCTTCATCTTTGAGGAGACCGTCTATTAATACCCATCTTTTCCAACAGGAGAAAGTTATGTACGATAGGAAAGAAACCGCGTGGGGCCGGGTGCTGTTAGCTACGTCAAAATGTGGAAATGGTTCAATCCGTCCGGTAACAAAACTCATTTTATAGCCACCTGCAAACAACGCCTGAATGTTTATGCTCGAAAGGTTGACAGTGGGAAAGATCGGGGTGTAAATTCAGCCCACAGGTTACGTTTTAAGCACCCTACCCCGTTGCATGGCGTCTCAGAGTTGCCATTTTCTGACTTCCAGTTCCAGATGAATGTGTATAGGTGCATAAACATTAATAAAAAAGAAAAACAAGAAAAAAAAATATATAGCATCCAACTCTCAGCCTTAAACAGAAGATCAAACGCTGTATTTAAAAGTGTCATGAGTGACATTATCCACTTTTCCCAGAAAGAAAGGGTGATCTGAGTGTATTTGCGTGCAGAGCTTGATAATTTAGAAATGGTATAGAAACCAGAAAGCAATTACCAAAGGAAAAGAGTGTATATATATATATATATATATATACACACATATATATATATATATATATATATATGAGAGAGAGAGAGAGAGAGAGAGATGATAAATTGAGATAGAGACGCACACACACAAAGCTGTTTAAGAAAAATAAACGGATAGCAACTCAAATAAACAAATCCCTCATTTTGTGACCGTAGTTACTTCTATACATTTATATTCCAGAGATTGTAAATAAAAAAAAAATGATATACCTGTGAAGTTAAAAAGTATTTCATTGATTGCTTCGTTTTCTACGGATTATCAACAATTAAGAAATTATAATGTGGATATAAAATGGGGGATCAATTCTAAATTACAGTCAATATAAACTGACCCCTCAATTTGTAGCCACCATAGTTTCTATACATTTATATCCCAGAGATTGTAAATAAATCTAAAAGACATGCCTGTGTAGCTAATCAGTATTTCATTGATTGATTGGTTCGTTTTCTATGGCTTACCAACAAACAAGAAATTATAATGTGGATATAATATGGGGGATCAATTCTATATTATATTCAATATATAAACTGATCCATCATTTTGCGGCCACAGTAGTTTCTATACATTTATATTCCAGAGACTAAATAAATCTAAATGACATTCCTGTGTAGCTAATCAGTATTTCATTGATTGATTGGTTCGTTTTCTATGGCTTATCAACAAAGAATTATGATGTGGATATAAAGTGGGGGATCAATTATACATTACAATCAATATATAAACTGATCCGTCACTTTGTGGCCATTGCAGTTTCAATACATTTATAGTCCAGAGATTGTAAATAATTCTAAAAGACATGTCTGTGTAGCTAATCAGTATTTCTTCGATTCATTGGTTCGTTTTCTACGGCTTATCAACAAACAAATTATATTGAGGATATAAAGTAGGGGATCAATTCTACATTGCCATCAATATATAAAGTGATCCCTCACTTTGTGACCACGGTATTTTCTATATATTTATATTTCCAGAGAACGTAAAACAATCTAAAAGACATACCTGTGTAGCTAATCAGTATTTCATTAAATAACTGATTCATTCCTTCATCTTCTACGGCTTATCAACCCTTTACAGGTTAATGCCAAAAAAAAAAAAAAAAAAAAAAATTTTTTTTTGAGACAATAATGGTTTAGTGATAAATATGTTACAGGATTGTAGATACAAATTGGGGTTTCGAGCTTATTTTGTCTGAAGTAGAAATACTGATTAGCTACACAGACATGTCTTTTAGAATGATTTACAATCTCTGGACTATAAATGTATTGAAACTGCAATGGCCACAAAGTGACGGATCAGTTTATATATTGATTGTAATGTATAATTGATCCCCCACTTTATATCCACATCATAATTCTTTGTTGATAAGCCATAGAAAACGAACCAATGAGTGAAAAGACTATATTAAATCCATTGCTAGGTCAGTTAATAAGAAAGTTGGTTCACTGCATCGGGAAAGACAATTTTTTCTCCACCTTGAGCTCCTTAATAAAATCAAAAGAAGAATCAGCAATATTATTGGTCCTGATCTGGCAGCACAGATTCAGTCACTTTCCGACCGCCGTAAGGTTGCCGCTCTATGCCTTTTTTGTAAATACTTTCATGGTAATAGCTCTTCGCTATAGTACCTACAACTTTTTTTTTTTTTTTTTACTTTAAGCGCAGTACTCAACTGGTGTCTATACCTCACTAATTTACAGTTAAGCTAGTTAGATGTAGCAGCAACTCCTATGCTAACAGTTTCTTTTCTCACCCTTCTTGCTTATAGAAAGCCCTTCCGGCTCCATGCATTCTCTAATCTTGCAATGTCAATCGCTATCTACTGTTCTCCTGATTACTCTTTTCTCTTCCCGCTCATTATTAATGTTTCTGTTCTTAATTCTTCCACATCCAGTAACCCCTTGTGTCTTAGTGGCTTTAATGCCTTGCTTATGGAACTCCCTTCCGGCTCCATGCTTTCCAGCCAACTTTAATCTTCTAATATTTAAATATAATGTCAATTGCTCTGTATTGCCCTCCTCTTTCCTCCCGTTTATTATTAATGTTTCTGTTCCTAATTCTTCCACACCCAGTAACCCTTTGTGTCTTACTACTTTTACTGCTCTACATAGGTTGATACAGATCTCTCTCTCTCTCTCTCTCGATATATATATATATATATATATATATATATATATATATATATATATATATAGAGAGAGAGAGAGAGAGAGAGAGAGAGACAGAGAGATATTTCACGGGTGGAGCTACAGGGTAACATTTACTCGAAAAATGACAAGATATTTTTTCAGGAATAATCATTTACTTTCACAGATTCACCCTTTTCTAATCCTCGTTTTGAGTTGTTTTTATTAATGATTTGATGCATCACCAAGGGTTTGACAAGAAAATTCCTTTTTTTCTTTTGAGAGAGAGAGAGAGAGATTGATTGATGAGAAGGAGCAACCTCACCTCAGGTCTCTTCACCCTGGGCAAATTCACAAAGGTGAAGGCTTAACAACGCTGCGAGCAGAGTAGTGGATTACCCATACCTATTATTCATTAATAGCCTCCGTGGAATCCTCTCCATGAAAAGAATGTAGAGAGGAGAAACCCATTCTTAATCAATAGAGACGCCTTTGCGTTTGTCAGCATGAAAAAAAAAATCTTTATCCATGGGGTTATTGTCATAAGCATGACAGGTATATAAGAAAGACATTATCATAAAAAATTTGCATGAAAAGGGTAGGCAAATAACACTACCCTGTCAAAGTATATATGGGAATAAAAGGAAAAATACCACAACCATCATTAAATGTCAAATAATAAAACCATCCCGTCATGCGGTGATAATAGCAAGAATTGCAGTCTCTACTCTGAAGACAAATTTAAAATAATTCCAAAAATCAAAATAAATCATTAAAGAAAACGACTGATCGAGAAGGTAAATGCAGGCATAAATAAACATTTAATATGTGATATAAAATTATATATATATATATATATATATATATATATATATATATATATATATGATATGTGTGTGAATTCTCTAATAATCAACAAACAACATTAAATTTTTTACATTGATCACATATGCGCCACACTATCTCACACAATGTCCTGAAGGGGCACGATATATAGAAGAATAATGAGCTTGGATAAATGGATGGCAGAACAAGATTTAGGAGAGATAAGAAAAAGACACAATTTATTAAGAGCTACAAAGGAGAGGAAATTGTGGAGAGCCATGATCGCCAATGTTCAGAAGAGACACAGCACATAGAAGAAGAATGAGCTTGAGTAAATGGATGGCGGAACAAGATTTAGGAGAGATAAAAAATAAACACCATTTATTAAGAGTTACAAACGAGAGGAAATTGTGGAGAGCCATGATCACCAATGTCCTGAAGGGGCACGACCCATAAAAGAATAATGAGCTTAGATAAATGGATGGCAGAACAAGATTTAGGAGAGATAAGAAAAAGATAATATTTATTAAGAGTTACAATGGAGAGGAAATTGCGGAGAGCCATGAATAAAGAGATCTGAGAGGTTCCTAAAATAGTTCCTAGTAGAAAGATTTTACATGACGATCACTGACATAAACCTAATCTTTTCTTTAAACTTGTATATTTACGCAGCTATCTTTTTTAATGCAAGATTTTTAAGCCAAAATGAAAAATTACTTGACATTTTTTTGTTTTTCTTGTATGTGGACAAATGTTTTATTTTCTGGAGTGAATGTAGAACTTAAGCAAATGTTTTTTTCATTTTGAGCATTTTTGGCTAATTTATCTACGATAATAAATGGGATGTATTTCAGATTGGCAGACAGACGACGCACGAACCGGCCGAGACAGACGACGCACGAACCGGCCGAGACAGACGACGCACGAACCGGCCGAGACCTACGACGCACGAACCGGCCGAGACAGACGACGCACGAACCGGCCGAGACAGACGACGCACGAACCGGCCGAGACAGACGACGCACGAACCGGCCGAGACAGACGACGCACGAACCGGCCGAGACAGACGACGCACGAACCGGCCGAGATAGATAGATAAACATGAGTTGACTGAAATAGATTCACAAATGTACATTTTTATTAACTACCACTCCCCATAAATTTTTTCCTGAATTACCTCTTCTACGATAAGTGCCGGTTAATGTTCTCAATTAATGAGCCTATCAAAGAGTGAATTATCTTTCATTAGCATTATAATTAGTTTTTCCTTTCTTCAAGAGGCTGGAAAAAGATGTTTCTTTTGAAGAAAGACTTTGGTTGATATAACTGATCTTTTTTTTCTTTTTTTTTTTTCTCCTTTGTATCTTTTTTTAAATATATATATTTGACTAATTTAAGAGTGTCACATTTATTTATTAAAAAAAATCACCTTTATAAGTATTTTATTCATAGTCTTTCTTTTAAAAAACTAAGTAACTGTCTGTAGAACTATTTTAGCCTTCCATCAGTATGGCTGATGCTAACCTCCAGGAGAGCGACTCATTGCGCTTTCTATGTCCCGCATCTTTCACTGACATGAATTGAAGTGATTATATTAAATGAATTGCTAGGTCTGCTGCTAGAAATCATGCCGAATCAAATGGTGGTTTTTCTTACAAAGGGATCCCTGATGTGGAACCTATTTTCTTTATTAAAAGTTCTCATATGTGCAGGCTGAAAGATGCAAGACACACTGTTTGAAATATGAATAAAAAACAGGGCGTCTACTTCAAATACGATTATCCACTAAATGATAACGTTTAATACCTGTCTATATCTCTGAGATGAGGTCTTATGATTACTTGCATTATTTACATTGTTCGAACTGTTATCCTCATCTTCGTTGCCAAATTTACAACATTTTGTTGTATGCTCCGGCGTTCTTCAGGTGATTGCAATTTCGAACTGAACCCTTTATTTCGTTCACTGGGGTGGATTGATCAAGGACACATGGCCCAGTGGATAAAGACGTTGGTTACATCCAATGGTTAAAATACCAGGCCACAAAATACTTGGATAATTGAGTTAAAGGAAAATAACTGGGACATCCGTAAGAGGCATGGCGCCTGGAACTAGAACAATCTCCCCCAGTGGACGAAATAAAGGGTTCGGTTCAGAGATAACAAAACGACAGAATCTATTAAGAGTTACAATGACAGGAAATTGCGGAGGGCCATGATCGCCAATTTCCTGAAGGGACACGGCACATGGAAGAAGAAGAAGAAGAAGAAGAATGAGCTTGAGTAAATGGATGGCGGAACAATGTTTAGGAGAGATAACAAAAAAGACAGAATTTATTAATAGCTACAAACAACAGGAAATTGTGGAGAGCCATGATCGCCAACGTCCTGAAAGGACACGGCCCGAAGAAGAAGAATGAGCTAAAATAAATGGATGGCGGAACAAGGTTCATGTGAAATAACAAAGATAAAAATTTATTCAGTGCTACAATGATTGAAAA
>OZ010611.1:10247594-10250094 GCA_963932145.1 Acanthosepion lycidas
TTGTTAGAGCATAAATGTCATTAATACTGTTTAATTAAAAACAGAACATTTACTTAAATAAATTGTATGTATAAACGGAAAATATATTAAACAATTGCCGGGTTTCATTTTTTCATATAATAATTAACTCTCCCGTCGGTTTCGACGTATGAGGATCTCACAGCTTATTGATTCAGTTATGAAATTTTGTGCGATAATCTTAAGTGGCATTTAAGACCCGCTAGTGATTTACAAAGGAGGCTACATATGGAGCAAGAGTGAGGATTGCGAGATGAGATCACTGTTAGATTGGCTAACCTTTTAGATCTTGCTCTCGCTTCTTGAAGACGATTCAGACAAGCAGATTGAAAACTGCTGAGTCCACTAAAACACGTTTCTCTCCATTCGACCCGCTCCAAGGCTAAGCGCTCAAGGGTGTTGTGTGTTATATTGACAGCTGACAAGTTGGTTTTCAGCTTGTCTTTGTATCTTAGCCATGAGCGTCCTACATTCTTGTAGCCCTGATCTAACTGGCTGTACATTAGGATCTTGGGTATCCTGTCATCAGACATTCTCAAGACATGACCAGTTCATCGTAACTGAGACTGTATGAGAAAAGTCTCGATTTCTCCAATATTACATACACACACACACACATATATATATATTACATATTTTATATATATATATATATATATATGTGTGTGTGTGTGTGTGTGTGTGTGTGTGTGTTTGTTTAGTATTATTTTACTATGTTCTTTTTCTTCATTTTTGTTCTAACCTAGAAAAGGGTTACTGAATGAAGGAATAACCAAAACGGAGGTTGGAAATGAAATGGTAATCTTTATAACATCAACAAAATATAATATTCGGCAACGGTGTGAAGTAGGTAAACCACTGCTAGTAGTGGACTGCTAAGAGAGCATATTGCCCGCTCCGCCCCCACACAGACACATACGCTTACAGTAGTGTCCAACGTATTTGTGAGGATTGGGACATACCCATTAGTGTTCATAGATACGGTATGCAATAATTTTCTTATTGTTTATAGAGAACATTGTCAACTTTTTTTGATAATTTTCTTAACCATGGCTAATTATATATATATATATATATATATATATATATATATATGTGTGTGTGTGTGTGTGTGTGTGAAAGAAAAAGGTAAAGAAAAAACGAGAAAGTAAAGGAAAAGAATAAAGAAAAAACAAGAGAAAACGAAAATTTGAAGGAAAAGAATAAAGATAAAAACGTAAAAGGAAAAGAAAAAACGAAAAAGGAAAAGAAAAAACGAAAAAGGAAAAGAAAAAACGAAAAAGGAAAAGAAAAAACGAAAAAGGAAAAGAAAAAACGAAAAAGGAAAAGAAAAAAACGAAAAAGGAAAAGAAAAAAACGAAAAAGGAGAGAAAAAAACGAAAAAGGAGAGAAAAAAAAGACAAAAGAAAATCTAGAAAAAACGAAAACGTAAGGGGGAAAAGAAACAAGAAAACAATGAAAAACTAAAGAGAAAGAGATAAACGAAAAAGTAAAGCAAAAGAAAAAAACAAAAGAAAAAACAAGAAAAAAACGAAAAAGGCAAAAGAAAAGAAAAAAAAACGAAAGAAGCAAAGAAAGAAAGAAAAAAGGAATAGGCAGAGAAAAAAGAAAAAAAAACAAGGGGTCAGAAAAGTGATCAGGAAAGAGTATGACGAAAAAGAAAAGGGGAAAAAATTAGAACGTAAAAAGAAAGGAAAAAAAAAGAAGCAAAATAAAAGAGAAAATAAAAAAAAGAAATAAAGAACGAAAGAGAGAAAGATCAAAACTCAATGAAGAAAAAACAATGGATAAAATAAATAACATCAATGAATGTTCTACAACTTGCCCACGGGTGACCTGGAAGCCTGCAAAGACTTGAACTCCCTAATGTACTTTAGACAGATACATGGCGAGAAGTGAAAATGTAGAAAAACGCAATGACTATATACACATCAAATCGAGAAAGACGTACGGTTCCTCGACTGGCATCTTCGGAATAAATCTTAACTCGTAACTATCATTTCTTTTTCCTGTTGAGAAATATATAAAAAAAAGTGTTTTCTTTTGTTGCTTCACAGAGATCCACACACTTGACAAGGTGGGTGCATTTAGATCTTGACTCAAGAAAGAGCGATGAACGTTGAGAGGCAAATAAGTTGAAATCGGAGGAGACGGAGTCAAAAAAACAGAATAATATATAGTTGATGGCGCTTTCGTTCTCCTTTTCAAACAACTTTCCTTCAGGTTTCACATCTGAAAGATGTGACAGGGATATAGGTCTGTCCAAACTTCATAATGCACGAAGTAGTTTTCTCGTCTGAGTTGGAAAACCATTAAATCATCCGGTCATACTAATAACTGTCAGTAGCCATCGATAAATAACAAACTATAAGGTGGACGAGACGTAAAACCTTGCGTCAAGACAATGGAAAACTTCTAGCTTTCATAGAGAAATTGAAAACACGAACAACTGATGTGAGCTTACTGTAGACGTATAGCTCTC
>OZ010611.1:10260094-10265094 GCA_963932145.1 Acanthosepion lycidas
CCTTGCTCTGCCATCCATTTACAGTAGTTCGCAAGGTAGGTCACGCATTGCTCTTTGTCCCTCAATCTATCCTGTGAGTGCCCAAATTTCCAAGCCATTACATAGCAACACAACTCCATCTACCGTAAATTTTCTTTAAACTTAACTCAAAAACGAATATGCGGACATATGTTTATATGGAAATTTGTCCTTGTTTGGATATATATATATATATATATTTTGTCCTTGTTTGGATATATATATATATTCGTGGATACATATATCGAGGATATTAGTCTACTAGGGTGGCTAGCCAATCCCAATTGCAGACTCTCGCTCAGATACATTTTATGTTTATTAACCAACCTGTGGTTTATATATGGCAACTATGCTGGGCAGAGCTTAGTTACAGTTTCTGGGAGAGAGCGTGTTATCTAGAATTAAAATTCTGAACACCACCAGCTCACTCAAACCCTCGGTCACGATGACTTGTGACTTCGTGCTAACTATCGTCGGCTCTATGCGTTCCGTCTAGCCAATTTCACTCAAAACCTGTGGTCAACCTGTGGCGGTTTTTTTTTTTTTTTTTTTTTTCTTCGCTTGCTGTTTAGACACTTTCGCCCATTAAAATGGAAAAATTGAATTTATTTCGATTAAATCAATTTTTTCTGATTTCTATACATATATAGTTATTATGCATCTTTGTACAGATAATTATATGAAAAGTATGTTTATTCGTTGGAAATACAATAAATTAAAAATTTGTATGTGTACGAATATTTGTTTCCCCGCCACACCAATATTATATATGTGTGTCTTTATTAATTACATGTTCTTCAATTTTTTCATATATACTAGTTCCATTCAATACAGATTTCATTTTATCGTAGTAAGTATTAATATCCATAACAATTCTGCCACTTTTATCTGTGGATGCGATCAAGGAATTCCTGTTTTCCGATAATATCATGACAGAATTCATTTGTCTTCCTGGTAATGCTGTTTCATTATCTATACACATAATCGAAATTATATATATATATATATATATATATATATATATATATATATATATATATATATATATTAGTGATTTCCTAGTGTAGATTAGATGTGCCACAAGGCAAAAGTAGGGGAAATTAGTGAGTATCGAACTCACTACTCAGTCGTAATTGTACTAGGGTGAGAAACTTGCTAACCAGTATACCACTTTGAAACGCCTATACACACACACACACATATATATATATATATATATATATATATATATATATATATATATTGATGCATGTTTCATTAAATAATATAGATAAGTTTTGTTTATTTTAAGTAAATTCTTTTCATATTATCTGATAAGCTTAATAACATTATCATTGAAAGACGAAAGGAAATAACCATATTGATACATGTTTAAATCCAATCTAAGCTTTCGGCATACATAAGCCATTATCAAAGATGACAATTACATTTCAGTATATCGAACAATACACGGACGAAACAATAATGATAGTCTGTGTTGCATGAAAGATTTCCAAGCAACGACAAACTCGGAAGCGAAAATTGCATCGCAGTTCGTGACGTCACACATTACTTTTTCATTTCCGTTTCGAAATTTATACTGGAACTTTCAGTGAAAGATGCTAACAAGACATACCCAGTTTGATATGATTTGATTATATCTCTATATGTTAATAAACTATGAAAATAAAATGTAGTCTTTCATTAAGAATGAAGACAGAAACAAATACTGTTAATCAGGTATAAAACCACAAATGTAGGGCATCCAACGAGGTTCAAACTCATCGCAGGGGGTTTACTGTATTTTCTTGTGAATAATATAAATTTTGTACAATATGTCCCAATCTTTTTCAAGTTGAAAACAGGAAATAAATTACATATTCGTGTATAATACAACACCAGGTTCTAGCCGGGTCTATGTAATTTTTTTTTTTGAAACGTTATATACCATATTATTCATATTGCATGTTGTAATTCAGGAATTGTTTTATGTTTGAGCCTGTAAAAAAGATCTTTCAGTCCACCTCACAAGAAAATGTCTGGTGGTGTTAGCTCTGATGATTGAAATGACCACTCATTTTCTCCGGATTGTCCCATCCACCTCAGCTCAAAAAAAAAAAATAAATAAATAAATAAATAAAAAGAGGGTCTTCGGCCGCAACCTATAAAATGATTGGAAATTTGAAAAAGTCTGGTGGGGTTAGGTCCAGTGATCGTGACGGCCACTCAACTGCTGTCCTATCAACCTCACCTCGGAAAAAAAAGGTGGGGTTAATTTTGTCATAGCCTGTACATGATAATATATAAGGATCTAAGAGGGAAGGGAATAGTCATGATCGTTCACGTCCTGAAGAGATATGGCGTTTAACAAAGTTATAGCCACAAATTTTTAGTAGCTTTTTAGTTTGTTTTGTTTTACGGTATATCAACCTAAATGGGTTATTTAATGCCGACATGTATTGATGGTAATAATTTTTTTCTTTAAAAATGTATTGCTGGTAATGATTTTTTTTCTTTAAAAATGTATTGCTGGCAATATTTTTTCTTCAAAAATGTGTTGCTGGTATTAAAACCTATTTTTACACTTTCATAGTGTTTTAACCCCAGTTTGGGCGTTAACCATTTGCCCATAATTGGGACCCTAACAGGTGCTACCACATCAGGTTAGGGTGGACCTGAGAACACCAGCAATTCAGAGGTGGTTCCACGCTCCTCAAAACCTCCTGATCAGAGGCCTTGCTGTTGGATGTAGTTTATCGTCTTACCCTGGACGCGAATATAGTCTATCGTTTTACCGTAGCTTTTTACATAAAACCCCAAACAAAAACTTCCCCGTCTAAATAAAGAATCTAAAAGACTTTAAAGTGATTTCGTGTCAGAAAGTGAAAGCAGTATAAACTGATCAGCACACTCCATCATGTTGATGGATGGCAACGCTCTGCCTCTAATGTTACACGACCAACCGATAGTCGTATATATTACTTACTTTACATAACAAAATAAGCAATGTTTACATGCGTCGATGGGTCTAAAGAACTGTGGGAATATGAGAAAGAACAAAGCAGGAAAAAATCGCAGAGGGAAAGAAAGAAAATTGATAAAGAAGACTTAACATTAGATTACATAGACTATCATTTAATGTTGACGTTGTTTTTTCTCCAGAGAAAGAGATCAAGTAGGTGGTTTCTATCATTCAAATTTAATTAGTATTGGACTTCGTTAACTTGCTTGTTACTTGCGAGGTAATGGCCACCTCGGTGAAGGAAATACTATTCCAGCTTTGCTTAAAAAAAAAAAATTTTTTACTCTAAGTATAAATACTTCCGTCCAAGACCATAGCAAAAGTATTTTATCCAAGGCTGGCAATTATTCGCTTGTTCGACTGCTCCAAAAAGTACCCAGATTCGTTTTAGTATACTGTATCTTGACATGACACAGATAAGACCAAAAATGGCCGGGAACGACCCAGTCGTCACTTTCCAGTTTCAATAGAGTTCAAAATAGTTTTCGTCGCCTTGTTGGGAAGGACTGACTTTCAATTCTGCTGTCCCTTTTCCTACAAACCCAACGTTGAAAGCCTTTCTCTACGCTATCACTGTTTCTATGGCAAATGTTCAGGCGACCTACATTCCATAGACCTTTACAGCTAAGCCTATTTCTCGCTACTCGATCGCCATTTCCATGGCAATTGTTAAAATGAGTTACATTCCTTAGTTCCACCAGTTCAGACCCTTACAGATAAACCTATCAGTACTCTATCGCTATTTCCATGGCCAATGTTCAGACCTTCACATCTAAGACGTACCAGACTACGTTCAAGGAGTCGAATCCACCACATTTCCCCCGTATTCTAATTGCATGGTGGAAAATTCATTCAGACAGCCTTTGTCCAAGAACTAAGGCTAATTTGGAGAATACCCGCCTGGATGTTTCATAACTAATTAGTATGTAGATAGTAAACCTCTATATTGAGTGTCTCCCGAGCCTCGTACGGTGTGAATTCTAGTCTAAAGTTACACTTTCGGTACATTCCAAAGTATGCAAATCATAACCCTTTTAATGCCATTTTCTTTGTGAAACGGGATCCCTCGAGGATGTTTCTTTGAAAATGAATGATTGGCTGCCACTAGAACGGCTAGCCAATCCCTGTTGTAGACGTCAACTCAGGCACATTTGTTTTTGTTCAACACCCAAAGAGCCTACCTGTGGTTTATATTGCAACTCTGCTGAGCAGACCTTAGTTACGGTTTGTGGGAGAAAGCGCGTTGTCTGACGTGATCAATAATTTGAACAAAGTTAGCACGCTCAAACCCTCGGTCACGATGACTTGTGACTTCGTGCTAGCACAGCCATCGATGGCACCCCAAAAAGTTCCGTCTACCCAATTTCACTCTAAATGTTTCAGCCAGCCAGTGGTATGGTTTTCAGGCACTTTCCACAGACTCGTCTCCGCCAGACCGATAACATCAAATCGACCATAGTGAGATTCGAACCCGGGTCTGATGGCCAAGTTCTAACCATTGAGCCACATTCCCATAATATAATATGCATCTGTGAGGATTGAGGTTTTTTACTGGCTGCACTTCAGTATAAAAAAAGTAACATAAGTATAGGAAGTTGTGGAGAGACATGAAAGCCTTTGTCTTTAGAGGATGTGGCACATAAAAGGAGGAGGAAATATTTTTTTCTAGAATCTACAAGAGAAGGAACATTTTAAAAAATATGAGAAGTGGTTTTCACAATCGATGCCTCCAAAAGAAGTCTACCCAATTTCACTCACTAGGCTTGGGTCAACCCGTCGTATGCATCACAGACACGCAGAGATCGTCTCTCTGCCAGAACGATAACCTCAAGTAGTCACTTTCCTGACAAACCGACCATGGCGAGATTCGAACGCTGGTCAGAAAACGAACGGTCTAACCACTAGACCACATGCACATGTTGCCCTGAACACCACACACTATGCGCCATCTATAATCTTTCTTTTCATAATATTCACAGAT
>OZ010611.1:10270094-10310094 GCA_963932145.1 Acanthosepion lycidas
TGATAATGGGGTTGATGACTAAGAAAACCGATTCTTGCATAAAACTGGCTGCATGTTAATGTTGTGGAGGACGTAGTTGAATTAGTCGAGGCTTTCTCAATTGCTGTTTGGCTTCTTCCTTTCATAATCTAATGTCAGAAGAGAAATATATAGCAAGGACAATTATTGGATAATAATCATTAATTAATTTTATCTGCGTAATTATTTAGTTAACCAAGAAAGCGACAAATGCTAAAAGTGAGGACAAAGTAAAAACAGATTATAAAATTATCCCAATTACAAAGTTAAGAAAAAGAGCATTGAACTTTCAAATCATCACAATCCAGTTACATAACATATCAATAAAAAAATTATTGCCCGCATAAAATTAATTTCCAGTCAATAAACAAATATAAAATGAATTCCTTCATTTACTACTTAATTGTCCGAAGCCAATATACTGATGATGGAGTTAAATTGAGAACGTATTCGTTTGGGTATGGTCCGATATTCCTACTGTATATTGAGAGATTCTTGAAAAGAATCCAAAAAATTTGCAATATTATTAATCCTGAGCTGGCATCTCGGCTTCAATCATTTTCCCACCATCGTAATATAGCTTCCCTGTGCCTTTTTCTTTTTTTATAAATACTTTCATGGAAATTGCTCAGACGGACTTTTCGCTATGATCCTTAGACTTTAGGTATCCAAAGGAGAATCAGCAATATTATCAATCCTAACCTGGCATCTCGGCTTCAGTCACTTCGCCACCACCAGAACGTAGCTTCCCTGTGCTTTTTTATTTATAAATACTTTCACGGAAATTGCTCAGATGAACGCTTCGCTATGATAGACTTTATGAATCCAAAGAATTAACAATATTACTTGGCACCTCATATAGCTTTTCCTTTGCCTTTTCTGTAAATACGTTCTTGGAAGCTGTTCGGATTAACTCTCCATACAAGGTATTAGAAAATTGTTAAGAAACAGAAATTATAATAATAAGTATTTAATTCAAAGATAATAATTATAATAATAAGTATTTAATTCAAAATTATAATTTTTGTTTCATAATTTTCTAATAACTTGTAGTAAAACGGTCTTAATTTTGTTTGTTTTTCCTTTTTGCTTTTTGTCTGGAGAAATTAATTTCATTTCTTAAAAAAAAAAACCTTTGATCTGAAGAGATGAATTTAAATATATTCATGAGATAAATTATAACCGAAATGGAATTTAAGGATTATCTTTAATCTTTGTGTGCTTTTTGGATTAATGTCCTTCTTGGAATTATCCCCACCAATTACTAATATATATATATATATATATATATATATATATATATATATATATACTTGTATATTTAGGCAGCAATCCTTCCTTTATGCATGTTTCATTAAAAGCGACAGACAAGGTACTACGGTTAAGCTTTTTATTTTTCTTGTGTTCTGACAAGAGCTTTCTTTTCTGGACAAAGGGTGTGTAAGAACTGTCCAAATGTTTTATATTTCCAAGTTCTTTTGGCTATACCTTTAGCCATTATCAAGGAAGATTCAATTTTTTAGCTTAATTCAGTGTGTGCATTATGTGTATGTCTTAGTATGTGGCAGGGGTTGTTTTTAATTTCCGAATACGGTTAGCATATTGTGGCTTTGTTCGTAGTACCTTGTCTGTCGCTTTTAATGAAACATACATATATAATATATATATATAAAATACCAGTTGGTCCAAAGAGAGCCCAATATAAGTAATATTATAATAATAATAGTAGTAAGTAAAGGTAACACTTAAAAATCCATTTCGGTTATAACTTATTTCATGAATATAATTAAATATTCATCTCTTCAAGCCGATAGTTAATAATGGTAAAAAAATCTAAATATTAGGTTGGTGCAAAAATAATGACGTAATAATGTCGTTTTTTGATGTTAAAAAATACGTCAAAAAACGACATTATTACGTCATTATTTTTGCACCAACCTAATATTTTAAAATCTTCATTTTTTTAATTTTCTAATGATGTAATCAGATAGTACTTTTTTAATGCATTTAAAAATTTATAGCTATAGCATAACATACAGACTTAGAAATAAACAAAACAAGGAATTCTAGCAGGCTCTGCCATGCTTATATAGAATTTTAGTGTAGGGACTGACATTTATTTTTAAATAAACTGAATTAAATCATTTATTATTTTTAACAAAATTAAATTGAATTTTGATACAAGAAATCAATTATTTTACAGTCAAAATCCTTATATACAAATAATCAAATGGACACAGTCCGACAATTATTTTAATACATTTTTTTTATGTTTATACGTTCTTTTCATATATACAAATATTTAAGTAAATGCTCTGTTTATAATAAACAATATTGACGACATTTACCGGCCTTAACGACAATTTCTTGGACATTCAGGCCGGTAAATGTCATTAATACTGTTTATTATAAACAGAGCATTTACTTAAATATTTTTATCTATAAAAAGAACGTATAATAATTGTCGGACTTTGTCCATTTCATAATGTGTGACATCATTTGTTTACGCATCGAGCAGATATGAATGTACGAGAGAAAATCATGGAGAATTGTAGTTTAAAAACAGTAAAATCGACCTTGCTAACGGAAACGCTCCTCTGTGGCTCAATCAGTAGAAGCAAGTCAGGCTATATGACGGTTCTGTACAGGATACAGGTTCGAATCCTGTCGGAGGACACATAGTTTCTATGACAATTTCTCGGACATTCAGGCCAGTAAATGTTGTTTAATAATGTTTATTATAAACAGAGCATTTACTTAAATATTTGTATATATAAAAAGAACGTATAAACATAAAAAAAAATGTTTTAAAATACACACACATTATATATATATATATATATATATAGGTTGGTGCAAAAATAATGTCGTTTTCTCACATAGTAACATATGTGAGAAAACGACATTATTTTTGCACCAACCTAATATATAAAAAAACGAAAGCATCGTGATTTCCTATATGATGAAATATTAAAAAAAATTTTAACGTTGAAACAAGATGTACATTTTTGTAGTAATGTTCTAATGTAACAGTGCAATGTGTGTGTGTGTGTGTGTGTGTGTCTAAATTTTGCTTTAGGATTCATAAACCATATTGCAGAAATGCTTAGCTTTCCTTACTGATGTTCAACATCGTGTCTGTCATGGGACAGTTGCAGCTCGGGCGAGCGAAACTGACAAAAACCAGTATTTGCCACAGTGGCAAAAGTAATATTTTCAACGTTTAAATACCAACATATGAAGGGCAATTCTTGAACAATTCGATAAGACTGGGTTTCTGATTAGAAACATCTTTTCGATTGAACGTCATGAAGATTTATTTGGCGCGTCGAAATGATTGTACCTCAAGCGCATATGCGGACATAAATATTGCAAGTTTTATCCGAATCAAAATATGCGTTTCTCGACGTATATACATACATCAATGTCTGTTCGTACATATAACTCCATAACTCAGGAGAGAATTGTATAAAATGAGCAGGCGTACTATAAGGACACAGAGTTGTTTTTGTTTTTTGTTTTTTTGTTGTGGTTTAATGGCGTCTGTGTGCGTGTTTGATAAAATTACTGAACAAAGCATTTCAGATGAAATTTGTGAAAACCAGTTGGATCTGTCTATATTTCTGAGATGAGGTATTATGTACATTATTTACATTCTTCGGACTATTGTCCTCATCTTTGTCGCCATATTTATTATAACATTTCGGCCCTTCAGTATCTGTCTATATTTCTGAGATGAGGTATTATGTACACTATTTACATTATTCGGACTATTGTCCTCATCTTTGTCGACATATTTATTACAACGTTTCGGCCTTTCATTATCTGTCTATATTTCTGAGATGAGGTATTATGGACACTATTTACATTATTCAGACTATTGTCCTCATCTTTGTCGCCATATTTATTACAACGTTTCGGTCGTTGTATGCTCCGGTCGTCTTCAGGTGGTTAGAATGTCAAACTGAACCCTTTATTTCACTCACTGTGGTAGACTATTCTAGTTCCACATGCCATGTCTAATGGATGCCAGTTATCAGTCATCTCCTGTTAATTCCCTTCTCCAAGTTCTCCACCACCTTAAGCAGGTATTGTCATCAAGGACACATGGCACAGTGGATAAAAGTGTTAGGTCAATCCAGAGACAAGACCAAAAGAATGCAAGTTCAAGATTGCTTTTTACATGAAACCCCAAGTCATGCTATTGGTGAGGGATAATATGTAATGTATATTTATTAATACATACTTAACTGTAACCATGGAAGATTAGTGTTTGACCCTTTTATATTATATTCTTACTCTGTCCTGGACATTGAGCCCTACCCCTGGATTCTATCCTCCTGTATGTATATATTTTCAGAGAAAAATGCGTTCTCTGATGGTAAAAGAACGTCAGGCTATATGACGGTTCCGTATAGGATACAGGTTTGATTCCTGTCGGAGGACGCATATTTTCTATGAAAGTTTCTCGGGCATTCAGGCCGAAAAATGTTGTTAATATTGTTTATTATAAACAGAGCATTTAGTTAAATATCTGTATCTATAAAATAATGTATAAACATAAAAATGTCTTAAAATAACCGTTGGACTTTGTCCATTTCATATATATATATATATATATATATATATATATATATATATAGAGAGAGAGAGAGAGAGATACACTCACACATGTGTAAATAATATATGCTGTGATAGAAGAATAAAAATATACCATGAAGACAGTTACGAGTCAAATAACCGAAAGAGAAAATCTGAGCTCGATTGAAAATCATATTTGATTGATGGGATCCGATCAGAGTTTAGACTGAATAAACCGCAGGGGAAAAAATGATTTCTTAAGAAAAAGAAAAAAATCTTTGAAATATAACTTCCTAAAATCCAAGCCAAACCTATGCCAACAAAGATTGCTTATCGCTTAATAAACAGTATTTTCAATGCTTTAATTTATTTTTCTCTAGTCATCAGTCTAAAACAGGGTTTTCCAAATATGGCTATATTGACCACTGGTGGGCGATTTTAACTGTTGGATGGGCAATGAACATCTGAACAAAAATTTTGTCTGGCGATGTAGGATTTTGAGTATTAAAAAGATATTTCAGCATATGCTACCTGAAAAAAAATATTCAAAGGCAATATGCAAGGAACATGTATTCAAAAACAAAACATCTAAAAGACAAACATTTAAATAGTCACATTCTTAGATAAGATATAAATACCCCTCAAACAAGGAATATTTTGGTATTTTCTATAGTTTTGAGAAGAGCCATTCATATTCAAATAGTTCTTCAGATAAAATAATTCTTATCGTATATTCTGTGTATAGTTCAAACCCCTATTTTTTACTGATCGTAAAAACTCACGTTATACTCAAGTATATACGTTAAGGAAAAAAGAAAAAGATAAAACTGTTGGATAGTTGATATAGGATTTTGGGCATTAAAAAAGTATTTCATCATATACTACACGCAAAAAAATATTCAAAGTAACGAAAAAAATAAAGAAAAAGAAAAAATTACGACAGGAGGTAAAATGGGAATAAGTGGGCGACATTCCCAAATAAAATATAAATGTCCCCGCAAACAATGAATATTTTCGAGCTTCCTATAGTTTTGAGAAGGTCATTAACATTCAAATAGAGCTTCCGATGAAATAACATCTTTTCGGATGTAAATCAGATGATGAAGCTCTGAAATTTTATTCTGTAATTCAAGAGGAGTAGATAGATTTTCCAACCGACCGGTTCACACTCCTCCCCTGTCTTTTGAACACGAGTTGGGGTCTATCCCTTGTTTCCTGTTCCTTCTTAGGTCTACCTTAACTCTATACTTCTGACATCACCACCTGAACTCTGAAATTTTATTCACTAATTACATCTTGACATCTTCAAGTCTGGAATTAGCTATTCTGTTATTTTGCCTTTTCTTACACTAATACAACTCCACACAGTAACCATCTTCCTTGAGTGGCTCTTAGGTCTTGCATTGGATGAAGATTAGTTTAAAAAAAATATTAATGTATTCGTTTCTCCATCTAGGTATTCGACAGAGGGTAATGATTAATGACCCTACCTGGTTGGCCATTATTACCGAGTAGTGATTCCGATCCTCACTGGGTGCACCAGACGTAAGTTCGCCTTGAGCCAGACTAGCCACATTTCAGATTCAAATAGACGGACTGGGACGATTATTAATTCTTTCTTTTTTGAAGAATAATCCACCCAAGACATCCTTATTCCACCTACCCCTTTTGTTAAATATTCAGAGAACTTTTTGTCAGTCCATTGAATATACTGCGAGCATTTGAGGAAAAAAGCGTTTTATTTGACTATTTAATAAAAGGGGAGGCTGGAATAAGGATGTCGCCAGTGGATTCTTTGCAAAAGAAAAATAAAGAAAAAAATATTAAAAAGAAAATAATAATAATAATCGTCATGGTCCGTTCATTTGAAACTCAAAGTACTTGGCGCATCTCGCAAGTCTTTAGTAAAAGTTTATTGTGGCATGAGAAAAAACCTGAGTAAATAGTTTCTTTTCGGCTTGGCTTAGGGCACAAGCCATTAACAGTAAGTTCAAGTTATTTTTTCTATCACACTTCATTATTCTAGCCTTGTACCAGACTCAGCTAATTTGCATATCTTTACTTTGAGCACTTGCGATTTCTAAATAAGCAAAAACATTTGTCTATATTTCGATAACTATTTACACTATTTTCATCGTTCGGACTGTTGTCCTCATCTTTATTGTCATATTCACGACGTTTCAATTGTTGTACGTCCTTACCTTCTTCAGGTGATATCCGCTGAAATTTCGAACCGAACTTTTTATTCAATCTACGAGGAGTCGGGTTGTAGATTGTTCTAATTCCATGTCGTGCCATGGTACCTGATAAATTAAGTTTATAAAGTCCCCGAAATTAACTCACAGCTAAGTAAAAGCCTTGGTTGAACTAATGCCAAAAGTGACCCAAAAAGTTGAGAGTTCAATACCTGGCCACAGCAGATGGAACAAAAACTTAGAGATGAGTTCCTAAAAGGAAATTAACTGAATCTAAAAGATCCCAAAATTTCATGGCATGTAAAATTAGGACAATCCACGGACACAAAGGGTTCAGTTCGGAATTCAATTGTATATACTGTGAAGAAGGCCGGAGCATATAACGACCGATAGTTCAGTTGCTAACTGAAACCGAGATATTCAGAAAAGAAATGGCCTGTGGAATTACATTTCTGAAGTATTGTAAATATTTACATTGTTCGGACTGTTGTCCTCATCTTTATTGTCATTTTCACAATGTTTCGGCTGTTGTACGCTCCGGACGTCTTCATGGGATATACGATGGAAAAAACATGCCACGAGGAAATAGAATAATCTACTCCACTGGACGAAATGAAAGATCCGCTTTGAAATTTCAACTAATATTACCTGAAGAAAGCTGTTGCGTACAACAGCTGAAACATGGTGAATATGGCTATAAATGTGAGGACAATAGCAAATTTACTTATGTGCTAATACCTTTGGGAAAGGTATGAATACTCTTCTTCTCCCAGCTATGGGTAAATAGGACAAACTGGGTTTTATAGCCCTGGGTGTCAACCGGTCTAAGAGAAGGAATATTCAAAACCTGCCTGAAAAGCTTGTGCTCAGTCAGACTATCTTGTCAAAGAAATACTACTGCGGTTGCAGTACACATGGTTACCATACGCTAACCATGTGTACTGCAAAAAGAAAATAGTGTAAATAATGATAACGTTTCTTCCAGCTAGATGTTTCTGGAGAGTTTTATGCTTATTCGTTACTCTGTTATTTTGATCTTGTGCCAGACAATTTTAATTCACTAAACAGCTATTTTGAGTACTTGTATGCGTGAAAAGTCTTTAAAATCTAAAGAAAGGGAAAAACGACTCAACAATCTCACTTCCTATCTAGGCCAGTTTTTCAAACAATGTTCTTATCTTTTAATAAACAGATAGAGTCAATGGTGCTTTTTTTGTGGGGTGGGGTTCTGATTTTGTTAACGTTAAGGTTTTTTGTTATATTTTTAAATGTTTATAGATTTATTGTCTGAATGTAAATAAGTCTTTGTTGATGCAATATCACAGAGAGTATCCATCCACATGTCACATAATTCATCATCTCTTGGATTTGGTAGGCTTAATATAGGGGCTGAGGCTGGTGTTGAAGATTTGGACAGAGAAGAAAAAAATGAGTGAGAAATATTGAAGGGAAAGCGGGAGAAAAATAATTGTTTAAGAAAATGGTGAAACGAAAATTAAGGAAAGGAGAAGGTTTTGGGTTTGGCATTAGTTGGACTTTTTCTGCTACTTTTAAACGAAAGGAAAATGTTTTAAAGAAAAATTGAAAACAGAAAGGAAAGCGGGGTGGAGTTGGAAGGAAAAATAGAAGAGAAAGAGAAAAAGAGTGAAGAGAGAGAGAGAAAAGAGAGAGAGAGAGAAAAGAGAGAGAGAGAGAAAAGAGAGAGAGAGAGAAAAGAGAGAGAGAGAGAAAAGAGAGAGAGAGTGAAAAGAGAGAGAGAGTGAAGAGAGAGAGAGAGAGTGAAAAGAGAGAGAGTGAAAAGAGAGAGAGAGAGTGAAAAGAGAGAGAGAGAGAGTGAAAAGAGAGAGAGAGAGAGTGAAAAGAGAGAGAGAGAGAGTGAAAAGAGAGAGAGAGAGAGTGAAAAGAGAGAGAGAGAGTGAAAAGAGAGAGAGAGAGTGAAAAGAGAGAGAGAGAGTGAAAAGAGAGAGAGAGAGTGAAAAGAGAGAGAGAGAGTGAAAAGAGAGAGAGAGAGTGAAAAGAGAGAGAGAGTGAAAAGAGAGAGAGAGTGAAAAGAGAGAGAGAGTGAAAAGAGAAGAGAGTGAAAAGAGAAGAGAGTGAAAAGAGAAGAGAGTGAAAAGAGAAGAGAGAGAGAGCGTGAAAAGAGAAGAGAGAAAGAAAAAAGAAAAAGAGAAGGAGACAAAAAAGAAGAGAGGGAGAGGAAAGAACGAAAGAAAGAGATATAGAGAGAAAACCGCGGAAAAACTAAGAGAAAAAAAAAAAAAGGATAAAAAAACTAAAAAGAGGGGTAGAAAAAAAAAGAAAATGGATGCCAAAGGAAAGAATGCCTGGCGAGGAAAAAAAAAAAAAGCGAGAGACAAAAGAAAAGAAACGCGTCCTTACATTAAAAAAAAAAAAAAGGGGGATTTTCTTCTTTTGACAATTAAGATAGAACTGAAAAGATATCTTGTCAAAAATCAACACCCATTTTTTTTTTAAGTGACTTTCTACCAAATTTTATCGCTGTGAGAATTTTAGCACAAAACAATTGAAGATTAAACGTAAAGAACTAATCTGCGAATAGAGAATTTTGATATAAAGCAACAAAATTAAAAATGAAAGACAAATCGATAATTAATAATAGCCATAAAGAAAAACGTGGGGTTGACAAAAATCAAGGAAATGTTAATGAATTAAGGAACTATTCAACAAATGAATCTTCCGTGCCAGTGGATCTCTAAAAAAAAAAAAAAAAAAAAAAAAAAAAAAAAAATCATGAAAGATAAAATAATTTTAATTAAAAATAGGAAGAATATTATTAAAAAAAACTAGCAGGTTTCGCCCGCTCGATATCTGGTAATTTTTCTAGGAAAAATTAGTTGTTTTTCTATGGGATTAATGTTCACTATTTATGAAACGTTGAAGGGGTTTTGGACGTTCAATATATTGGTTCAAAGAATATGACTGTAAAGACAGAAGAAATTAATTGGTCGGGTGTTGAGGCAGGCTTGTTATAGTTAAGGAAAGTTTTACAAATAGATGCCAACTTGTTGAAGGCCAAGTAAAATGCAAATTGCAAACACTTTTCTGCACTATATAACACGATATTCCTAAACAACTATTTTCGATATGAAAATCAAAATAATCCCCGAATAAAAGAACACTTAATGAAGGACAGTTAATTAATGAAATATACTCTTTTAAAATCAATATGCAAATTAGTTAAACCTGAAAAGTGATATCACCTAGAAGTCGGTGATATATAATACAGACATTGAGCTTAAAGTAGTTTGTAACATGTTTGGGAATAGTCGACCAGATTGGTCATTACGCTCGGACGAGGCTTTGTCCGGGGAGGTAGACAGACCCTGAACCCGTTACTGACTTAGAGAACGCACGGTAAACTCGGCCTTGTGCCACATACATCCTCATGGTGAGGCTGTTAAATATTAACATGTTTGTTTATCATCTCTCAGTTACGTCTGTCTTCGGGCAGAGTGCGCTCAGGGGCGGTTCCGTAGGAGGACAGAGTCGCGACTGATGATAATCACACTGAGAGGTGCCCAACCCTGGGGAACAGCCGCCCGATGCTGCGCCTTCTCATTGCAGTAGACAATGGGATCGGTTCACGCACCGAGGCCAGCTCAACCGACGGTTGTAGGGGCTCCTGAAATTTTGTTCCTCGCCCACGTGTACGCGCTCGGCTTCACCATATTAAACTGACCTTGTGTCACAACCTGACCTTGTGGAGGGTTGAATAAATGCAAATTGCTCTTGGAGTAGTTTGTAACACATCACATTATTTTTCATTTCTCAGTTACGTCTCTGTCTTCGGACAGAGTGCGCTCAGGGGCGGCTCCATGGGAGGACAGAGTTGCAAGTGAGAAAAATCATACTGAAAGGTGCCCAGCCCTGGGGAACAGCTGCCCGAGGCCGCGTCCTCTCATTGCACCAGAGGGAGGGATCGGTGCTCGCACCGAGGCCAGCGCAACCGATGTCTTTTACATTTATTTAAAATTTTTGAACTATAGAAACTACTGCGGCTACAAAGTGAGAGATCAGTTTATACAGGAATTGTAATCTAAAATTGATTTCCCACTTTATATCCACATTACAAATTTTTGTTTGTTTTTCAAATTCTGCTCAGAATTTTCCTGGGTTTAATTAGAAAAGACTTGAATCAGTGAAGCATTAATATCTAAAAAAAAATTCTTACAATCTAAAAAAATATTTTCTGGCTTTAAATAACCCGCAAAGGGTTGATAATCCGTAAAAACGAATCGATCACGGAAATACTGGTTAGTTATACAACCATGTCATTTACATTTATTTAAAGTATCTGAAATATAGATATATAGAAACTACTGTGGCTACAAAGTGAAATTACTTCTTTGTTTATCAAATTCTGACAAGAATTCTTCTCCAAACTATGGGTTAATTAGTAATACTAGTATCACTAAACCATTAATATCTCAAAAGCTTTCTCAAATCAATAGTTAATAATGGGTTCAAAAGAGTGAAGCCTGTAAGTTTCCCTCTCCCTCTACTGCAAGGGGAGGTCGCAGCCTCGGGCAGCTTTTTCCTAGAGTTGGGCACCTCTCAGTATAATTTTTCTCAGTTGCGATTCTGTTCTCCCACTGAATCGCGCTCTGGCCAAAGACTTTTTTGGACCTCGCGAAATAAAGGGTACAGGTTAAAATTCCCTAGGGGCCACCCAGATCTGAAGAAGGCTTCAGAGTAAAACGACCGAAGAAAACTAAAATGGAGAGAAGAATAGCCAGAATCAAGATAATCAATATACGCACATATATGGAGTGCAATATCAATTCAGTTTTAAGCGACAATTATGTATTTGTTAACTGACAAGAAGATGAATCTTTATCGTAGCGGACTCGGAAGGAAATGTAATAAAATGATAAAAATCGTGTCACTAGAAATAGATTTTCAGTATATTTTCCTACCCTCGACTTGCTTGTTTTCCTCCTTACCCCACCCTGACGACTTCTTCAGCGATTCTTCCTCCTCTACAGCACTTTTCTGACCCTGCCCGGAGCCCACCCAGTGTCCCTGTGACTATTAGTCATCATCTAATGTCGATGCAGTCAAAAATCCAAAGCAGACCTACAAATCTTAGACGTAAGAATGTACACTCTGATTCTAGTCGAGCAGAAACTGTCAGAATTGGTTCCCACTTGACTACAAATCTGAGATTTATCATTTATAACTTTCTATATGACAAGAAAAGGAAGGATGAAAAGCGGAAAAGGATGAAGGAAGGAAAGAAGGAAAGGAAAAAGATAGGAAAGGATTGAAGACAGAGTAGGCGAGATGGTGAAAAAGGAGGAAAAGAAACGGAAGGAAAGAAAAAGGGCGTGACATAAAGAGGATGTAGTGGAAAAGAAGAAGGTTCTGGGAGAAAATAGGAAATGGTTTTAGAGAGAAAGAAGAGGAAAGATAGAGAAGAAGATAGTTGGGGGTAGAGAAGAGCGTGGAGGAAAATAAAGGATGTGGAGAAAAAGGATTGGAATGTTGAGGAACAAAGAATAGAATGTCAAGGAAAAAGTAACGGCGCGTGGAGGAGAAAAAGGAACGGCGCGTGGAGGAGAAAAAGGAACGGCGCGTGGAGGAGAAAAAGGAACGGAGCGTGGAGGAGAAAAAGGAACGGCGCGTGGAGGAGAAAAAGGAACGGCGCGTGGAGGAGAAAAAGGAACGGAGCGTGGAGGAGAAAAAGGAACGGAGCGTGGAGGAGAAAAAGGAACGGAGCGTGGAGGAGAAAAAGGAACGGCGCGTGGAGGAAAAAAAGGAACGGCGCGTGGAGGAGAAAAAGGAACGGCGCGTGGAGGAGAAAAAGGAACGGCGCGTGGAGGAAAAAAAGGAACGGCGCGTGGAGGAGAAAAAGGAACGGCGCGTGGAGGAGAAAAAGGAACGGCGCGTGGAGGAGAAAAAGGAACGGCGCGTGGAGGAGAAAAAGGAACGGCGCGTGGAGGAGAAAAAGGAACGGCGCGTGGAGGAGAAAAAGGAACGGCGCGTGGAGGAGAAAAAGGAACGGCGCGTGGAGGAGAAAAAGGAACGGCGCGTGGAGGAGAAAAAGGAACGGCGCGTGGAGGAGAAAAAGGAACGGCGCGTGGAGGAGAAAAAGGAACGGCGCGTGGAGGAGAAAAAGGAACGGCGCGTGGAGGAGAAAAAGGAACGGCGCGTGGAGGAGAAAAAGGAACGGCGCGTGGAGGAGAAAAAGGAACGGCGCGTGGAGGAAAAAAGGAATTGGAAGGAGGAAAAAAATGGGATGTTGAGGAAAAGAGGAGGAGAAATAAGGAAGAAAATATGGGTGAGGAAGAACGATGCAGAAAAAAGAAAAAAAAAGCGAGGAGTGAAAAGAAGAAAGAAAATGAGAAGAAGAATGATGCGGAGGAATAGGATGGGGGCAAAGAGAAAATGAAGAAGAATGAAAATTCGGAAGAGAAAAAGAGAAAGGAAGAGAAAAGATGAGAGAGAAGAAAAAAAAAGGAAAAGATGAGAGAGAAGAAAAAAAAAGGAAAAGATGAGAGAGAAGAAAAAAAAAGGAAAAGATGAGAGAGAAGAAAAAAAAAGGAAAAGATGAGAGAGAAGAAAAAAAAAGGAAAAGATGAGAGAGAAGAAAAAAAAAGGAAAAGATGAGAGAGAAGAAAAAAAAAGGAAAAGATGAGAGAGAAGAAAAAATGGAAAAGATGAGAGAAGAAAAAAGGAAAAGATGAGAGAAAAGAAAAAAAGTAAAAGATGAGAGAGAAGAAAAAATGGAAAGATGGTAGAGAAGAAAAAGGGGAGAAGGTAAAGGGAAAGAAAGAAAAGGAAAACAGAAAGAAGGGGGAAAAAGAAAATGGAAAGAGGGGGAGAAGGAATACGAGGAAAAATGGGGCGGGAAAAGTGGGGACGGATATGGAGACTAGAAACTGAGGAGGTGATGAAAAAAGGGAAGGTTGGGATCAAAGACTGGAAAGAAGAGGAGCAGGGAGAATAGGAGATGGGAGGGAAGTTTAAAAAGAAGATTGCCGATGATACAAATGTTATCTTCTACTCCCCTTAACTACACTCACTGACATGTAATTCTTTTTATCTTTCAATATTAGGCTTTTTATTTATCCTATTTTTTTCTGGCGAGTGACAGTCAACATTCCACAATCTTTAGTTCACACATCAATTCTGGGCAAAAGTAACATCACGACAGAAAAAAAGAATTTCTTCAGTCACCTTATCTAAACAAAATAAATATTTTCTAACCAATCAAACGACGAAAGCATCTTTTCGAACCAATCGAACAACGAAAGCATCTTTTCGAACCAATCGAACAACGAAAGGATCTTTTCGAACCAATCGAACAACGAATGCATCTTTTCGAACCAATCTAACAACGAATGCATCTTTTCGAACCAATCGAACAACGAATGCATCTTTTCGAGCCAATCGAACGACGAATGCATCTTTTCGAGCCAATCGAACGACGAAAGCATCTTTTCGAGCCAATCGAACGACGAAAGCATCTTTTCGAACCAATCGAACGACGAAAGCATCTTTTCGAACCAATCGAACGACGAAAGCATCTTTTCGAGCCAATCGAACAACGAATGCATCTTTTCTAACCAACCAAAATGACGAATGCATCTTTTCTAATAAATCAAATGACTAATGCATGTTTCATAACAGGTTTAAACTGTAACAACAAGGAAACTGGCGCGATCAAGCTCAAACTTCGATAACATGACTACAATAGTAGCAATAGCACGCATGACCGTGACAAATCTAAGGATATGTTATCCTGAAAGTTCGGATATTTTTTTTATTTCCCCTTGTAGATTGTTTTCGGCCTGTCCTCTCTTATTTTTTATCAATTACACTAAACCATGGCCAATTACTCCATAACAATTTTTGAAGAAGAACCAGCATGCCAAACACCTTCGAAATGTCTAAAGCATATATATATATATATATATATATATATATATATATATATATATATATATATATATATATAGGGTGTAACGGCAAAATTGTCCGAATCGTATTACAGCATTGTTATATAAGAATAAAGAGTCACTGCCGACACTTGAGTTTTAACATAGATCGCCAGTAAACAAACAGGCGATTCCATTATTGAATTAAGTGAATCATGGGAATAAAGAGGAAACACACTCACACACACATATATATATATATATATATATATATATATATATATATATATATATGGGAAATATCGTAACGACTATCGATCGTATTTACTAGTCTATCTTCTATTACTATATGGACTGCTATTCTCTATACGAATTCTCTATAGGAATAACTATTCGATGGTTACTTTACGAGCGAGTATTATCGAGCAAGTACTATTACTGTGAGTGATATTCGAGGGCGTCTGACACCAGTATTGTTCAACGGCGTTACTATAATTTTATCTGCGATTACAAAGTCTCTACTACAACGAGCATTACGAAAGTGACAACGAGTATTCGTTGGCATCAAAATGTTTAATATCTAAACAAAAGAAAAAAAAAATTAAACTGAGTTTCTTTTTCCCAGGTTTTCAAATAAGACGTGTAGCTCTCTTGATACCATTTGTTGTAAGAATCACGGACAAACCCTTTGAGTTATTCAGCTAGAAAGAGAACGGGTTAAAATCGTTTTGTGTCAGCCCCACTATGTCTTCGCAACTGAGCAATGGTGAGGAAAAAAGATCATTCGGACTTACCGTAATGGTACCAACATGCATACTCTGGTTTCCATCTTTAAAGTCCATTTAAGAACCATCAACAGAAGGGTGAATAAGATTAAAAAAGAAGGAACAGTAAAGAGGAAAACTGGATCAGGAGGTCAGAACAGCAAGCGGGGTCATCATTTCTACTTAGAGCTAGAAAGATCAATTAGGAAAGATCCAACCCAATCCATAAGGCGCTTTGCACGTGAGAGATGAGTTTCAGCTATGACAGTTCAAAGAGCAGTGAAAATAGACTTGAAAATGATAAACATACGTGCAACTTGTGAGGCGCCTTGTTACTCCAGAATAGAAAGTTAGGTTAGACAGAATGATTAATGATATATATATATATATATATATATATATATATATATATATATATATAAATTTTATTTCAATCCTTCATGAGCTTCCGATCCTTAGCTATGATTAATTGAAGATGAACAGGTTATTTTCGTTTATGATCGATTTCATTACGATTCTTCTGTTAAGCATGGAGTGTAATTATACATTCTTACTGCAAAAAGTAGAGTACAATAGTGTTATAAAAACCTCGGAGAATTCCAGTAAGATATCTTTAATCATTTCTAAAATACAATGGTTCAAAGCTTAATCGAACGATTTGGACAATTATGCAGTATACATACTCAATAAGGTAACAGGCGAAATATGTAATGATTTACAGCATTTACATTGTTCGGACTGTTGTCCCCATCTTTATTGCCATATCCTCGACGTTTCGGCCGTTGTACGCTCCGGCCTTCTTCAATTGATTGGAATTCTTACTGAACCTTATATTCGTCCACCAGTGCAGATTTTTCTAGTTCCACGTGCCATGCCTCTTCCGGATGTCTCCGTTACTTCCCTTTAACTCAACTCCAAGTTTTTGTTTACCACTGCAGTATCCAGGAATTGAACTCACAACTCTTTGGGTCAAGTCACTGGATCTAACCTAAGCTTTTATCGACTGGGCCCTATGTCCTTGAAAACGTCAATGTATGAATACCGTCTTTGAGGCATAGAACGTGGAACTAGAACGGTCTACCCCGGTGGACGAAATAAAGGGTTTAATTCGAAATACCAATCACCTGGAGAAAGCCGGAGTGTACAACAGCAGAAACGCTGTGAATATGGCTACAAAGAAGAGGACAAATGCCTGAACAATGTAGTGTAAATAATTACATTAACTCATTTCCGAAAGATAGCGAACTAAGTAATTAGGTTTTGTTATTCCCTCCTCACATTCTTTGCAACAACACTTGACCATACTTGTCAGCAGCCACTCGCATCCGATCATCGGGATCATCGTTCTCTCTCCTTAATCTTTCTCACATCTGGTGGTGGTGGTGGTGGAGATGGCTGTGAAGGCCCAGCCTACTCCTGAAGAGTTGTGAGCAGGAGTCACAGGATTTTGGATGGTGGACGCGGCTAGGAATTCCTGACAGCACGCCGCAGATGCTATTCACGTTGACGGTTGGAGTTGAAAGTCTCGGTCCCCTCTCGGATAGTCGTATGCCAGGAAGACCAATTTGCAGCAACGGTTCCCAGATCTCACGGTCGATGTCGGGGATGTCTTCAACTGATCTTTGAAGCGTCGTTTTGGGCCTCCACGTAGCCCCACTTGCCGCTGGAGAGTTCTCCAAACAGGACGATACGTGTGAGTCAAGTGGGACGTATTCTGGACACCGTGACCCGCTCAGCTGAGGCGATGTTGGAGGATGGCAGCTTCGATGCTGGGGAGAGATGAGTACCTTGTGTTTGGTGATGCAGCCCTCCCAAATGATGTAAAGGATACTTCGGAGCTTCGTTTGCTGGAACCATTCTAGACATCTGATGTCCCGATGATACAAAGTTCAGGCCTCACAAGCGTACAGAATAGTGGAGATGACCACGGCCTGAAAGACCATGATTTTGGTTTTTATGGTGAGGCCGTGGTTGCTGAAGAACAGATATGAGAACATCCAATGCTGAAACGCTTTGATCCTGTTGTCAAGGTGTCTCTCTCTCTCTCGGTTGACATTATTCGATAATAATCTTGAACTGTTATTGCGAAGTGAAACCCTTTTGGATATCACCAAATCGTTCAATGAACTGTCCCGCTAAGAGTGACGGGTTGTGGTTAATAGGACAATGTACGATTAAATATATAGTGGAAATCATTAAGATCTTAGATCATTCTGAAGAAAATTTCCGTTACCGCGAGACTCACACTTGTCAGAGTTAGTTCCTCCTTAATTTCCTAATTGTTCACTAGGGGTCGCTCTCCCTACACTATAAATACTGGGCGATTTCTTGCCTCGTTCTCTTTTTCATTTCAGCGAACACATCTACAATGTAAGCTCTCTTAGAAGGTAGCTTCTCCCCACTTGTGGGAAGACGCCATGAACATTATACACACATGCACGAACATTCACCAAAGAACAAACAGAAATCTACACACACACAAATGTTAATATCTATGTCTATTGTAAAATTGTGTTGTTTAATAAATATATTTGCTGACATATATATCAGTCTTGTTTGTTTTCTTTACATCTTCGGTTGGACTCAACTTGAGTCCGCCATTTTCTTGTTGCTGGACGTTCTTGTAGCAGGAATAAACAGCACGTGTTCCCAATTCAACAACACTTAAAACCCACAGGGTCCTGTACACGATTGATATACAGGGGTCTAGTATACAGTTCACCAGATTTAATCCCTGTAAAACAGTAAATCTATATAAAAAATCCTCTGACTTCAGTTAGCCCTTCATATCCTCTAAAATAGCCATACATTGACTGTTCGAAACCAAATTTTGGGGGATAAACCCGTAAGGGGTTACAAAGTAAAATTGATTTTACTACGGTACGTAGCTTACTACAAATTCTCATTAATTTTGGGGAAAATTAAGTTTTATTATTTAATATACTATTCCCACTATTTTAAAAACAATTTAATAATTAAAATAAATACTTATTTCATAAAAATGCAATATTGTTTTTTCATATATTTTCTTTAAGTTTTTATATAAATAAAAATCCAGTTTTCAGTTCACCCTGTGTTTGCGGGAATTATCATCAAACCATAAAGTGAAACACTTCAGAAAGTTGGAATTTGGCTCCAGATAGAAATATTTAAGCATAGCCAATTTGTTGCATGCTCAAGAGTAAGAAATCCTAAGAATTTATTATTCATTGTTAAAAACGAAAAAAAAAAAAAAAAAAATTATCGTATAAAATATTGCTTACCATGAAATCCTATGAAATTAAATTAAAATAAAAAACAAAATATTTTCCAAACAAATCAGCTTCAAATTTCATTGATTGGTTTGCGAATGTGAAACGTAGAGTTTGTAAAACTCGAAAAAGAAAATGTTAGCGATAAATTCAACAATACATATTAAATACTGATTTTTTCAACATGCGTCTTGCAAAATTTCTAGTCAACAAATTTGGTGGTTTGCTTCGACGAGGGCGGGAGTGAAGGGGCCGCAAATGTAGGTATACAGTTCGCTGCATACCTTGCACTTGTTTTTCTGTAACTGTGTAAAGGATGGTATTTTTTTTGTTTTTTTGTTTTTTATTATAGCTTCTTTTATGTAAGAGGGACAAGGAACAACTATTCACCAAGGCTTAACAAATTTTACAATTCCTATTAAGCAACAGTAAAATACAACACAGTCAAGTAATAGTCATGTTTCCATGCCTTGAAAACATTCTATTATTGAGTAAGTCAATAGTCACATGATGTCTATCTCGGAGAATATGTTTATGTTGAGTCATGAGAACTGCCGGTATTAAATTAGCACTAATAAAAATTGGTGCTTCAGGACTTTCTCAGAGTGCTTGCATAAAAAAAATAACAGAACAATACAAAGTATCTATAAACATTTTTTTTTTTTTGCTATCCTCAGTCAGCCGCAATGATGGAGAAAGCATTACCTCGCATCATCGCCTGTGAGACACGCTGCAAGAGCCACTAGGTTTCGCGAAGTTCGTCCCTTAATCAAGACGCCATCCCGCCAACCTTTCGAAGGTACCTCATCGAACGAGGGCCAATAATCTCAGAAGTTTCCACTAAAAAAAAAAAAAAAAATCTATCAGCAAGACAAGAATATTTAACTATTTTACTCGCCTGTCTACTATCTACTTCTCAACCGAGTGGTGGCGCCTGGCTCAGCGCAGAGCCCTCTTCATCTACCAGTACCCTTCTAGATGAAGAGTGCACTCGGGTCGGAGTCGCGATCCGTCAGGCTCAAATTATGTGAGCGTCACAGATGCAGATGAGGAGCTTCCATTGATGAGTTTGGTTTGCATCCTCTCTCCTGTAGGTCGTGGTGCAGGCCGCTTTCCACGGCATGCAGCAATAAACGAAATCATCAGAAGAGGTCTGGATTCAGTTGGGTTTCCTTCCCAAATTGAACCCGTAGGCTTCGACCGTGGTGATGGAAAGCAGCCGGATTGTATTACCATTTTCCCTTTTAAAATGGGAAAAGTCATTGATTTGGGATGTGACTTGTGTGGATATATTATCGACCGGTAATTTGATCAGGTCCGCGGTTGAGCCGGGGTCTGTCGCCAGGGACGCAGAGAAATAACAGAATATTTCTTGAATATACTGACGTAAAATGAAAAATCTTCTCCTCCTCTTTGTTCTTTAATATTTAAAAACAAAATTGGCCTCCATTTTTAGATTAAGTCGAGAAATTTTACGTTGATTCATTACAAGAGAAAATAAAAAACTTACTTTTACAGCAAACTTTTTAAAACTCACCTAAAAAAATAAAACAAAAAATAAAACATAAACAATGAAATTATTCAAATAATTTAAAAAAAAAATGTTTAAAGAATAACTGATTACAAAAGATAGAGTAAATATAAAATATATAAATATAAGCTTAAAAGTCACCTATCTGGTGGCATTTAAGCTAGCTGCTGCGGAAGGAGCTTAATTGGGCCTTCATCACAATAGGTAGGGAGGAGTAGATGCGATGGGCAACAATAAACTACAGATCAACTCAAAATTGATCGCTGCATTTAAGTCAGTCAGTTATGTGCCATGCGTGATACAAGCATAGGCGATCATGTATCTTTCGATACATGACTGACTAGGCAGATGTTTTTTTCCCGCAGTAGTTTGCTATTTATTTCTGCGGTAGACCAATTGCTATTCAGGGCTATAGAACCCATCTGTCTTGCTATTTACCCATAGCCGGGGGAAAAGAAGATGATCCATATCTTTCCCAAGGGTATTAGCACGTAATGGATTCTACTGGAATTCGAACTCGGCTTTTTGATTCCTCAGTCTATAAGTAAATTCATTCGTAAAATTAATTACTATGGAAACGGCTGAAGAAATTATTTCAATAAGGGGCGTAAGGGTTAATTTGTATCAACATATTAGTTACTTTCGGGAAGAGGTTAAGTAAAGGTAGGGTTGGGGGTGTCTATTTTAAAGCGAATGGTGACATTCACTAGACGCATATCGTTTAGTCTGTTTCAGTGACAGAGTTATTGGCATTATTGTTACGGTTTTAAATGTCTAAAGATTTTTTTTCTTAAAGGGTTGTTTGTATTTAAATGTGTCGTACTGAACTAAAGATGCGTAAATTTCAACAATAGAATTTTAATAATTATATTGAAGTTTTTGGCTCCTGTTTTTGAAACATGAGAACTCTTATGTAGCGAAGGAATCTAACAGAAACAAAAAAAAAAAAAAAAAAAAAAAAAAAAAAGGTTTGCACGAGTGTCAAAAAGTTAGTGAGTAGAAAGGGTAACATATTTAGTTTGCACTAGAGTTATAAAAAAAATGAAAGTAAAAGACACTGGTTCAGTTTGCACGATAACAAAAAAAAAACAGAGACACAGATTAAGGTTTGCACGAGAGTAAAAAAAAAAAAAATTAAAAAAATTTTTTTAAAAAAATGGACACACGGGACACCATTTTGCACGAGGGTAAAAAGAACGGAGACATTGATTTAGTTTGCACAAGAGGTATATAAAAAAAAACCCAAAAAAAACCCCAAAAACTGGAGATGTAGACAAAATAAGCAAGTAGTCCCTTTCGGGCGAGAAATTTACTCCTCTTCAGGCGCCTGTAATCGGCGTATACTTGAACCCGACCGACAGGACGCAAAAATGAACTGAAATGTTTCTGGCATCTTTACTTTCGGAACATGTCAGAGCAAAATTCCTTGGAGCGAGCAGAGGTCTTCTTTCGTTGTCTTGAAGGAGCAATTTTATCAAGAATAGTCTTCAGTATTGCGAAGTTTACATAAAAAAACTGAAGATTCTCCTCAACAGAATTACACCTTGGAAGATTAAGGTACTTTTCGAAGCAAGCAAATACATTTAATCGACTTTCAAAAAGGAATATGGCTGGATTCTAATGCTGTGGGGATGCTTCAGTATTTCAGGAACTGCGTATCTTGTGAGGCTAGAAGGAATCACGGAACAAAGATGTAAAAAAAAAAGAAAAAAAAAAGAAAAAAAAAGAGAAAAAAAAAAAAAAGGAACAGCTGAAGCAGTCCGTAGCAAATAAAAATCGTTGCAGTGTCCGGTTTTTCTTTCTTTTAACATGAAAACGATCCGAAGCAGACGTACTTTCTCAATGAATTTATTCGTTTTCTACGGCTTTCTCAACAACCCTTTTCAGGTTATTTAAAGCCAGAAAATATTTTTTAGATTGAAAGATTTTTTTTTTTTGATTAGTGGAGGAGAAATAACAATGATTTAGTGATCCAAGTCTTACTAATTAACCCATAGCTGGGAGAAGAGGTGGATTTATATCTAATCAGAATTTGATAAACAAGAAATTATAATACAAATATAAAGTCGGGGATCGATTCTATATTACAATCAATATATAAACTGATCCCTCATTTTGTGACCATGGTAGTTCTATACATTTTTGAGATCATGTTTTAGTGATACAATTCTTACTAATTAACCCATAGCCGGGAGGAGAAGAGATGGATTCATACCTCATAAGGATATGATAAACAAGAACTTATAATTAGGATATAAAATGGGGGATTAGTTCTATATTACAATCAATATATAAACTGATCCTTCACTTTATGGCCAAGGTACATTCATATAACAGAGATTGTAAATAAATCTAAAAGACATGCCTGTGTAGTTAATCAGTATTTCGTTGATTGATTGGTTCGTTTTCTACGGCTTATCAACAACCAAGAAATTATAATGTGGATATAAAGTGGGGGATCAATTCCATTTTAAAATCTATATATAAACTGATCCCTCACTTTATGGCCACGGTAGTTTCTATACATTTATATTCCAGAGACTGTAAATAAATCTAAAAGACATGCCAGTGTAGCTAATTAGTATTTCATTGATCGATTAATTCGTTTTCTACGGCTTATCAACAAACAAGAAATTATAATGTGGATATAAAGTAAGTGATCAATTCAGATGTGTACATTTTTAGTGATTCATTAGTTAAAAGCACAAGCCTTAGAGGAAAGTAAATCATGTTTTTTTTTAGTTGACACCTCTCTACCTTAAAATCAGCTCTGAATTGTAACATACAAAACTCAATAAACAAAGGTATCATTTTTCCATAAATGAAAATTTCAAAATTAATAAAACGAGTGGAAATGCAATACCATAAAATGTAATAAATGTATATTAAATTATATTTTATGTACAATTAACCTTTCATAAAAAAGGTACCCAATTAATTTTATGTTTCTTATGAAATTTTATCTCATTCTCAACAGTCTTAGTTCAAAAAGTTGGTTCAATAAAAAACTAAATTATATCACTTCTGTCCTTCTGTACGATAACTTTTTCTGTCAATACGTGCTGAAAGTATCAATCATCACATAGTTGCACGTCGCCGCTGTTAAGACCTGCTGTTTCTTGTTTGTAAACTACATTTCGGTGCATAAATGTTTGTTTTAAAATATATTAAATAAACTTTACAATTTCTAATTTCGTTAAAATATATTTTTAAGAAGTATAAATGATTTTTGACAGAGTTTTAAACGGAAAAATTAACTTTTGTTTACAAAATTATAAAAAAAAAAAAAATGGATGACGGTCGATTTTTCCGGACTTAAAAAAAAAGTGATATTAAACGACAATTTTGGACGTGCTAGGAAGGATTAAAAAAAAAAAAAAGAAAAAAAGTAATCAAAAAATACTTTGATCTTTCCTCTTTATAATAATATAAACATTTAGACAATAAAAAATATCTTCAAGTTCAAGCCCGTTCTTATGCTATGCTCATTTTTCTAGCAATCTCACATCAGTACCTATTCTGGATCGATTGAATTTATTCATCGTCTTTTGTAGTATGCAAATCAACTTCTTCAAGCCTGACTGTTGCAGAGGCAAAATAAGGAAGGGGAAAAAAATCGTATCATAGCACATGACAGATACATGTTATCGTTACAGATTGCTGCCATGACATCCGACGATTTGATTTATTGGATTCAATTTCAAAGAAATAAAATAATAAAATCAAGACACTTAAACAAATGCACTTTTTAACAGTTTTGATTTCCTCTCCTTCTCCTGATGATGACTCATGTGAATCGAAAGCTCGGATACGGACTTGAGTTTGGATATTTTTCCATCAGCAGTAGCCAAGCTTTGGAAAGTTCAGTTTTATAAAGACTCACACATTATATATATATATATATATATATATATATATATATATATATTCTTGTGTATATTTATTCGAAGTATGAGGGTCAGGCAGCTCAGCTCTTAGGAAACTGACAGCTCGACACCAGCAGATGAGTTTTAATTATAGTGGCGAAGGTTTTGTGCAGAACCATCCACATTTGTTGAAGAACCCAATACAGAGACTTAGTGCACTACGTGCCACAGGGTCTCCAAACGAATCTCCGCAGATATTGAATTCAGAGTTGTCCTTCTCCTAGACCAGTTGCCATGCAAGGCAGTCCGTCCTGCTATTTACCCATAGCTGGAGGGGAAAAAAAAGAGGATTCATATCTTTCCCAAGGGTATTAGCACGTTATATATATATATATATATATATAACATTTCCATATATATGGTGGACTATATATTTAATTTTTTAAATGTTATAAAAGATTGAATAGGATCACTTGAGAAGACACCAGAAGTGTTGAAACAAAGTGGCTATATTTGTAGTGATTTTATAACGCATTTATGTTAGAATTTTCGAATAAATAATTATCATATATATATATATATATATATATATATATATATATATATATATATATATTATAGATGAAATGATGAAAATCTATACTCAAACACCAGTTGAAATGTGAAGCAAAAATAAAATCGACCAAAGAAATGCCTGTTAGTCACAGCAGTCGGAGTGAATAAATGAGTCATAATCGGATCCTTTCCCATAAAACAGAATTGTTGGTGGCTTAATTTTAACCCTACACCATTTTCAAAGAATAATATCTATCGACAGAAGATGAAGCTTGAAAATAGAGCTGGGATATGGTTAACAAGCTAAGGACATCTAAGCCGGGATTCAAAATTACAAAGAATGTAGCAGGTTGCGATCTGGAGATGGGGAGGAGGCAAGGCACGTGTAGAGAAAGGTTGCAGTGGTAATTACTTGTGATGAATGGTCAGTTCCAATGGTATCTGCCATTCTCATTGTAACTCCAAGAAAGGTGACAAGAGAGCCTACCACTTGCAGGAAAAGAAATCCGGCGGATCAAGTCTACAGACATAAAACATGTCAGGGTGGAGACGGGCGGTGGGTAAAGGGTTACGTGGGCGGGCCTGCTTTAAAGGTTGCTCATTTGGAAGGTCTGGGTGGGGAGCTGATGAAAAATGATATCAACCATTTGCACCTGAAGCTCTGGTCAGTAAAGAAAACTCATAGACTAATGGAAAAAAAAAAAAAAAAAAAAAAATTGTGGGACAGGAAAATAAAAAGAAAAAAAGAAGAAAAATAGAGAGGTGCAGGAGAGAGTAGGGGAGAGAGGAGAGATAAACAAAGAAGAGAGTAAGCGAGAGAGGGCAGAGAGAAACAAAAAAGAGAGCAGGGCAGAGAGAAACAAAAAAGAGAGCAGGGCAGAGAGAAACAAAAAAGAGAGCAGGGGAGAGAGAAGAGAGAAAAAAAGAGAGCAAGGGAGAGAGCAGAGAGAAAAAAAGAGAGCAAGGGAGAGAGCAGAGAGAAAAAAAGAGAGCAGAGAGAAAAAAAGAGAGCAGAGAGAAAAAAAGAGAGCAGAGAGAAAAAAAGAGAGCAGAGAGAAAAAAAGAGAGAAAAAAAGAGAGCAAAAAAGAGAGCAAGGGAGAGAGCAAGGGAGAGAGCAGAGAGAAAGAAGAGCAGAGAGAAAGAAGAGCAGAGAGAAAGAAGAGCAGAGAGAAAGAAGAGCAGAGAGAAAGAAGAGCAGAGAGAAAGAAGAGCAGAGAGAAAGAAGAGCAGAGAGAAAGAAGAGCAGAGAGAAAGAAGAGCAGAGAGAAAGAAGAGCAGAGAGAAAGAAGAGAGTAGGGGAGAGAGCAGAGAGAAAGAAGAGAGTAGGGGAGAGAGCAGAGAGAAAGAAGAGAGTAGGGGAGAGAGCAGAGAGAAAGAAGAGAGTAGGGGAGAGAGCAGAGAGAAAGAAGAGAGTAGGGGAGAGAGCAGAGAGAAAGAAGAGAGTAGGGGAGAGGGCAGCAGAGAAAGAAGGGAATAGAGGGCAGCAGAGAAAGAAGGGAATAGAGGGCAGCAGAGAAAGAAGGGAATAGAGGGCAGCAGAGAAAGAAGGGAATAGAGGGCAGCAGAGAAAGAAGGGAATAGAGGGAAGCAGAGAAAGAAGGGAATAGAGGGAAGCAGAGAAAGAAGGGAATAGAGGGAAGCAGAGAAAGAAGGGAATAGAGGGAAGCAGAGAAAGAAGGGAATAGAGGGAAGCAGAGAAAGAAGGGAATAGAGGGAAGCAGAGAAAGAAGGGAATAGAGGGAAGCAGAGAAAGAAGGGAATAGAGGGAAGCAGAGAAAGAAGGGAATAGAGGGAAGCAGAGAAAGAAGGGGATAGAGGGCAGGAGAGAGGAAGGGGATAGAGGGCAGGAGAGAGGAAGGGGATAGAGGGCAGGAGAGAGGAAGGGGATAGAGGGCAGGAGAGAGGAAGGGGATAGAGGGCAGGAGAGAGGAAGGGAGGAGAGAGAGAGGATGGAGTTAATTCAAGTTTAGTGTTGTGATGCGACCGAGTTCAGAAATCAGACGATTTTTAACAGATTCAACTTTGCACTTTCAACCCTCTGCCGACCCAACCTCGACACTTGACGCTCCCCCGTTCGATAAGATGGATCAGAAATCAAGAATGAAAAATCGTTCGTGAAAGAGGAGAGGGCCGATTCTTAAGATCATAAAGAAAAGAAAGGAAGCACGATTTACAGCAATGAACAGACTGATTCAATCATTCACTGGTGGGAAGGCCAAGTCAAATCCAGCAAAAAAAAAAAAAAACAGGGAATAATAGAGGAGGGGACCCCTACGCGCAAGACATGACGAGCCCCCAATTAAGAAGTGAAGTTCTCATATTTCTTATAAAAGTTCCTTCTCTTGTAGATTCTAGAAAAAAAATTCCAGTTCAATCTGCTTCTGCCTTCTTTTATGTGCCACATGCTCTAAAGACACAGGCGTTCATGTCTCTCCACAACTGCCTATACTTTTCTTATACCAAAGTGCAACCAATAAAAAAGCTTAATCACAGACCCATATTATATTATGGGAACGTGGCCCGTTGGTTTGAACTTTTTGACCATGAGATCCGGGTTCGAATCTCAATATGGTCGATTTGATGATATCGGTCTGGGAGAGGTGAGCCTTTGGAAAGTGCCAGAAAACCATACTACAGGTTGACCGAAGTATTTGGAGTGAAATTGGGTAGACGAAACTCTCTGGGGTGCTACTGATGGTTTGTCAGAAAGGTGACATCTTGACTGTCTATATTTCTGAGATGAGATTATGTACACTATTTACATTATTCGGACTATTGTCCTCATGGGGACAAAGACGAGGACAATAAATATGTCGACAAAGACGAGGACAATAAATATGGCGACAAAGACGAGGACAATAAATATGGCGACAAAGACGAGGACAATAAATATGGCGACAAAGACGAGGACAATAAATATGGCGACAAAGATGAGGACAATAAATATGGCGACAAAGATGAGGACAATAGAACGAATTATGTAAATAGTGACATCTTGAATTTATCAGTCTGGCGGAGGTGATCTTAGCGTGCCTGTGAACCATACCATTGTTTGACGTTAGCCTAATGAGCGAAATTGGGTAGACCCTTTTGGGGGCTGTTGAGGGTGAAAACCAGTTCTCATTTTTATGAAAGTTCCTTCTCTTGTAGATTCTAGAAAAAAAAATCCAGTTAATCTTCTTCTTCCTCCTCCTATGTGTAAAGTCCTCTAAAGACACAGAGCGTTCAAGTCTCTCAACAACTTCCTATACTTTTATTACTAAAGTTCACCCAATAAAAAGCCCTATTCTCACAGGTGCATATTATGTTATGGCCGAGTGGTTAGAACGTTCGCTTTCTGACCACGAGACTCGGGTTCGAATCTCACCACGATTGATTTGACTTCTTGATGTTATCGTCCTAGGGGAGGTAATCCGGGTGTGCGGCACCTTTAGAAAAAGCCCGAAGAACTATAACGCGGTTTTGTGAGGGAAATTGGGTAGACGAACTCTTTGGGGAGCTGTCGATGAATGTGCTAGCACAAAGTCACAAGTCATCGTGACCGAGCGTGCTGGTCTTGTGCACAGTGTTGATAATGCTAGATAACGTTCTCTCTCCCAGCCACCAGAAATAGAATGTTTTTTTTTTGTTTTTTTTTTTACTATGTAGGGGGTGACAAGACTTTCGGAACACCCTGTATATTAATCATTTTTTTTCGTAGGGCAACACAATTTACTACTTAATAAAAATAGAAAACCGATCCCACATATTTTGTCCAGGAGAATTGGATATTAATATATGTATAAATTGTATATTAACAATGTTTTCGTAGGGGAACAATTTACTACTTAATAACAATAGAAAACGAATCCCCGATTTCCTGTCTATAATTGTACGGGGTGGTCCGAATGTCTTGTCACACTCCTTACAAAAAAATGTAGGGAGAACAATAGAACATTGTATATTAATCATTTTTTTTTTCTTTAAGGGACCAATTTACTACTTGATAAAGATAGAAAATAGACCCCTCATTTCCTGTCCATGAGAAATAGATATTCAATTTTTCGTAGGGGATAATTTACAACAATATCAATACAAACCCGATCCCCCATTTCCTGTCCATGAGAGTTCTAAAGGGTGATCGGAAAGTCTTGTCACCCCCTACCAAAAATTAATGAGATCAATAGACGGACAAGTAATCACAAAACACATGTACTGGATTTAGTTTATTCACTTTCATTAACGCTGTCACACATCGAGAAGGTCTGTATGACCGCCATCATTTTCGTGACGCAAAATGATGCGGCGCCATGTCCTGTCTGATCTTCTATTAGGTTGGTGCATTATTACGTCATTATTTTTGCACCAACCTAATACAAAGCTGTTCTTTGTTGATTACTCCAAAGGCTCTTTCAGAAAGTCGTCCTTCAACTGATGGGTATTCTGGTATCGTTCATGTGAAATTCTCTCCTTGATGATAATACCCCCACAGAGCGTTGATATAGAAAATTATATTACGTAAGAGTGACAAGACTTTCGGACAACCCTGTATATTAATCATGTTTTTTTCGTAGGGAAACAATTTACTACATAATAACGATAGAAAAACGATCCCCATATCTTGTCCAGGAGTGTTTGATATTAATACATTTATAAATTGTATATTAATCATGTTACTGGGGGATCAATTTACTACTTGATAACAACAGAAAACCGAATCCCTACTTCCTGACTGGAGATTTTTACATGGTGATTGTCACCCACTACCAAAATGTAATGAGAACGATAGACATCGACAATATCTATATGAACGCCATCATTTTCGTGTCAACCATCGGAAATAGATAATTATATTATCTTTGGATGACTAGACTTTCGGACCACCCTGTAAATCACCTGGCAGATCTTAGATATGTGAAGGTCTGAACAAGTGGAACCAAGTGAAAATCTGTTGGGAAAAGAGCTGTAAGGTAGGAAAAATAAAATTTAATCATCCACAACGGTAATCAAGGCTCTCAACAATTTCCACTTGCTCCTTGTTTTCTCAGACTCATCTTTACAAAGAACAAGGCTCAAGATAGTGAGGTATTGAATGAGATTATTGTAAACTTGTAAATTTGGTTTTGTTTACGGCACATCAACCTCAATGGGTTATTTAATGCCAACAAAATTTTCATTGTTGGTAACATTTTTTTTCAAAAAATCTATTTCTGATAATTTTTTTCCTTCATTGGTAATGTTTCTTTTTTAAAAAAAATCTATAGCTAGTAATTTTTTTTTTTTTTTTCAAAAATGTATTGCTGGTAATATCTTTAGTTTTTTTTTGTTTTTTTTTTTTACAAAGTATTTCTGGTATTAAAATCTATTTTTACACTTTCATAGTGTTTTGACCAAAGTTTGGGGGTTAACTATTTGCCTATAGCTGGGACCCTTACAGGTGCTGCCACCCCGGGTCAGGGTGGACCTGGGAACACCAGTAATTAAGAGGTGGTTCGACACTCATCAAAACCTCCTGATCAGAGGTCTTGCTGTTGGATGTAGCTTACTGTCTTACCCAGGACGTGTAAAGATAGAAGATAGAGTGAATATCATGAAAACATGTTGGAGAGATAATGGACAACTCCAGATATGGAGAGGTTAAGTTTGTAATAATCTGGAAAGCACTCCCTTGGGAGTCTGTCACAGAAAATGACAGTTCTGTGAAAGAAGTTGTGCCAGCGGAACTTTCACATAACCAAAGTAAATGAGGATGAGTTGACCCAATGTTAGTGGTATGTCGGGTCCGAGTGGTGAAGGGCTGAACTAATGGAACTAAAGAATGGGTCGCTAATCTGAACATTTGCCCTTCAGCAAATCCAATGAGTTGAAATATGTTACTCTACGTACTATGTCATGGATATATCTATATAATAAAAGCTCCTAAAATATTTCAAAATAGAATAGTCAACCTTCCTGACAAACGCAACGAATTAAAATATATTGTTCAACCCACTAAATCTATCACAGCTACAATTGAAAAGAATTTATCCAGGTTTATTACAATGTTTCGACCATTGCATGCTATGGCCTTCTTCAGGTGGTTGGAATGTCAAACTGAATCCCTTATTTTGCTCACTGGGGTAGACTGTTCTAGTTCCACATGCCATGTTTAATGGATGTCAATTATCAGTTATCTCCTGTTAATTCACAAAGAGAGTGAGTTCAACTCTCACTCTTTGGGTCCTGTCACTGGATCTAACCAAGACAAATCAAAGAGTGTGGTGAGTTCAATACCTGGGTAAGGCAATGGAGAACTTGGAGAGATGAATTAACATATAGTTAACAATAGTCTGAATAATGTGAATAGTGTACATAATACCTCATCACAGTAAGACAGATACTGAATTTATACAGGCTTAACATAATATTTGTTACAATTTCTAAGACAATAAGAAACTTGATATTAATCAAGAGCTAAAACTTGAAGGGGGAATTTACTATATCACTTGTAGTAATTGCCACAAAGAGTACATAGGAGAAACTTCAAGAAAGCTAAATAAAAGATTATATGAAGATATGAAGGGATCTTTTAAAAAACAGCACAATCAGTACATTAGTCATTCACTGTAATGATACTGACCATAATTTTGATTTTAAAAAATAATACTTTCATTAAAACAGAAATCAATTGACTAAGGTGATAAACTATAGAATGTGTTTTGATTTTTAGATCCTTGACAGTCAATTTGAGTCCAGACACTTACAACATTCCACCTTTCTTGACAGTTCTTCTATTGTCACAAGCGCAATGATATTTAATAAGAAAACAGCTAAAAACAAAAGCATAAGGAAACTGGATGAAATCAAAATGGTGATATGCAGGCACGTCTTAAAAAACAAAATCTCTAAGTTGAAAATTTGAGAATTCCAACATCATTTGCATTTCCTGTCAGTTTATAAATATAAACGCCATTTATGTTTTTATATTCTCCCCTCCTTCCTGCATATATATATATATATATATATATAATTCCACCAGCAAAAAGATTCTTTCAGACTGATGAAGACCTTCTCAAGGAAGAAATGTCTTGCACAGAAATTTTTCCACTTTGTCATTCATATACCTAAAATTTATTTCGTTTACACGTCCTATCAAAAAATAACTATATTTAATTTGGCAATAGCTTTGGTATAGATTAAATATCTTGTTTTGTGTAAGAAATAAAAAAATACATGTAATTAGAGTAAATTATCAAATAGGGCTTTTATATGTATGATGGAAATTTCATACGAATTATTCTTCGATAGGAATGCATTGAAAATCAATAAGAAATGGATTGTCAGTGGTCAGGAATGAAGGCAAGCATTACTGATAGAATAGGGCTATTATATGTATAATATAAATGCATTGCTAATGATTTTACTATAGGAATGCATTGAAAATGAGGAAGAAAGGGATTGTCAGTGGTCAGGAATGAAGGCAAGCATTACTGATAAAACAGTAGTATTTTATATAACATTTTAGTCAGCTTTATTATACCTTCCAGAGAAAAGAAGCAATAAATTCTATGTTTTTTAATGCATTAGTGTTCTTTATTTCACTTAGTCACTGCTATTTATTGGTCAAGTCATTTTTTTTTTAATCAAATCCAGATGGACCTTCCCTGGAGGCTGAATATTATGATTAGACTCTCACAGAGAAACAGGGCCCTTCTTAAAATCAGGCAACAAGTAATAAAAATGGACTGCTACACAGCCTCCTGAACTGATAGGCTGCTAGGAGAAAAAAAGTATAGAAAAAAAAAAAAATCTGTGCATCTATCAATGGCCCACATTAAATTGGCTCACTTGAGATTGATGGCACCAATTCATCAACAAGTTCTGCCCTGAAGATAACGAAATTAAGAAACAGAATTCGAGAGATAAAACAAAGAATGCTTTTGCTAGTCTCTTCCCGCCTCTGACCCGTTCTCCAACAATATCAGTTTATTCGGAAAGGAGGTTTCATTTACAGGCTGAAATCTTTCAATGCTATTTGGCAGGCGGACTGGATGGCGTACATTTGATCGGGATAAGGTTGGAGAGAGAGGCGACTGAGATTGCATGCTTAGTCATACTTACATATACAACCTCTTCTGAATATAATTTGCCTTTTTTTTTTTTTTTTTTTAATTTTTTCAGGGGGCTTCAGATCTCATGCCTTTTTTTTTTTCTTTTTTTTTTTCTCTGTCTCTGTTACTATCTAACATCTCCTCCCTGGGTGTTCACCCATCCACCACTTGCAAAATTAAATCAGGATAAAATTAAATTATCCTTTCATGTCCATCCGAAATGGCTTTTATCTCGCCCTCTCTCTCTCTCTCCTTTATTAAATGTATTCAGCACAAAGATATTTTTTACTGTTTTTTTTTTTTGTTTCCATCAGACTTTGTACAATAGAAACTGCGGACAGGAACAATCATTTTATTTTTTCATATTACTATAGATTAAGCCCTGCCGATAACAAATATCAATAGGAAAAAAAAAAAATATGAAAATTTCATAAAAGTTAGCAGGAGGTCCAGTTTCCTCTCAAAATTCATTGTAAATTGATCCCCACCTCTTGAAACAAAATATGTACATATCACATGATTTCTTGGTAAACGTAATAAATGGCGTTTAAATGAAAATGGAGCATCTGCTCAAATAAGTGTAGCCATCAAAAATAAATTTCAAAGTAATATATAACTCACTTTAAATGTTATTTTTAGTTGAAACTCATTAAAAACTACATTAAAGTGACGAAAATCTGTAAATTTATAAAAAAATAAGATAAATGTGTGTGTACATAGAATGCCAAGAAATTTGACAAATTCGAAAGTTTCATCAAAACTAGATTAAACATTTCACATTTGTAGGCTTCATATATATATATATATATATATATATATATATATATTCTGATATCTGTAGTTTACTGCTACCAGTAAGCAGAAATATTTCTCCTCCCGATGATGGCCATTTCGGGGCTGAAACTAGTCGAGGAATCTAAATGAAATAATAATAATAAAAAAAAAAACGAAACAATATTAATCTACAACCCAGTGTGTCTGAAGATTTTAATTTTTTATTTTTTTTATTGTTCAATATATATATATATATATATATATATATATATATATATAAAATAGTGTTACTCACTTGAAAAACCTTGGATGACTCAACTTGTAGACACCTTAGGGTAAATTGGTACCAGAGGAAAAAATTGGAAGTAAAAAAAGAAGAACTAAAAACATCAGAACAAGGTGAAACAAATCGTCAAACATCTTAAATTCTTAGTCTTTCCAAAGAAGAAAAAAAACAAGCGAGTATAAAGACAATGAAAACGTAGAGGGCTCAATGCGATAAGTCTAATATATATATATATATATATATATATATATATATATATATATATATATAGTAGTGGCCATAATATAAGTAACGGAATCAACAAAGACATGTGATCGACGATGCAGAGACGTCATTGAAAATAAGGGTTTGTTTACCAAATATTAAATTTTGTCGATATTTTGTTCACAATCAAGTATTAACAAGATCGTTCCTTAACTTTTGTCCAGTAGCTTATTTCCTTTGTTCCATTTAATCTTTATTTAAAAAAAAAAACTATTATGTAAATTTTTGTAACTTTGTATAATATTTATGCATTACACCCTAATCTTTATTTGGTAAAAATTTCATTGCTAATCATGCATTACTTTTTAAGTAATACTCATATTTATGTCTTTGTTGTTTCCGTTCCTTATATTATGACCACTACTGTATATATATATATATATATATATATATATATATGTGTGTGTGTATGTGCATATATATATATGTATATAGATATGTGTATTTGTGTGTGCATCTATATGTTTATATATATGCATCTGTGTGTGTTTGTGTGCATTTATATATATATATATATATATATATATATATATATATATATATATATATATGTGTGTGTGTGTGTGTGTGTGTGTGTGTGTATATATATATATATATATATATATATATGTATGTATGTGTATGCGTGCGTGTGTGTGTGTGTGTGTGTGTGTGTTTGTCTGCATGTGTGTATATGTTCATGTGCACATATATATGAATGAAAAAATTTTTTGGGAAATATATTCGAAATTTAAAATTCCCAGTATGTCTTGTTCATACACATGTGTAGTCACAATAAATGGTATGAAATAGCATTAGCCAGCAAAGTACATTAGACGAAGAGAGCAGAAAAAATTATGGAATCTTCATACAGCAACAGCTTCATTTCATTATTATTCTTACAGAATACATGCTGAAGGTATTTTGAAACAGAAAGTCCCTCTCACCGGACCCTGAATTAATAGTTTTGCAAAAAAGCATGTAACCTCCTCTGTTTTTTTAAAGGCTATTCTTTCAAAAAATTCTAGAGACTTTCGGCATATAGTGTATGCAAGGAGAAAAAAAACGTATAAAAGTATCAAAGATGAGAAAAATTGACAGTCAATTCCTGAAACCTCCTGACAAGTGGACTCAACAATTATGAATAGGTTTGTTTACGAATCTCTGGAGTTGGGGTACTGAATATAACATCAGTCACCCGTGTTCCAAATAACATCAGTCACCCGTGTTCCAAATAACATCAGTCACCCGTGTTCCAAATAACATCAGTCACCCGTGTTCCAAATAACATCAGTCACCCGTGTTCCAAATAACATCAGTCACCCGTGTTCCAAATAACATCAGTCACCCGTGTTCCAAATAACATCAGTCACCCGTGTTCCAAATAACATCAGTCACCCGTGTTCCAAATAACATCAGTCACCCGTGTTCCAAATAACATCAGTCACCCGTGTTCCAAATATCGTCCTTCTTCAGGTGATTGGAATTTTGAACCCAACCCTTTATAGATTGTTCTAGCTCCACATGCCATGCCTCTTCCAGATGCCTCAGTTATTTATTTCCCTTAAACTCAACTCTTCAGGTTTTTTGTTCACTGCTACCGTGGCTTAGTATTGCACTCACACCACCGAGTCTAGTCACTGGATCTAACCAACGTCTTTATCCACTGGAAGTGGCATGGCATGTGGAACTAGAACAATCTCCCCCAGTGGATGAAATAAAGGGTGTGATTTGAAATTCCAATCACCTGACGAAGGCTGGAGTGTACAATGGCTGAAACGTTGTGAATATGGCAATGAAGATGAGGATAGCAATGTGAATAATATAAATAATGCAAGCAATGATAATACCTCATCTCAGAGATATAGACAGGTATATAGAGAGACACATAGACATAAAGGCCGGAGTGTACAACGGCTGAAACATTGTGAATATAGCAATGAAGATGAGGATAACAGTCCGAATAATGTCAATAATGCAAGTAATCATAATACCTCATCTCAGAGATATAGACAGAAATATCAGTCAGCTAAGTGACAAATTTTATATTTGTGTTAATCCTATGAAGAAGGTCCTCTGGTTACGTTGAACCCAACGTACGGTGTTTCATGGTTACGGTGCCATCTCCTATAATATAATACATTGTCATGTGGCACTATGTTAGGAAGACAGCGTTGTTTCTTCACTGGCTGTACGCCATATTGAATTGTGCTTTATTTGCTATCACTCGATTGTGTGGGTTTTTTGAGGGAAGTTTTTTCCCTTCATTATGGCTTCCAACCATAAGGCAGACTCATGGGTGCTTATGTAGGCGAGTTCCGATCTATGTAAAAAATCAGGTTATGTCACGCCATAGCAACACATCTGATTTAAGTCAAGGACCCCCTGTATGTATATATATATATATATATATATATATATTTCGGGTCTGTTTATATGAATTCTATCTGAATCCATCTGATATATTTATAAATCTACCATTTGTTTGTGAATTGAATACTGCTGCCATATTTGGTCTTGTGTTCCAGATGTACATCTTGCGGTTGTTTACAAAAGGATCTGCAATGTAATTGATCCTGGCATCTTGACTTCAATCCCTTTTTCACCAACATGACGGCTTCCTTCTGTCTTTTCTACAAATATTTTTATGGTCTTTTTTCCCCTTGGTCTCCCGATGACATGAACTTAATTGTGCTACTTGATCGGCAGCTAGGTCCCACCGTTTTACTGCTGAACAAACTAGATTCATCAATCACTCCTATTCTAACAGCTTCTTTTCTCGCACCCCCCACCTGTGGAACTCCCTTCGGATATCTTGTTTCCCTGACAACTATAATTTCAAAAAATACTCTTCAGGAGGTAAATTACAAAAACAAATGTAGATTTTTTTCACAGTTACAATAGGTTTGTCTTTCTTTCTATATTTCTGAGATGAGGCATTGTAATTATTTGCACTATTTACATTGTTCGCACTGTTGTCCTCATCTTTGTTGTCATATCCATGACGCTTTGGCTGTTGTATGCTCCGGCCTTCTTCAGGTGATTGGAATTTTGAACTGAGCCTTTTATTTCGTCCATCAAGGTAGATTGTTCCTGTTCCCCATGTCATGCCAGAGATCTGTTATCTCGCTTTACCTGAACTCAAGTCACTGGATTCAACCAACATTTTTATCCACTAGGCCATGTGTCCTTGAGTATAAAAGCTTTGGTTGGATCTAGTGACTTGACCCAAAGACTTGCGGGTTCAATACCTGGCTACAGCAGTGGTGAACAAAAACTTGTAGAGTTAAATCAAAGAGAGAAAACAGAGACATCTGGAAGAGACATGGCATGTAGAACTAGAATTATTTATCCCCAGTGGACAAAATATAGGGTTCACTTTGAAATTCCAATCACTTGAAGAAGGTCGGAGCGTACAACGGTTGAAACACCGTTAATATTGCAACAAAGATGAGGACAATAGTCAGAAATATTTTAGTAGTGTAAATAAGTTTGTCTTTTTTTTTTTTTTTTATTTTGCCCTGAAGATGATCTTGATAAAAAGGTTGAAAGTACTTAGGTTAAAAAAAATATGATGTCACCTTCCTTGATTGTTTAATCGTAATCGATTAAACAATTGAAAGTATTAGTATAAAAATAACTAAACACAATGTGTGTGTGAGTATGTGTGTATGTATTTGAGTGCGTGTAGGTTTGTATGTATATGCGTGAGTATGTGTGTATGTATTTGTGTATGTGTGTGTCGGCATGATCGTATAATGGATAACGACTTGGAATGTGAAATGAGCTTGAATTCCAGTCAGGTTCATACATTCAGTTAGAATCTGAGCACTATAGCCTTGCTTGGCAACCAGACTAAGAGAAGAAAAACTCTGAATTCAAACCAGCCTAGAGGAGTTGTCAAAAGGTGGAGGTGCTTCTTATAGGAACTAATGGCCAACATTCAGCTAGGAGATTGAAAACTCCTGTTAAAAAAATCCTTAAATCGTAGCATTATTTAACATGTGACACACAGTACAACAGTAAAGGGCAGGGTGCTATGATAGAGTGTGCATGCATTGCAGGGCACAGGATATAGACCACTTTAAAAAAAATTCCCTTTTGCAAAATGTCCTCAATCCCATAAATTCAGAGAGAAAATAATCACACACCTCTCCAGAAGAGGAATTGAACTCGTCCAAATGTATAGACTAACGTTGAAAATCATCAGAAGGGAGGAAAAGGAGCCTTTCCCTTGTCGAACTCTCTGCCTCAGAGCGAAGAGGAACCCAGATGAAGCTACGCTGAAAGGCAAAATCTTGTTTAGGGAGGTAGACAAACCAGACCCCGTGTATATGGGTTTTAAAGGCAATTTTTGCTTGAGCCTACAGGGTCGGAAAAATACACGTTAAAAATTGGCCTTGTAGGGAGGTTGGTAAATGGAAAGAGGTAAACAAGTAGAGAGTTTGACATCTAGCTTATCTGCTTACTACGTATTTCAGCAAGACTACGCCTGTTCCGAGCGACGTACTACTACTTGATTGGGTTATCTTCATTCATTCCGATGAAGATTACGTCTTGCAGCTTTTTCATAAGTGTCTCTCTATATTTCTGAGATGAGGTACACTATTTACGTTATTCAGACTATTGTCCTCATCTTTGTTGCCATATTTATTACGTTTCGGCCCTTCAATATCTGTCTATATTTCTGAGATGAGGTATTATGTACACTATTTATATTATTCGGACTATTGTCTTCATCTTTGTCGCCATATTTATAACAACGTTTCGGCCGTTGTACGCTCTGGCATCCTTCAGGTCGTTGGAATGTCGAACTGAACCTTTTATTTCGCTCAATGAGGTAGACTGTTCTAGTTCCACATGCCATGTTTAATGGATGTCAGTTATCTTCTGTTAATTCCCCTCTGCAAGTTCTCCACTGCCTTAACCGGGTATTGAACTCACACTCTTTGCGTCCTGTCACTGGATCTAACACGTTTTTTCCACTGTGCCATGTGTACATTATTATTTACTTTTACGCTATTTCAAAATAGTTTTAGATATGCTGATCAGTGTTGATATAGTATATGTTTCAGCTTTAAATAACACACAAAGGGTTGATAAGCCATAAAAATAATAACCAATCATAATGGTTGGTTTTCAAACTCGGATTCTCAATCCTTCTTCAGGTGGTTGGAATATCGAACCGAAACCTTTATTTTGCTCACTGGGGTAGACTGTTCTAGTTCCATATGCCATGTTTAATGGATGTCAGTTATCAGCTACCTCCTGTTAATTTCCCTCTGAAAGTTCTCCACTGTCTTAACCGGGTGTTGAACTCACACCCTTTGGGTCCTGTCATTGGATCTAACTAACGCTTTTATCCACTGTGCCATGTGTATTCGTAAGAGTTGCAGAAACCGGTCATTCCAATTTTATAATTTTGTCTTTTATCCGTCCTCGTTACATTTTTTTTTTCGCTATTTGTCAAGAATTCATCATTTAGTCTCTTCTTACTGAATTTTTCTTCAAAACATGAGAGGAGAAACAAATGCCTTTGACAGCAAATTGTTTTTCTCCAAAGACCAAAATCCAGAGAACAGCCATTAACATTGTTCTGTTTGCATCATGCCAGGAAGACAATGACAATGAAGATTCCTGAAAACCAGAAATTAAGGAAAATCACAAATAAAGGATAAACATTTACAACATTGGAACCGTTTCCGATATTCCAAGACAAAACCATCTTCTGAAATGGCAGCACCAAGATAATGCTTCATATTTTCAATGTTTGCCATCACTGATGGTATCTTTTGTGCGAAGGAGACCCTCAGGAAATTCCTGAAAGTGGGAGGAAGCTCTAAAAACAGCTAATTTCAGGACTTAAGTGTCGGTTTTCCAGCTTAGAAGCAGATAATATCTGTTGTGTGCCCACTTGAAAGGAGGTGGATTTTGAGAACCAAGGTCAATTTTATAACACTCAAGG
>OZ010611.1:10317258-10329758 GCA_963932145.1 Acanthosepion lycidas
CTACATATACACGCATATATCTACATACATCTACATATACACGCATATATCTACATACATCTACATATACACGCATATATCTACATACATCTACATATACACGCATATATCTACATACATCTACATATACACGCATACATCTACATACATCTACATATACACGCATACATCTACATACATCTACATATACACGCATACATCTACATATACACGCATACATCTACATATACACGCATACACACGCATATATATACATATATCTACATGTATCGACATACATATACATACATGTATCGACATACATATACATACATGTATCGACATACATATACATACATGTATCGACATACATATACATACATGTATCGACATACATATACATACATGTATCGACATACATATACATACATGTATCGACATACATATACACATGTACATACATACATATACACATGTACATACATACATATACACATGTACATACATACATGTATCGACATACATACATGTATCGACATACATATACACATGTACATACATACATGTATCGACATACATATACACATGTACATACATGTATCGACATACATATACACATGTACATACATGTATCGACATACATATACACATATACATACATGTATCGACATACATATACACATGTACATACATGTATCGACATACATATACACATGTACATACATGTATCGACATACATATACACATGTACATACATGTATCGACATACATATACACATGTACATACATGTATCGACATACATATACACATATACATACATGTATCGACATACATATACACATACATGTATCGACATACATATACACATACATGTATCGACATACATATACACATATACATACATGTATCGACATACATATACACATATACATACATGTATCGACATACATATACACATATATCTACATACATATACACATATATCTACATACATATACACATATATCTACATACATATACACATATATCTACATACATATACACATATATCTACATACATATACACATATATCTACATACATATACACATATATCTACATACATATACACATATATCTACATACATATACACATATATCTACATACATATACACATATATCTACATACATATACACATATATCTACATACATATACACATATATCTACATACATATACACATATATCTACATACATATACACATATATCTACATACATATACACATATATCTACATACATATACACATATATCTACATATATCTACATACATATACACATATACATATACACACACATATATACATACATATTCATATATACATACACATTCATATATACATACACATATATATTTATATACATATCCGAGCTCATCTCAAAATGCAGACATGAAAATAAATTTTTACTACGTAACCTAAAAAAATGAAAAATAAAATAAAAACAAATAAATATACTAATAAACAAAATAACAAAAAAAAATTGAAATAAAAAATATTATGTTACTTGAAAAGAGAAAATATACATATATATATATATACACATATATATATCTACATACATAGAAACATACATATATATATATATATATATATATATATGCACACATATGTATATATATATATATATATATATATATATATATATATATATATTGTGTGTATTTAGGCAGCATCTTTTCAATCATACACGTTTCATTAAATAATTTAGACAAGTGTCGTCTATTTTATGTAAATTTTTTGCATAACGTCCGATAAGTTTAATAACATTATCGTTGAAAGAAGAAAGAAATTCACCGTAGTGATCCATATTTTTTTTTCAATACAATCTAAGTTTTTGGCTTACTTAAGCCATTATTAAAGATGTCAATTACAACATATTAAACAATATATGGACACGACAGTGATGATAGTCTGTCAATGTTTATATAGATGATTTCTAAGCAACGATAAACACGCGCATATAAGACGCTAGAAGCGAAAATGGCACCGCATCTCATGACGTCACACATGACCACTCGAGAGCGAATTGTAGAAGTATGAATCAAAAGCCGTTGGTATAAACCAATGTCTTCTGTTACCAATTATTGACATCTAAGAATATTTGTAGAGATGCCATAATTGATTTTGTTTAGGTTGGGTTTCAACTGTTTGATGTATAATGCTTCAAGGATTTTTAGTTTTTGTCTATTGTTTTCATGTCCAAGTATAATTGTGTTTTCAACAAGTAATTTGTGTATGCGGGCAGTCATTTTGTTTTAAATGCCTAAAAATTTCTGGAAGTGCTATCTGATGATCCGGCGTCCTGTAAAAGGACTCTGGTGAAATAAATTATTATAATGGTACCTTAAAGTGTACTGTTTTTCTTTAAAATATTAGCTCTGGATTTACATTGAGCTCTCAGGTATCATCCTCCTTGGGGTTACCCATACAGATTACCAAGTTCTACATAAATTATATAAGTTAGATAGTGGTACTCGCTTGGAAAAACCTTGGATACTTCGGCATGAAGTAGAACAAACCAGTACCTAAAGAAAAATGAGGAATAAAAAAAAGAACTAAGAACATGAAATTGAGGCGAAAACAATCGTCCACACCTCAAGCTCAAAGAAGAAAACCACCAAACGAGTAAAAGTAACTACGTAAAGTGCTCAATACACGAAGTAGAGCAAACCTAATCTAGGTTCATATATATATATATATATATATATATATATATATATAAAACTCACTTTAAATGTTATTTTTAATATCTTTGAGTATCCACGATAATGTTTAAAGTGATACAAATCTGTCAGATAAATAAAAAAAAATCCATTCTGAACAATGAGCAAAGAATTTATTCCTAATTTCTTTATCAAAGTGACCAATGATTCGAAGTCAATGGGTTGGACTGAAGGTTTCTCCGATGGAATCAACAGTCCGTGATCAAGTCAGATCTTCAAGTTAAGAGATCATCTGTGGTTTGACTTGGCAGTTTTCATTTGGTAGAAAACTAGTCTTGTAGATTACTGTATTTTGTTTCGCACTAAGTGGCCAAAACTTAGTTGATTGTAATATGGAATTTTTAATTATTCCTTGGATGGGTATCATTTTTTTTGTGGAATTGCCTAAAAGGGTGTCATGATGAAGAGATATAGAATTTAAAGCAGAGGAAGGGGAACAAAAGCGCAGGAAGAATGTTACTAATGTCTCTTCTCCTATCATCTGTTTTTCTTATCCTTGTCAAGTGTTGAGCTGGCCTGTAAGATTTTCACATAAAAAATATCCACAAAAAAAAAAAAAAAAAAAAAAAAAAAAAATGAAAAGAAAGAAAATGTGGAAAATAATTATTTATAAATGAACTGGAAATTAAAAAAAAATTGCCAGGTGTTTACCTTGGGGGTAAATGGTGACCCCCACCCACTAAAATTTTTCTCTACAAGAAATGTAATTACGAAAGACTCTCTGATCACCAGGAAAGAAAAAAAAAAAAAAGAAAAAAAAAGACATTGCCCCCAAAATATTCTTTATTGTCCTTTTAACCTTAAAACAGGACAAAGCACGCATCTTTGTACATCATTTAAACAATTTGACAGACATTCTTTGTGCATATTTGTTGGGTGTTACTAAGAGAATAGGGTAATACAAAGATGTGCCCAGAGAAAAAAATTGTCATCACGAAAAGTGGGTTTCATAGCATTTTTCCTCATTAATAAAATATTTCTTATCAACTAACTAGAACTGATTTTCTTTGCTTCAAAACTTAAGCCAATAGTAGTCTTAGTAAATAAGTAATGCTTTTCTAATATAATTTTTTGGTATTAGTTAAAAAAAAAAAAAAAAAGAAAAAGTGTCTTAAAGTCCAAAAAAGAGAAACTGCAGCAAACTATAACAAGAACCCAATGAATGTTTATGGAAAGGCTTCACACAATGTAAGCAAAGTAATGAGATGGTCCAGCAGATTGAAAAGAAATACTAGAGATAAAGTAATTCTAGTGACAGGTTCTACAGAGGCAGGTCAGCTGCTGCTATGAATAAGGATGGGGTTAAATAGGCTGATGCTCACATTACAGCTGACAGAAGAAACACTATTGCAAAATACTGTGAAACCATTCAGGTGAGCCATGATAGTACCTGCAGTTTAGTGAAGTGTTTTGGTTACCCAAAAGAGGGTCCCCCAAAAGGTCTTTACTCAATACGTTGGCAACTTCCGAAATAGGCACAAGAAGGTACTAGAAGGCAATAACTACAATAATTGAGAAGGAAGGTTGATTGGTTAGATTTTCTTTAACTTTGTGTCAACCCTGACGGCTCATTTTATGCAGATCAGGTGAATACTTTTATATACACATATGAATATATGCTTTTCTTTTTTTCCTTTTCCCAATAGTCAGAGGAGCTCAGTTCAGTAGTTACAACTCATTTCAAATACGAGGGCAAGTCAAAAATTATCTGCACTTTCGCCATAACATGTTTAGGTGTTTACACTATTTACATTGTTTGGACTATTCTCCTCATCTTTATTGCCACACTCACGACGTTTCGACCACTGTACAGTCCAGTCTTCTTCAGAATATGTCTATATTTCTGAGATGAGGTATTTTAATTATTTACACTACTTACATTGTTCGAACTATTCTCTTCATCTTTATTGCCATATTTATGACATTTCGATTATTGTACGGTCCAGCCTTCTTCAGGATCTGTTTATATTTCCGAGAGGAGGTATTGTAATGATTTACACTGTTCGGACTATTGTCTTCATCTTTATTGCCATATTCACGATGTTTCGGCTGTTGTATGTTGCAGACTTCTTCAGGATCTGTCTATATTTCTGAAGTATTATAACTATTTACCCCATTTAAATAGTTCGGATTTTGTCCTCATCTTTATTGCATATTCGCAATGTTTCAGCTGTTGTATAGCCTGGCCTTCTTCCGGTGATATACTTTGGTATCACAAATCAAGTGCATAGAAATATTAGTTGACTGAGCCAAAACTGACCAAAATTGACTCAAAGAGTTGAGAGTTTAATACCTGGCCACAGCAGAAAGAACAAAAGGCATGTTGACTTACCAAGGAGAATTAACTAACTAAAACTGAGATATGGCATGTAGAATTAGAATTGCCACTGAGTTCTATATATTTGAAATTGCAGTAGCTTGTTGCTCAATTTCAGTCAAGATTATTTTAGTTGTTGCCATAGAAGGATATGACGACACAACCAAAAAATTCAAATTAAACTTGACTTATACAAAAGATCTGGAAGAAAATTTTTATCATTATGAGTAAGATAATAAAAATCTTTTTTTTTTTTTTTTTTTTTTTTTTAAGAAAGAGAGTTTATAAATTTCACTCAATGAATACTAAATTGTTCTTGCATAGTAAGAATGAGTAATAGAATGCACTTTTGTTTTGGAGGCAGTTACCCAGAGTGTGAGAAATGTTGCTGTGTATTACTAATGTTTGGTGGTCCAGTGAAATATGTCAAGGGCCAAAGAGTGAAAACCATGATTGTCTAGGAGTAACGGACAAGATATTTCAACGAAGTTAGGCACCACAAATATGTCCTTGTTCCAAGAAATATTGGTAGGTATATGATAAGTTACTACGAGAAAATTATTTGCGCTTAATAAATCAAAAATACTAATAGAAAAACGACATATAGAGACACAATATACGGAAAACGGTATTTACAGACAGACAAATCAATTGAGATCACCAATAGAAAGGAATCAATAAGATTAATTCAATAACAATAAAAGTATCATAAGAGAGAGCTGATTGGTTCGCAGTATACAGAAAGTGGTATTTACAGACAGACAAATAAACTGCGATGTTTAACAAAAATAGATCACCTATATTTAAGGAATGTATTAGGTTGGTGCAAAAATAATGACGTAATAATGTCATTTTTTGACGTAATTTTTAACGTCAAAAAACGATATTATTACGTCATTATTTTTGCACCAACCTATTATTTCATGTTGACGATGTTAACGTTCAATGCTGACCCGTTTCTCTCTTCTTATTTTAAAAAGAAATTTCGGTAACATTCATGGTCAGTGCTGCAGGCAATGGACTCTAAACAGAAGAATAAGAATAAAAAGACGGAGAAAAAATTTGTCTACCCCAATTACCTACATGATATGAAAGATCTTGGGCTAATATAGACAAAAATAACCTAAAGACATAATGGACTAAGAATAGCTTGAACGGAAAAAGAACGAAGCTGACATATGTCAAGGGAAATTTTCACAGAGACGTATCTCGTCGACACGTGCAGGTATATACATCAAAAAGCAAACAGTAATATATATATATATATATATATATATATATATATATATATATATATATATATATTAGTTAATATTAGTGGTAAATATACACATACATATGGAAAATATATAAATATACATACATAGGTGCATACACATACATGTATATCTTTTGAATAAAAAATTCCAAGAGGATAGAATCCAGCTAGAACTCAATGTCCAGGACAGAGTAAGGATATAATAAAAAGGCTTAAACAGTAATATTCCATGGAATATTAGTGTTTAAGCCTTTTTATTATATATTATATATATATATATATATATATATATATATATTACTGTTTGCTTTGTGATTTTTTTTTTTTTTAAATAAGAACAAGTTATCTCCCTTTATTTAATTCAGGCTGAAAAATTACCACAAATCAGAGTTATTCACATTGTGTGGATGATATTCCAGGTACTTAACAAGAATTTTTTTTTGCAATTTTAAAAAAAAGGAAAAAAAAAATCTGGTTTTGGCTTTTTTTTGGGGGGGGGGGGGGTTGATCGTGAATGCAGGCCCCACATTTAGTAACAGCACACCACAGAGTTCCCCACGTTTGGGTCGACCGCAAGTGTCCCTCCAACCAGGATGCAACGGAAACGCCTCACTCTAAGAGAATTTGTTGTGAATTTTAGTAAATACATTTTTTTTATTTTGGCGTGAAATAACAAAAAATATCCGATCGTGTTAATACAATTTTGTCACAAGAAATATATATATATATATATATATATATATATATATTAAAATTTGTGTATTTAGGCAGCAATACTTCTTTCCTGCACATTTCATTGAATACGACAGGCAAGGTGCTTTTCTTTAGTTTTTTATACAATTACTCATGCGATCTAATATTTTTTTTTTTTCTTTTCGGATATTAAATTATATAAAAATTGTTCGAATGTTGCTTTTTATCCGAGCGCTTTCGGCTATACATTTAGTCATTTTCAAGGATTTTTGAGTTCATATTTTAACTGTTAAATAAAAAATAGTTGAATATATGTTTTATAAAATGTTTTCATTTTTCAAAACACGGTCAAGACATTATGTCCATGTTCAAAGTTAATATTATTAAGTGTTGTTTTTTTTGTTTTTATTAATAAGACTTCCATTATTTTTAGCCTTTTTTGCATGTAGATGATGCTATTATATTAGTGTTGTCAACATGCATGTTATGAATAGTGTCCGGTAGGTCTCCATGAATATTTAAATGAGATCTAATTGCGCTATATTAACTATGAACACGGACACAATATCTTGACCGTGTTTTGAAAAATGAAAACATTATATAGATACATACATACAACAAACTATTTCCAGTTAACAGTTATAATATTTAATCCTTGAAAATGGCTAAATATATAGTCGAAAGCGCTCGTATAAAAAGAACATTCGGACAGTATTTATATAATTTATCAACTGAAAAGAAAAGAAAATTATTAGATCGCATTAGAAATTGTTTCTAAAAAAAAAAAAAAACTAAATAAAAGCTCCTTGTCTGTCGTATTCAATGAAATGTGCACACACATACACACACACACACAAATGAGAGAAAGAACAGATGGAGTAAAAACACTGTTCGTAGCATTTACTTTTTAAAAGAAAATGTTCAATACAAAGAGCTATATGTTTTTATTATAATCTCTTATAATAATAATAATATATTAGGTTGGTGCAAAAATAATGTCGTTTCCTTACATGTTACTATGTGAAAAAACGACATTATTTTTGCACTAACCTTATATATATATATATATATATATATATATTAAAGACATTTTTTATGTTTAACGTTCTTTTTTTTTTTTTTTTTTTTTTTTTTTTATAGATACAAGTATTTAAGTAAATGCTCTGTTTATAATAAACAGTATTAAATAACATTTACCGGCCTGAATGTCCGAGAAATTTTCATAGAAAATATTCGTCCTTGAACAGGATTCGAACCTGCATCCTATACGGAATCGTCATTTACGCTGACGTGCCTAACTGCTCGGCCACAAAGGATCATTCGGTAGGCAAGGTCGAATTTACTGCTTATAAACTTCAATCTTCCATGAATCTCGAATATTCATAACTGCTCATGGCGTATCAAATGTAAACAAATGACGTCATATATTACGAAATGTACAAAGTCCGACAATTAATTTATTAAAGACATTTTTATGTTTAACGTTCTTTTTTTTTTTTTTTTATAGATACAAGTATTTGTCTACCGAACGATCCTTGGTGGCTGAATCGGTTAGGCACGTCAGCGTAAATGACGGTTCCGTATAGGATGCAGGTTCGAATCCTGTCAAAGGACGAATATTTTCTATGAAAATCTCTCGGACATTCAGGCCGGTAAATGTTATTTAATACTGTTTATTATAAACAGAGCATTTACTTAAATACTTTTATCTATAAAAAGAACGTTAAACATAAAAAATGTCTTTAATAAATAAATTGTCGGACTTTATCCATTTCGTAATATATGTGTGTGTGTGTGTGTGTGTGTGTGTGTGTGTGTGTGTGTGTTGACCAGTTCACCTCAGTTGTACCAAAGGGTTTTCCAGCCTTTTCTCTTTCATTCTAACTTAACATGTCTGCCTATAATTAAAGAATGTCCACGTCGAATCACTTGCCGCTTCAAAAATATAATCACAGTCAAATCCTCCCACGTCTAAAATGGGAAAAAGTTTGAGTGTCATTAGAAGATATTTGCCAGCCAAGCTGGTTTAGATGTCAGATGTCTTACAAAGAAAACCCCAATTCCTTTAAGCATGTCTTTTTGATTATGACCACCTGTGAGGCGTGTTTTCCATCCCCCTGACAATCAGCCACAGCCTGAATTGAACTTCTCGCTTTCCCCCTGCTAACCTATGCCGTTGTGCACGTCCGCCCAAGCATTGATTTGTCAGTTACTCAAATCATGACTGAATTGAATCAGTTCTCCATCGCCCGGGGGGCTCCTGTCAAAATGACACCTAGCCACTGGTCACTGCATTCGTCGGTCTATAGATAATAGTGGTAGGCTTGTTGATGGGTTGGAGGAATCTACTTTCAAGAAGGTCGCTTACACGAGAAATGTTACTAGATTTACTAGCCTCTCAGAGATTAACAGGTTCAGAGGATTAACGCCTCTCCTCTGCCCTCCTTTCTGTTTTTCATGGAAATAATCTAATTCCTAACAACCTGAGCCTATTTTAATCCTGACACGGTTGGAAAAGGTTGCTTGCCGGAAAAAAATAAAAAAAATAAAAAACTATGAAAAAATTTGGTCTATAGGTTAGTTTTTATATTTATTTTTTTATTATTTATACTATTTACATTATTTGAACTATTGTCCTCATCATTATTACTATATACACGGACTTTCGACTGTTGTGCGTTGTAGGAATATATTATTATTATTATTATCATAAATAAAAATAAAATATTCAATAATAATGACAATTATAAACAAAATAAAACAATAACATAAAAACGTTGTATAAAACAAATTCAATAAAAATTAAAAATATTAAAAATACTCCCAGCATGTAACAAAAACTGTTCCTGCCGGAACTACCGACATCACGCCAAAAGACGTTAAATTCAATCTCGTCACCACAAACTTTGGTACGGGCAACACGTGTCCGACTTATCTCTGTGATATGGCTTGTAATACTGCGGAGTAAATTCTCCCTTTTATCACATATACTATAAAACAATTGTAACCTAAAAAGATGCACACAAAAATATAAATTGTATGGAATTAACATACAATTTACCATGGTTTTCCTATTATCTGTGCACACTTTAGTTCCTGTCAAGTACGTTTTTATCTCCGTGAAAACGCGGCCAATTTCTGCTGCTATGATGTGAATGAACCCCCACAACATTTTCGCTACCGCCGACGTGTATAAGAAAAACAACCTATTTATTCACTGACAACGCTCCAGACTTCATGTGATATTTCTTGAAATTTCGAACCGAACACTTTATTTAGCCCACCGAGAGGTGTGTCGATCGCGAATCCTGTAACCCATCAGGGTCGTAGGGGTACCACGTTTACTGCAGCAGCAGCAGCAGAAGTGGTGTTTCTTGGACAAGCTAGCCTGACGGATCCCAAACATTTCCAGGCTGATTTTGAAGTTACCTTCTCCTAGACCGGTTACTACCCAAGGCTATAGAACCCGGTCTGTTCTGCTGTTTATCCATAGCTGAAAGGAAAAGAATATTCATATCTTTCCCGCGTAAGAGAATGTAATGGATCCAACTGCAATGCATTACTCCAATGTACTTCCTCTCTACAGTGGTAGATTTTTCTAAATCCACGTGCCAAGCCTCTGGATATCTTAGTTTTAGTTACTTAATTCCCCCTTGATAACACAACTCTTCTAGTTTTTTTCCCTCCCTGTCATGGGGCTAGGGACTAAACGCATAACTCTTTGGATCAAGTTACTTTTTGGATCAATCAACCATTGTTTTTATCCAAGGGCACATGGCCAAGTTGATAAAAGCTTTGGTTGAGGGATTCAAAAAGTTACATGACCCAAAGACTTCAATACCTGGCGAAAGATGGAATAAATCCTTGGAGAGTCAGTTATCAAGGAGAATTTACTAAGTCTGGGATATCTAAAACATTTTTATATATTAAAAAAATGCATATAAAACAAATTTAAATTTATTTAAATATGAGAGTGTACAGAAATTAATACTGAATGAAAGTAATGGATAATTTTTTAAATTTTATAAATTTATTATAATTAATATTAAAAAAAAAATTAAAACAATTCTTGTAAAAATTCATTATTCATAGAAAAGAAAATTTTAAGACAATCGTGTACTCAAAAAAAATTTATTTATAAAAGCAATTAAAAGTTTTTCTAAATAAATATCAGTTTTATTGCATTTGTTATTTTAAGTTTTGGGGTAGATTTTCGGGAGATGAGTCATAGTTTTAAAAATAAATTAATGATTTACATTCTTTAAAGAGGATGCTTTTAATTTCTCGAAATTTCATGAAGTTAAGTAAGTGATGGTATTTTAGTAAGTTTTTCTAAAATTTTCAAAACTAATTCTATTCATTTATGTTTAAGTCCTGAAAGTTTCATTGAAACCAACAATTATTTGATTTTTGCAAGAATTTCCAAATCAATGTAGTTTCCACCGGAAAAAAAAGGTGCTAAAACATTAATCGCAAATATTACGTCGATTGCTAATGCAAAAAAAAAAAAAAAAAATAACCAAATTTTGAACATGCTTGAAAGGATTAAAAAAATTTAATAAAAAAATGAAGAAACACTTTGGTCTTTCCTCTTAATAATAAACATTTTGACAATAAAACTTTGTTTTTATTACGTTTGGGAACTTTTTTCATCATGCTGAACTGTCCTTTTTTTTTCAGCGTAAAAGTGGTACTACATAAAGAATTTGTCTTGTTTCTTAGTAAAACAGAAAAAAGTGTTATTTGCCATCAAGACAATTACTCTGTAAAACAAACCCAAGTCAGAATAAGATTGTTAGGAGTGAAGGTTCTTCAACATACTAACAAGATTTAACGCCGATAGATTTTCATTTTTTTAGCGTTTCAATCACAAGGACTTTTGATATGTGGCTAAGATGGACAGACATCGCTTATATACTGGACACGTCCAGAACTGACTTTTTTTTCAGGGACACCCCCAAATGATCTGTATTTAAAATTTCGTATGAAAAATATATTTTTATTACTGTCTTCCGGTTCTTATTTGGAACTTTATAAGTAATTTTACTTTCTTTTCTCACGCTTAATGAAAATAACGGAAATCTAGCAAGGTAACGAGGGTTGCTAGAAATGTTACTAGAACCGACATGTTTATTTCTCTGTTGTCTGTACTAAATATTTTAATATAATTTTTTCTTTTTAAACTTTGTATTAAATAATTTTACATTCATTTTCCTCATAACCCATTAAAATCATTGCTTTATGTCTTTTAAATTATGTCACTTTTATATAATATATTGGTCTGGATGTGTAGGCATCGGTATATATATATATATTACATGAATAATTCATACAAAAAACAGATATAGAAGTTAATGATTTAAATGGCGAGAATACATCTTCGCAAACAATTTTAATAAAGTACATTAACACCGAACCTGTATATGAATGATATGATCCCTGTTTATAAATTCTAGTTGCATAAGGTCTTTTTTCAGTTTTTTTTTTT
>OZ010611.1:10334758-10459758 GCA_963932145.1 Acanthosepion lycidas
TTGTCGGCAGATTGGACGCACCCAGATTTTGCCATGGAATATTTAGGGAAATAAATGCACACATCACAACCAACCTGATAAAAATAAAATTATAACTTTACTTTTATAAGACCTTCTCACTAACCATGAAGATACACTTACAGTATTAACACAAATTATACAACTGGTATTTTTTTTTAATAGAAGTGAGGTAAGGTTTAATTACCAGGACATTTTTTGGGAAATGAAGAATTTTAGTACTTTTCATCAAGCATTTATTGAAAATTGTCTTAGCTGTTTTTTAAGGAATATCTACACATACAGAAAATTCATAATAGCTACCAAGAAATTGACTGGTATCAGTGAACACTAGTGCAGATGGAAATAGGCACCCCCCACCAGAAAAATGGTACTTGCTGGTAAATGAAGTCTCATATCATATACGCAGAAAAACAAATTCCAATATCTGTATATAAAAACACACACACACAAAGCAAGCATTAACAGGTCAGTCAAAGAAAGCAAATATTTCCATAAAATCTGGTATTTCGACAAAAGAAGCATTAAAATATTGTGCAATTCCATACATTTCTTAATTTGCTGGGTGAATTCTGCAGGTATATAATTTTTTATTGATTTAAAGTTTGTTCACTTCCTATCCGTGCACTGATTCCAAGCGAAACCCCATTTTTTTTTCGTGGGCTTCCCGTCCCTCTCATACAGGGATACTACTGTATTGGATGCAGGGTAATTTGTTTTTCAAAAAAATCCATGTCCAAGAGGCTGCCAAATACAGTATATAATTATTTTATTAGAAATAAATTACAAAAGGATTGTAGCACTGTGGCCCCTTTCAGTGAATCCCCCAATTTTTTTTCTGTGGCCCGCATAAAATTTAACAGGGTCCCCTTGTGGTCATATGACCGCCAGTAAAAAAGCATTTCCCGTTTTTCGCCAGATATTTCAGACGTATCTGAAAACCCCTCATCAGGTAATAAGTTCATGAAGCATTTTCTGTCATTTTCTTTTTCTTTCTTTGAAATGGTCCCATTTTTTTCTGCTTCAATTTCTCCAAACCTTTCGGATGGACTTCATTTCTGCACGCAGAAATAAAAGAGGTTCGACACTGAAGGCAGAAAATGCCAAGGGAAAACACGCGTTATAACCAAACTCATGAAGTCTTGTTTTTATCGTTTGAAACCGACAGAACGTAACGATGCCAAAAGAAGAAAAAAATGAAAAGAATATAAAATAAAATAAAAAATAAAGCCCAAGAGGGAAAAATATAACCTGTGTCGATTCTGTTGGGCAGAAAATCAGATTGAAGTAAAGAGAAACAGTAAGAGACCCTTTGCCAAGAAATGTCTTCAATGATTCCTGATTTTGCAAAATGGTATCTCACTTGATGCCAAAATACAATTATCATTTTTCACCCTTTTCTTGAAGAATCCACATTATTCCAGAATTAGGCTATGTCCAATTTTTTTTTAACATTTCTTTTAATACTCACAAAGAAAATTTATATCATAGGCTGAGAGAGAAGATGAAAGTATTTTTTTTTTAAATATAATACAGATATGAATGGTTTGGGTGCAGAATTTAACACTACATCGTGATTGGTAGTTTAACATCTTAAATGATAATCAGACTAGATACACACAAAAATGGACGTATTTGCCAATATTAATCATTTGAAAGTATCCTTCCTGCTTTCCAACAGTATGGCTAATGCTACCCCTCACCCATTGGAGGGACTCGTGGTGCCTTCTGATTAGCATGAAGCAGAAAATATATTGAATCAATTGCTAGGTCCACTGCTAAGAAAGTTGGTTCACTGTATCATCCTAAAGAGTTTCTCTCAATAGATATCAAACAGACGGAGATAGATAGATATTGAACAGAATGAGATATATAAAAAGATGTATTTGAACAAACTGTGACGGATATGAACAAATTGAAACAGATATGGAGAGACTCAGACATAGCGATATGGAGAGACTCAGACATAGCGATATGGAGAGACTCAGACATAGCGATATGGAGAGACTCAGACATAGACAGACCGATATGGAGAGACTCAGACATAGACAGACCGATATGGAGAGACTCAGACATAGACAGACCGATATGGAGAGACTCAGACATAGACAGACCGATATGGAGAGACTCAGACATAGACAGACCGATATGGAGAGACTCAGACATAGACAGACCGATATGGAGAGACTCAGACATAGACAGACCGATATGGAGAGACTCAGACATAGACAGACCGATATGGAGAGACTCAGACATAGACAGACCGATATGGAGAGACTCAGACATAGACAGACCGATATGGAGAGACTCAGACATAGACAGACCGATATGGAGAGACTCAGACATAGACAGACCGATATGGAGAGACTCAGACATAGATCTTATGGAATGCGTACTTCGGATCTCAGTGTCACATTTTCCATACTCTGTTTCTCTAACCTCGACACAGAAATAGCAGTGAAAAAAATAAACGGACTATACAAATATCCCTGTGGTTGGAACTTTTGCCAAAATACCTATCTTGTAGCCGATGGGGTCTAATTTCGTTTTTAGAATGACTGAAAGTAAATGGAGATTGATAACTGTAATCTCGACAGTGACAGCTAAAGGTCACCAAATCACAGGCATTGGAGAAGGAGGTTGAAAAAGAAACGTTAAAATAAATAAAATCAGAATAAAGTTTCGAGCATTTGCCAAAGTTTCTTCTAAATGGACGCAGCTTCAGCTCGCAGAAAGTTAACCGACAAGTTCGAATTTACGTTGGAAAAGTAAAAGTAAAAAATAATTGGGATTAGATGGAGGAAAAAACAGGAGTTTTTTTAGTTTTTTTTTTTTTTTTTTCAGAAAAAAAGAAAATTAACAAATGAAATATATAATTTTTTCAACCGGAAGTTATGCACTACACCAACGCGTGTTGAAATCCTTATCGCTAACATTTTTTTTGTCGAGATTTTTAAAAATCTCTACGTTTCGTTCACTTTCGTAAACCAATTGATGAAATTTGAATAAGCTGATTTATTTGAAAAAAAAAAAAAAATACTTTAACAAATACTTTACTCCGCAGTTTAATAATTTCTTTAATTTAATTTTATAGGATTTCATGTTTTTTTGGTTTCCTTTTTAACAGCAAAGAATAAATTCTTAAGATTTCTTACTCTTGAGCATGCAACATACAACCGGTCAGGAGTAAATATTTCTTTCTGGAGCCAAACTTTTTGAAGGGTTTGGAACTGTGATTACATTAAGCAAGTTTGGCCATCCCTGTTCTATAGCAATCATGGGATCAGTGTCTTTCTCACTTAATGTTGAGAATTACTGCACTAAATAACGGACTGCAAAATAAACTTTGAATAAACTTCTAAGACTTCTCTTACATTGTATAAAATATGGCTGTGAAAACCTTTACCTAACTTCAATCAAAAACCAAAGATAAGTTTGAATAGATGAATACACTATATATATTCATCACACAAACTGCATATGCGCAAATATAAACTGTGCCCTTTAATAAGTACACATATACGTGCATACACATTTAATAAAGATGGGCAATTGCAGTAAAGTTATGGCTTTTGCACTCGTTCGACAAACTGCTAATTTCAATCTTCTTATTTAAAAATTCATTCTGTGCCAAATTCAGAATCCAAGAATATTTCCCCACAGAATGCAAGAATATTTGTACACTTGCTTGGATCCAATCACGGGTTTTCTTCAATCATTTTCCTTCATAAAACCCAGCTTTTCCAGCTGCGTATTTCATTGTATCTCCCTTTCTTTTTTTTTCCTTCTTTTGTTAGCCCCCAACCTTCCTTTCTTTTTCTTTCCATTTTATGATGCATATAAAATTCCGGTCTCCGATGGGCACAAAGTGTGCTTCTAATATTGCCAATTGAAATAGAGATCCAGCATTGCGCTCGTAAAATATGACAATTCATTTATTTTGCCAATCAGTTTTGTTCTGCCCTGCCTTTCTTGGAGAGAATTCTTTTTCTCATCACGTCAACGATTTGCAGTCAATCTTTCGACTTATCAGCAGTGGGCGCTTTCCCTAAATTCTGGCATTGTTAATTCTATGATATTTAACGACGTTACACCTCCTTTTCTTTTAACGCAGTATATTTCTGGCAAATCGATCTACAAGTACCGCTGGATGATGGATTGATTTTTGTTTTGTATTCATAGACAATCGAATCAAAAAATTAATACCAGAGAATCAGTGGTTTAAATTACAAGCAGATTACTTTCAAACTTCGGAGTCATTTCTTCAACTAAGAGAGAAGGCTGCTTTGACTTTATATAAATAGATTTTATATAAATAAATTCTTAGATGTTCATGGAAATAGCAAATGATTTACATTATTCACATGCAGTCTTTTTTTTCTGGTGATGAGTGTGGTTAGACACAAAAAAAGGCCTGTTAAAAGGGCGGATGAACCTTTTTTGGGGTCAGCAGCTATCTAGGACAATAGGACAGGCTCGCCTCCATAGCTTAATATGCAGTCAGTACGATGGATACCATGTATTACTGAATGGAACAATCACTAGACGGAAGTCAATGGTCAGGGTGGATGGTTCCTTAGGTGGAATCGGCGGTCACGAGAACATGACCAAGGCGAGCTTTCAAGTTAGATTGTGATTTAATCTGGTGAGGGATGGGCTCCGACAGGTGTGTTTACTTCTTTTATTGTCCTCTTTCCTTAACAGTGTTTTTTTTTTCTCATTTTCTAACATACAGTAGCCTCTAGCGTCCTAGTAGCTTTATTGCCTTGCCTGGAGTATGTAGGATGAGTAGCCATAGGCAAATATAAAACAAATGACAGAACTGTCCAACGAACAAAATTGACAAAGTTTGCAATAACAAGAAAAAGGAAAGAAAGGAACAGGAAAAATTTATATATATATATATATATAAGGGAAGCAAACGCTATGTGCAAGGCAAATAAACAGTAATAAAGCAAAAGGTTTCCAAACTAAGAATTGCGGTTGACACGCAAAAGCAAATTCGGACAAGCGAACGTAGCGTTCTGACATCGAGACAAGACAGATCGGGACCGAGTCAAAAGAAAGAGACAGATCGGGACCGAGTCAAAAGAAAGAGACAGATCGGGACCGAGTCAAAAGAAAGAGACAGATCGGGACCGAGTCAAAAGAAAGAGACAGATCGGGACCGAGTCAAAAGAAAGAGACAGATCGGGACCGAGTCAAAAGAAAGAGACAGATCGGGACCGAGTCAAAAGAAAGAGACAGAAAACCGCACTTTTTTATTGGCTAGGAAAAAAAAAATCCCAGCATGTATTTGCGTACTTTTGCCAATAAAAACGGAAAGGAAAATGTTTTGCAGTCATTCCAGTATGTTTTTATAAGAAAGACGAAAAAAAAAAAAAAAAGGCAGACATTTGATCTTTTTGTACATATTGGAATTTTTATGTCTAATGGATGTCAGTTATCAGTTATCACCTGTTAATTACCCTCCACAATTTCACCACTGCCTTAACCAGGTATATACTTGTAGAACATGTAGAGGGGAATAACTGGCATCCATTAGACATGGCACGTGGAACTAGAACAGTCTACACCAGCGAGCAAAATAAAGGGTTCAGTTCGACATTCCAACCACATGAAGAAGGCCGGAGCGTACAACGTCCGAAACGTTAGGATGATCATGGCGACAAAGATGAGGACAATAGTCCGAATAATGTAAATAGCATATATATATATATATATATATATAAGTTTGGTGAACTCTGGCTTCGATGATGAACACATGCGTTTCGTATTTCTAAAGGCGAGGTCCGAATTTTCAAAACTAATATAATATGTTCTTTGCTTAATTATTAACTAAAGCTTTCAGTGAATTGTGTATTTCGTTGGCTTACAGCGAGTTCCCCGTATTCGCGGGCGTTAAGGACGAGAACCGTCCGCGAAGAGTTAGAATCCGGGAATACGTGTAGCCCCCCACCCGCTAAAAGTGCTTATTATATACGTACCTATTTTGATTGTTAAAACCCCATATGCCTTAAACTTTCATCCTAAACTCTTGAGAAACATTTCAGACCCTTTTTTAAATATTTTTGAAAGGTAATATTGCTGACCATACACTTAGCGTAAATTTTCTTTCATACGTACAATAACCGTTTTTAATTCCGCATAGATCGATACAACCATTGAAAATACTGGATAAAATATTTGTAACAAGACATAGAATATAAAGTTTAAAACATTTTCTAAAAACAGAAATGTGCTGATGCCCCCAGACGTAAGACACTTTTCATTTAGTCTGTTAATAATAATAATGGCATCTATATAATAAATGCCAATATTAGTGTGTTACACTTTTAGTAATAATAATAATAATGATAATATCTATATAATAAATGCTCATGTCAGTGCGTCACGCTTTTAATGATAATAATAATGTCATCTTATATATAAAGTACGGTGTGTGTGTTTTTGTGTCCAAGTTACTGGTCCGATTTGTATGGTTCATAGCTCATTCAAAAGCCCAGCGGTAGCCCCTAACAAAGTACTACGGATGTTTTGCGTTTGTTTTTTTTACAATGAAGATTAACAATTCTGCCAATTTTTATCATGAAAATGGATTGTTAAGTCACTTAACAGGAAAATAATACAAGAATATTTCATATATGTTCTATCGAAAAAAAATACGCGAATCGACGAGGAAGTTCTCGGCGAATAATTTGTACTTTTTTTTTCTTCAGAAAAACACAGGAATATTCGGAGTTTTCCACGAATAACAAGTACATATATTCTAAAGAAAAATCCGCGAATGTGTGAAACCGCGAATGCTGAAACGCGGATAGGCGGGGGCTCATTGTATTGTGTTATGAAAATATTCTTAAGATTTGTGTCGCCAACGGAAACGTCGGAGAGCTCTGACTCAGGCGATTAAACGTATTCTGATATTGCAAACTATATAGATGCAAGTTTCCAAATCCGGTGTGTTACGACACTTAATTTTAATTAACTTTCCCTCATTTCTTTAATTATTAATTAATTTTTCAGTTAATTATTTCTTTTTCGATACAGGTTTTTTGGCATGGCTTACGAAGGTGAAGTCGTGTATCGTGAAAATATTATTTTTAAGATGTGTGTCGCCAAGGCAAAAAAAGTTTGGAAATCTGAGGTTACTATGATGGGCACATTTTTTAAATATATTTTTTTTTTTTTATAAAGCCGACACCAGAGTTCTTCAAACTGGTATGTCACGATTACCAGTTTTAATTACCAGTTCTTTCTTTAATTACCAATTAGATATTTCAGTGAATTATTTTAATGCACAATTATTTTTTTTTAGTTACTAGCCAAATACACGGCCTACGAAGTGAGATAAATTGTCATAGATATTCTCTGGCCTCTATAAAGGCTGAAAAGTTCACAGGCTGATTATGAAGGAGTGAAACTAGAACTGTGTAATCTTGCATGCATTAATTTAAACTCTTCTTATTAATAACTGCATTGTTTCTTTCGACATTTTTAGTGGATAGCCTTTACTTGAATAGACGCTCTGTTTTTTTTTTTTTTTAATTGTGTTCATTTTATCTGCCAGCTTTCACACTCGAGAAAGCTTAAATATGCCCCTACCCTGGCAGGATTCGAAGCTTCATCTCACCTTGCAGGCGTAACCACCGTCTGATAGTGGGTGGTTTGACCGTTCGGCTACGAACTGCAAACACTCAGAGACGTACTTTATGTACCTTAAATAAACACACGTCTATCCGCCGACACAAATATGTAAGTTTTAATATCAGTTATATTTTTTTTTATTTCGTTTATTTTTCTTGGATTCTGTTTTTCTTCTGTTGGTTTTCCTTCCAACTTTATTCGTCCCATCATTCGATCGTAATTCGTTTCTCCATCTTCCTTCATTCAATCTTCATTCATTCCTCCATTTTCTTTAATTTTCCTTCATTCTACATTCATTCCTCCATTTTCTTTTAGTTCCAACTTCATTCATTTTACTTCGATCCTTCTTCCTCCATTCATTCTCTTTCATTCCATCATTTATTCCTCCGTTCTTTCTTTCCACCTTCATGCATTCCTCCAGTTTCTTTCATTCCGTTTTCATTCATTGCTCCGTTCTTTCATTCCATCTTCATTCATTCATATCTTTATTTGCCTTCATTTATTCCTCCATTTTCTTTCATTCTATCTTCATTCATTTTCATTCATATCTTTGTCGTCATTCATTCTTCCGTTTTCCTTCATTCCATCTTTATTCATTCTTTCATTTTCTTTCCCATCGACATCCCAATTCCATTTATTTCACACATTGCCGACCTTCATTCATCTATTTTCCTTCACTGCCATTTTCTTATTAGTTTCATTCATTCTCTCTCGTCACTGCATCCTACCTTCAACTCTTTCATCCCTTCTCAGTGAAGCAACCATTATAAAACCACTCATTCCTCTGAGGCATAGACGTTCTTACGGTAAACGCCTCCACTGTACCTGTCCCCAACCCTAACATTTTCGTCAATTCTCTTGCACATCACTTATGATTCATTCTATCTCGAACCCACATACCCGTTTCTCTTCTCCGGTCCGTCCATGCCACTTACAATACCAAATGGACCCTCTTTTCCCCTCTCTTCACCCAACGTCACAGAGAGAAGAAACCAGCTCGGGCAAAGATGACCAATGACAAAGAGCTCTGAAACAACCTACAGTGAATATACACAAGACACGCAGGTAAGCACAGCAGTATAAACTGAGGAAAAGAACTCGCCGGGGAGAGAGAGAGAGAAGATAAGGTAAGTTATTCGTTTTGATGTCGACACATCCAAAGAAGTCAGTCGGTGAACAGGACAGAGGATAAGGATGAAAAAAATAATTAGCTGCAATAATTGAATTGTTAGGTGCGTTTAATTATGGCTATCAGATGGCGACAAAGTACCATGATTCTTTACGTCTTTCAGAGACACAATAAAACGGACAAGGAAGAAAAAAAAAACTGGACAGTTGATAAGCCTTAATGAAAACAGGTGTGTATGCAAGTAGAAATACATTTGAAGATATGTATTTGTTAAATAATCAAAAATAATATCAAACAACCCACCAAGTCTCTATACAAGACTATGAATACATTTGCCCATCCAGGGAGTGCATCGCCGTAAATAACATACGCAAAATGTATTATATAAGTTATACTGAAACAACATTTTCACGCAGACTCACGTCTTATTTATCTGACGAGTGTAATGACGATTTGATGAACAATAAAAAAAGTTAGAGATTTGGTTATCACAAAAGTAAAAATAAAATATCTGACACACACACACATATATATTATAAATTAATTGATTTAAAATATGGTTCTTTCGCTACACAGTTCTAACCATGTTTCATGTGTAGCGAAAAAGTCATATTTTAAATCAATTTATAATATTAATGCTCTGCAAATTTACATTGAGCACTATTTTGTAAAAATAAAAATATCTATAAGAACACCAGATTATATATCTTACTGTTCTTTCCTTATATATATATATATATATATATATATATATATATATATATATATATAAACAAACAGGTGGCCTCATTTTTAGAAGGTAGTTATAGCCGGCGTATTCTTGACCCGGACCCCCAACCCAGTGTGATTGAAAAATAAATGTAGGAGATAATATATATATATATATATATATATATATATATATATATATATAACCCATGTTTCACCTAAACGGATCGTCAGGGAAAGTAAGCTTTACTTTCCCTGACGATCCGTTTAGGTGAAACCTAGGTAGGTTTGTCTGGCTCACTAGGTTTATCTAGGTCTGCTCTACGGTTGTATTGAGCTCTTTTGTTAGTTGTTTACTCGTATCGGGGTTTTCTCTTTGGGCTTCAGACCTGCATCTGTGCGATTTTTTTCGGCAGAAGTTCATGTTTGTAGCTCTTTCTTTTTTTTAAAACCTTTTTTTCCCTCGAGATTGATTTGATTATTGGCAAATCAAAAATTCGAGGGTTTTTCGAAACGAGTCTAGTTATCTATATTTGTATGTATGGATGTATATATATATATTCAATTTAAATAGAAAACAGACAACATGAAGGGTCCATTGGTTGTAATTTATTTCCCCAGGTATATGATTTTTACCTGGTTTATAACTGCACCGATTTGACATTGAGCTCTCTGGATTACAGCCTCCTAATTATTATTATTTGGATTACCAAACTTTTCATTACTTATATATATATATATATATATATATATATATATATATATATGTGTGTGTGTGTGTGTGTGTGTGTGTATATTTAAGCAGCAATTTTTCGTTAATGCATGTTTCATTAAATAATATAGACAAGTTTTATCTATTTATTTTAAGTAAGTTCCTTTCATATCGTCTGATAAGCTTAATAACATTATCATTGAAAGACGAAAGGAAATAACCATATTGATACATGTTTAAATTCAATCTAAGCTTTCGGCTTACATAAGCTATTATAACAGAAGCCATTGGTTTATACAAACGGCTTCCCATACTTAATACTTCTCGTTTTCACTCTCGCGTGATCATGTGTGACGTTACGAGTTGCGACGCGATTTTTGCTTACGCGTTTCGTACACACGAGTTTGTCGTTGCTTTGAAATTTTTCATGCAAAAACTATCATTGTTTCGTCCGTGTATTGTTTGATATATTGAAATGTAATTGCTAAGAATTCGCTAGAAATTTCTAACCGATCCCTAGTTTAGAGACCTCCCGGCATATTACGCGCGGTAGAGTACTGATTTTGCCCCCCCAATGACTCCAACCTTTTGGGAAAAAATATCAGTTATGAATCTCTCGCGGTCTAAATAAGGCTCAGTCAGTCAGTTATGTGCCATGCGTGATACACGCTTGGGCGATCATATATCTTTTGATACATGACTGAAGAGGCAGATTTTTTTCCCGTAGTAGGTAGCTATTTCTTTCTCCGGTAGACCAGTTGCCATCCAAGTCTATAGAACCCGGTCTGTTCTGCTATTTACCCATATCTGGGGAGAGAAGTAGAGATTCGACTGGATTTCGAACTCCGATTGCTCAATCCGAGCCTCTATCCATTACCTCCACCGTACCTCCTAAGGTTCACGGAAGGTAAATCGAACGAGGCCCGACATGTATTTCCCCCCAATCAGAGAATCCATTAATTTCTCTGCTCAATTTACCACCTAAGCACCCCTATCTCCCTAGTCGCAACAGACTGAACTTGGCCGATTAAGGAAGAGCGCCGGCCCAGCATACGACAAGGATATGACTGCTTGTACTCATTAGTTCATTCCTGGGGATTCTCCGCACCCCGACCGATCCTCAAAGGATTGACTTCCACGTCAGCTAGTATCCCAACATGTAACAATCCTACCCACTACAGTGACATAATCAAAGCACGTAGAATAATTAATCTCTAAGCCGTTGAAAAGAGGTAACAATTGTCTTGCTAGAAAATTATTAAAAAAAAAAAAAAAAAAAAAAAAGGAAGAAAAGAAAAAAAGACTTTTCACCATCTCAATTTATCATTATTCACAAGATTGTTCGGTTACCTAGTTACTGTACTTCCACATGAATAATACGCACTTTTCTATATAAAGAAGAAGAAAAAAAAGAAGAAGAAAAAAAAGAAGAAGAAAAAAAAGAAGAAGAAAAAAAAGAAGAAAAAAAAGAAGAAGAAAAAAAAGAAGAAGAAAAAAAAGAAGAAGAAAAAAAAGAAAAAAAAGAAGAAGAAAAAAAAGAAGAAAAAAAAGAAGAAGAAAAAAAAGAAGAAGAAAAAAAAGAAGAAAAAAAAAAGAAGAAAAAAAAAGAAAAAAAAAAGAAAAAAAAAAGAAAAAAAAAGAAGAAAAAAAAAGAAGAAAAAAAAAAGAAAAAAAAAGAAGAAAAAAAAAAGAAGAAAAAAAGAAGAAAAAAAAAAGAAGAAAAAAGAAAAAAGAAGAAAAAAAAAAAAAGAAGAAAAAAGAAAAAAGAAGAAAAAAGAAAAAAGAAGAAAAAAGAAAAAAGAAGAAAAAAGAAAAAAGAAGAAAAAAGAAGAAGAAAAAAGAAGAAGAAAAAAGAAGAAGAAAAAAGAAGAAAAAAGAAAAAAAAAGCAAACTTGGGCTTGCGTATTATGCACATCTACAAAAGAATCTTTTAAATATTGCCGTTTCGTAGGTCGATTTCAGTTGTGAAATGACTACTCACCACAAACATACGACAATTTGACACTAACATTCGGCGATTGCGACCCCATAAGGATGTCAAATACAATCATATGTACCTCACAATACTTACAAATATAAAATAAAATAAGAATTATCATAAAACTAAATTAAAATAATGTTTAAAACCATTTTTAAAATAAGAGTAGGAATTTGTTTATCTGGATGTAGCTCCATTGATCTGACAAGGAGAGAAAAATCTGAATGATTTTATAAGAAAACTTAACATTTTTTACTTGTTTAAATATTTCGGTATAATTTTTAAGAAAATCAAAACCAACAGATTATTTTGAATTATCTTATTATAATTGTTCTTGTCACGCCCTGCGTTAGTCCGAGCGACCGTAACGGCCCTGCCATTGCCTCATAAATAAAGAACTGTTCCGTTTTGACCGCGTGGAAAGAGGGGGGAAAAGACGCTACTCTGTTTTCAGTAAGAAAGAAAATGAAAATGAAGATAAAAACTGGTTAGCGTCTCCTGCAAATACTTCATAAATAATGGACTATTCCATTTTCACTGCGTTGTCAACAAAACATCAGAGACGCTACTTGGTTTCAGTAAGAAAAAAAGAAAGAAGCGAAGTGTTTAACGGCTGTTTCAGTGAAACGGAAAAAGATGCTAATTTCAAATCTTTTCATTTGTACCACCTTCGTAAAATAACGACCAGCATTCAGATTAATGATTGTTATTGCTATATTTTATTAAAGTTGTTAAACGCAAATATTTACAGTTACGATAGAGATTTCTACGGATATTTTATTGTCGTAGAACTCGCCATGAGCTTATTCAATCATTAACTGAAGAATTAAGATTCATCAGACAATTCAAAAGGGAAAACCGTGAAATTTTCACGGATCTTTCCAGTTTAAATAGTTCCATAAATTCTTCCAGCTCCAATCGACAAATTTGTAATAATGCGAAACAGCAGACGACAACGATACTTATTATAAATGCTGAAAGATTTTTAAATTAAGGTAGATATTAATTCTGTCTATACCAACACAATGAAACAAAAAAACAGAACGTGTGACGGGAACATTAGCAAATGGGTAAAACTGCTGAGAGCCACAAGCGAAAGGAGCGTTCTAAAAGGTAAGCAAGGTGCTGAGAAACAGGAAAATAATCGTTAGAAAACAGAGGAAAGAGATTGCTAAGTGGTATCTGTCCTCTTATATTGCACTCCATATTAGGCAATATTCCCAAGGATGGGGAGAAAACTTGGCTCGACAGAAGAATATTTAAAAATCCCATGGCAATTCGCAGATAAAGAAAAAGAACCAGTAGAGAGTGAAGGTAGCATTATTTTTCCCAAAAAGTTATGGTAATTCACACATAATAAAAAAAATGAAAGTGTGGAGACCCATGATCGCCATCGTCGTAAAAGAACATGTCATTCAAAACCGTGACGAAATCAACGGAAAACCATTGTACTTTCCCAAGAAGTTATGGCCATTCTGTGGAGAGTCCTGAATGAATATGCCATTTATTAGAAATAAAAACAAAAACTCCTAGTTTGGGGTAATATAACAGGGTAGACTGCTCTGTAGCCTTGATTGACAACCGGGCTAAAATAACTAACTCCTCCAAATTCATAGCACGAGAGCTGACAACAAGGAAACACTCTACTATCTTTCTTAACTTATGTCAATGGGCAGATAAAAGGAAGTTGTGGAGAGTTATGAATTTGTTTAAAAATTAGCTCCAGCTCTGGGTTAAGTAGTAGATAAGACTGCACTATCTAGTTTTGTGTGGCAATCAATCTGGGAGGAGGACAACTATGAATTTAAAACTGTGCAAGGCAAGTTTCTATCCCAAAACGTCATGGCTATTCTTAGATAACAACAGAAAAAGGAAACCGTGGAGATACATCACCAATTACGTTTTGACAATTTAAAACATTTTTTCGTAATAAATTTAACCGATAATGAGAGTGGAAGAGAATTAGAAGATTTTCCAAACAAACAGAAGCTTAATCTTAAACAGGACACAAGGAATAAACCTCTACTCTTATTCATTAGACCAGGGAGGAGTGTGAACCGGACGATAGTGGAAAATGAATACAAACTACCGCAGCAGCGGATTGTCAATTCTGTTTTATGTGCTATTCGCCATTAATCTAGTATTACCCGGAGTATGTATAAAACAATGTAGAAGACTGTTTATTTTTTACGGTTTTTCAACATTTTTGAGATTTATTTAAAGCCGAAACATTTTTTGACTGTTTTTTTTTTTTTTGAGATAGTAATGATTTTCTGATACAACTTTTACTATTTAACCCATACCTGGGTGGAGAGAAGGTGTATTCATACCTTTCTCTAGGATATTTACACGTAAGTGAATATAATGAACCGGACTGGGATTCGAACTCGGCTCTCCAATTTCTTATTCCGGGTCATTATCCATTTACTCATCAAAGCTTTCAACCCATGAGGTTCCCGAATGGTCACCCATTTAGGCATTGACCAGCTTCAACGTTGCTTAACTTCGGTGATCAGACAAGAACCAGTGTTTCGACGTCATATGTCCGTAAGCCTCAACGTAGAAGAGGAACAATGCTTTATCTCGGAAATCCAGACAAAAAGATTTAAAAATCTTTTTTCTTAAAATCACTAAAAACTGTCATATTATTCATTAAAACCCCGCAGAATAAAAAATAAAAATATACGTCGAATTCCAGCTTCAAACCTGGAAGCGATTTTATTGGCATCTTTACATTGTTCGACTTGGCAAAGTTAATTAATCCTGACAAAAAAAAAAAAAAAAACACCTTTTGATTTATTTTTTTTTATCAGCATTTTTTTTTTTTTTTTTTTAAATTTTATGTTTAATCTTTGTTTTGGTAGCGGGGGTTACAAAATTGTTAAAAATGAACATTTAAATTTGACGATATCAAAATAAATAAAAGAAAAGATTATGCCGGCATTAGAACCGTTTTAATTAATTTTTGGTACCATGCTTCCGGAAGCAAAAAATAAAAAAATAAAATAAAAAAAAATGTTCAGTTATTAAATAATGACCACCTACAAAGCTGATAAAATTATTTTTTCCTTCTATATTATTTTTAATTTTTAGTTGGGGGAAGAAATTGATCGCAGCAATGTCTGTTCTCTTCTTCAATGGAGAAAAGAAATACAAAATTCAAGAATCCCGAACCACTCATAGTAAAAAAAATTATGCAATACCAAATATCATAAACTAAATATGATTTTCTTTTCTTTTTTTTTTTTTATAAACAAATACAATTTCCTTGACTTGCACATCGCCCGAATAACCGTAAAGTTTACACAGATTTTAAACTTGAGACACCTTTGAAAATCTTGAGACGTTCATTTCGCGTTAGACAAAAGAGTCTCTCTTATCAAATTTCTCCAAATTCAGAATAGTTTAAAAACTGACTGGCACTAAAGCAAATAGTCTGGGGCTAGACAGATTAACCACAAAAAAATCTGTCTGAGAGGTCAGCTTGGCCGAAACGAGACCGGAACAGTCTTAGCCTGGCCGAAACGAGACCGGAACAGTCTTAGCCTGGCCGAAACGAGACCGGAACAGTCTTAGCCTGGCCGAAACGAGACCGGAACAGTCTTAGCCTGGCCGAAACGAGACCGGAACAGTCTTAGCCTGGCCGAAACGAGACCGGAACAGTCTTAGCCTGGCCGAAACGAGACCGGAACAGTCTTAGCCTGGCCGAAACGAGACCGGAACAGTCTTAGCCTGGCCGAAACGAGACCGGAACAGTCTTAGCCTGGCCGAAACGAGACCGGAACAGTCTTAGCCTGGCCGAAACGAGACCGGAACAGTCTTAGCCTGGCCGAAACGAGACCGGAACAGTCTTAGCCTGGCCGAAACGAGACCGGAACAGTCTTAGCCTGGCCGAAACGAGACCGGAACAGTCTTAGCCTGGCCGAAACGAGACCGGAACAGTCTTAGCCTGGCCGAAACGAGACCGGAACAGTCTTAGCCTGGCCGAAACGAGACCGGAACAGTCTTAGCCTGGCCGAAACGAGACCGGAACAGTCTTAGCCTGGCCGAAACGAGACCGGAACAGTCTTAGCCTGGCCGAAACGAGACCGGAACAGTCTTAGCCTGGCCGAAACGAGACCGGAACAGTCTTAGCCTGGCCGAAACGAGACCGGAACAGTCTTAGCCTGGCCGAAACGAGACCGGAACAGTCTTAGCCTGGCCGAAACGAGACCGGAACAGTCTTAGCCTGGCCGAAACGAGACCGGAACAGTCTTAGCCTGGCCGAAACGAGACCGGAACAGTCTTAGCCTGGCCGAAACGAGACCAGATATTTGCATATGAACGATGTTTTTAAGAGTAGTGAAATGTCACACGATACCAATCTTCCTGTATGGCAGTGAATGCTGTACAATCTCCTCAAAGATGAAGAGACTTGATGCAACAGAAATGTGATTCTACAGAAGGATGCTGATGATACACTGGATCGAAAATATTAAATAATTTTTTAAATCCGCTATATCAAATATATTTTTTAAAAAATATGTTCAAAAAACCCAGTATCATTTAAATGTTGCTCAACTGACAAACATATCTTCAATAACGAAAGGTGTATTGAATAATCGAAAAAAAAAAAAAAAAAAAAAAAAAGCGGTTAAAATGAGATGTCAGTGTTATTTTCATGTTTGCGTCATTTAGACGCCAATTTATGCATCGCATCCTGTATATCATTTAGTTAATAGTTGGAGAAGCAACTAAAATTGTTTCCAACTATGAAATGCTTAAGGTATTTTATCTTGAAAAAATATATTTAAAAAATATCAATGAAATTTTGATCAACTGACGAGAATGTCTCCAATAACAAAAAGCGTGTTGAAAATAAAACAAATGCACATATCGTACCTTATGAGGAGTCATGACGTAAAGATGTTCCTTTTCCAAGTCAAAGTACAAATCAGGAAATATCCTTTGGTGAGGGACGACGGTAATAGTCTCATAATGCGAGGCTTGAGTGCGAGATTCGATGGACACCTGCGAAAATATACAAATTATATGTTAACGGTTTGTTTCCTTTTAAAACAAAAAAAAAAAAAATTACTCAAATACGATAGGAGGACAAAAGATTTACAAGTCACCCGTCAAAAATGTTATATAGAGACGTAATAAGGGATAATCGGGGATCTCGATGGCTGAAAAGAAGATTAGTCCGTTAGTCGATCGTGACTAAAGTAGCACAGTGGTCTAAGAAAAGTTTTTAGCCAGGAGAAATAAACTACATCCAATTTCAAAATTTAATTACGTAATCCCGATTCAAGAAACAGTATTTGGAACTAGTATGGAGTATATCCTCCATTTGCTAGTTTCAGTGTTTGTAATCGGTTTTTCATAGATTTCATCAAGTTATCAACAACCATCTGATCCATATTTTCCCAGTCCTTTTCATATGACAAATCTTCTACGGATTAATCTTCATAGCTCAGACCAGCCATTCCATATCCACGGTATATAAACATCCCCATTGATTTCATATTCATTTATGTTGGATGAAATAAAGGAAAAAAAATAGAATAATACAGACTTTGTAATGGAACAAAACTGTCTGTACAGTGGCTTAAGGAAAAATTTTAGCCAGGAGAAATAAATTACACCCAATTTTAAAATTTAATTACGTAATCCCCATTCAACATAAAACAGTATTTGGAACTAGTACAGAGTAGGTCCTCCATTTGCTAGTTTCAGTGCTTGTATTCGATTTTTTATGGGTTTCAAGTTATCAACAATCGTCTGAGCCATATTTTGCCAGTCCGTTAGCAATGTTTCTTTAAGGGTTGCCACTGACGTGATTTGGGTTGCACGCTCTCGAACTTTTCAGTCAAGGTGATCCCAAACCTGCTCTACTGGATTTATATCAGGATTTTGGGCTACTCATGGCAGTAACTCGATTCCTTCCAGTTCTTTGCTACTTTGCTCGTATGACATGGCGCTCCATCTTCTTGCAAAAGGTAGACATTCCTGTCAATCTGATTGGTTTCAAATAGTGGTAGTCATTTCTCTAATATTTGACAGTATTCTGGACCATTCAACCGCTCGTCAACAAAAATCAGCCCAGATTTCCCTCCAAAACAGACAGCGCCCCACACAATTACTCCAATCCCTCCATGTTTGACGGTCGCCTGCAGACATTCAGTGTTCCAAGTTTCATTCTGATTTCTCCAAACATAAGCCAATCTCGAATTACAATATTGGCAGAATTTACTTTGATCTAACCAAATTACAGACTGCCAAAATTGATAATCTTTGCTCTGGAATTATCACGCCCAGTTCATACGACTCTGAAATCGAGGGCTTCTTTCTCGCAACTCTTCTTTGATAGCCTAGTTCTTTCAGAGTCTTTCTCGCTGCATATGGCGACATTTCCATGCTGTTGGCGACATTTTTGACGCCCTGACGACGGTTTCTGATGACTTCCCTATTCAGTGCCCTTTTCGTTCGCTCAGACACGATGCTTGGTCTTCCTGAACGTTGTTCCACACGACAATGAACTTCGATAAATTTCTTGACAATATTAACAGTTTGATGATTAACTTGGAAAAAGCCTCGCAATTTCTCTATTTGACTTGCTACACTGATGTCATCCTATTATTCGCCCTCGTTGAAATTCACTAATTCCCTTTCTTTCACGAACTTTCATTGCAAGATATAAGTCAACTATTCTTCATAGATGAGAATAACTTGATACTAACACGGTATTGTCTGAAAAAAAAAATTGTTGTAATCAAAGGTGGCTAAAAACTTATAGCCCACTGTAGACCATGCCCCAATTCCCTTACCTATCTCCAGAAAGTAGAATCTTTAAATAAACAATCGAAAATACAAGCTGACTGAAAAGTAACTCCCTATTTTTTTTTTTTTTTACAATGGGCACTTCCGTCTAACCACATTTTTTCAGGATGACTGGACTCCTAACGAAGAAAAGAATACTGAACTGTTTCGTGACATCTGTCCTCCTTTACGGCAGCGAAAGATTTCCTCAAAGATGAAGAGATTCGAAGCGACGGAGATGTAGTTCTACAGAAGGATGCTGAGGATACCATGGACCGAGCGTGTGAGCAACAGTGAGATCTTAGATAGGATGCAAACAAGGAGGAGGCTTATACTTAATATTAGGAAAAGGCAGTCTGGGACACATAATGAGGAAGGAAGGCCTGGAGAATCTGATACTCACGGGTCGAATAGAGGGAAAGGGAGACAAGAGAAAACAACGCATGACATACCTATCGGGCTTGCGCAGGTGGATGACAAAACGTGGTCTGGGGGAGGAAGCAGAGGGAAGGAACTTGTTGAGAGCTGCATGGGATAGAGGGAGGTGGAGAGCCATGATCGCGTACGTCCTGAAAGGACACGGCGCATAGAAAAGAAAAAAATATATAGTTTTTACGAGACGGGAGAGACAATTATATATAAAATATGGAGTTACTTTTGAATCACCCTGTATAAGAAAACAACTATTATTCATAAATTTATTTTTACTAACTTATTATTGATTGAATCACCCAGTATATTGCAGACATGATTCGCCTTTTCACCTTTCATTTCCTTGTGAACGTACATCGGATCCATTCCCAGTTTTCATACAGGACTCTACACAGCAAAGTAATGTATGTATACCCCTCGAATACTTGCCAATCCCAATAGACACTTGTTCTGGCTTATAGTGCAGCTATGCTGAGAAGACCTTAGTTACAGTTTCTGGGAAAGAACGTGTTATCTAACGTGATCAACAATTTGAACACAGTCAAGCCTTCGGTCACGATAACTTATGACTTCGTGCTAGGACAGCTATCGACGGCACCCAAGGGTTCCGTCTACCCAATTTCACTCACAAGGCTTGGGTCAACTCGTGGTATGGTTATTTAGGCATTTGCTGCACGCTGGGATCGACCCCTCGAGTCTACTTCTTGATAAATCGACCATGAGATTCGAACCTGGGTCTCATGGTCAGAATGCGAACGTTCTAACCCCTCGGCCACGAACGTAACTAAATGATAAAATAGAAAAGAAAATCTATGTAACGCGTTTCGTCGTTAAAAAAGAAAAAAAAAAAAAAAAAAAGACTTCATTAGACTAAACGGCGCAGACGGAAATAGAGATACACTGTGGGTTATTTGTCCGGTCAGTGAAAAATATTTTTAGATTTGTAGTGTATTTTGGAGATAATGATTTACTGATACAAGTGAATAACCTGGATTCATACTTTTCCCAGGGATATTTAATGAAATCGACTGGAATTGGAAATCGGCTCTTCGATCTCCAATTCAGAGCACTATTACACCACTTGCACGTCCAAGCTTACATCACCTGGTATTCCAAAGTAGTACTGACCATACTCGACGTTGCTTAACTATGCGGGTCGCACTAGAACCAGTGTTTCAACGTGATACTACCAAAAAAAAAAAAAAAAAAAGTGTAGAATAGGCCGAAATTTGAACTTTGCATGCCGATTTCATTTTCAGCGCCTGTAACCGCTAGGTCACCCACACATCCAACGAAGAATAGTAAACTAGTCGGAATGAATTAACGGGTTATAGTAAAGAAAAAAATAACGGTTTAAGAGAGAAATCACTTAACTGAATAGTGAATAAACAAGACAAGACATTAGCCAATCGCATTAAACCTAACCAACTGACAGAAAGAGGGGTCATATTCTGATGGATTAGGATAATAAGCGACCATTACAAATGTCTCCGTCTTTTCCTCTTACTCAACTCAGTTCCTTCAAGGTGAAACAATGTCCTTTAATGTTGTCGAACACATTTGGGGTCTGCTGCACAGATTAGGCTCAAATGTATACAGTTTTCCACGGGCGTTTTAATCAATACGACCAGAAGACATTCCACAGCAGAGATTTCATCAACCGCAAATATTTATTTCTCCTCCTCCGTTCAATCTTGTCTTCTGTCCATCCAAAAATTCCCAACACGCTTGTCATTAAGCCTTGGTAAGTGTACACAGAATGTGCGCAGAGCGTAACAGCTATTGGTGCGAAAAAAATGACTCGACGAAGCGAGTTCAAGTTCCGGCCTAGCCTGTTGCGTTCATTTTCGCAACAGTGCCCTTGGGAAAGACATTAACACAGTGATTCACAACCACCATCCAGCGGCTCACTAGAGTGCCGCGCGATCTTAAGTGTGCCGCGAAAGAGTGATTGGATTCAAAATACCTTCATAAATATTTCTTCAAATATTGGAATTCAGTTATGTGAAAACGAAGAATTAGTCACCATTTCAAATGATGGAGGGTACAGAATAAAACCATTGGACACTGAAACATTTTGGATTTCAACACAAAAGGAATATCACACATTAGCTAAAAAAGCCTTATCAGTTTTATTGCAATTTTCTACTTTTAAGGAGAGAGAGGGCTAAATAGAAGAGAGAGAGAGAGAGAGAGAGGGCTAAATAGAAGAGAGAGAGAGGGCTAAATAGAAGAGAGAGGGCTAAATAGAAGAGAGAGAGAGGGCTAAATAGAAGAGAGAGAGAGGGCTAAATAGAAGAGAGAGAGAGAGAGGGCTAAATAGAAGAGAGAGAGAGAGAGGGCTAAATAGAAGAGAGAGAGAGAGAAAGGGCTAAATAGGAGAGAGAGAGAAAGGGCTAAATAGGAGAGAGAGAGAGAGAGGGCTAAATAGAAGAGAGAGAGAGAGAGAGGGCTAAATAGAAGAGAGAGAGAGAGAGAGGGCTAAATAGAAGAGAGAGAGAGAGAGAGGGCTAAATAGAAGAGAGAGAGAGAAAGGGCTAAATAGGAGAGAGAGAGAAAGGGCTAAATAGGGGAGAGAGAGAAAGGGCTAAATAGGAGAGAGAGAGAAAGGGCTAAATAGGAGAGAGAGAGAAAGGGCTAAATAGGAGAGAGAGAGAAAGGGCTAAATAGGAGAGAGAGAGAAAGGGCTAAATAGGAGAGAGAGAGAAAGGGCTAAATAGGAGAGAGAGAGAAAGGGCTAAATAGGAGAGAGAGAGAAAGGGCTAAATAGGAGAGAGAGAGAAAGGGCTAAATAGAAGAGAGAGAGAGAGGGGGCTAAATAGAAGAGAGAGAGAGAGGGGGCTAAATAGAAGAGAGAGAGAAAGGGCTAAATAGAAGAGAGAGAGAGAAAGGGCTAAATAGAAGAGAGAGAGAGAAAGGGCTAAATAGAAGAGAGAGAGAGAAAGGGCTAAATAGAAGAGAGAGAGAGAAAGGGCTAAATAGAAGAGAGAGAGAGAGAAAGGGCTAAATAGAAGAGAGAGAGAGAGAAAGGGCTAAATAGAAGAGAGAGAGAGAGAAAGGGCTAAATAGAAGAGAGAGAGAGAGAAAGGGCTAAATAGAAGAGAGAGAGAGAGAAAGGGCTAAATAGAAGAGAGAGAGAGAGAAAGGGCTAAATAGAAGAGAGAGAGAGAGAAAGGGCTAAATAGAAGAGAGAGAGAGAGAAAGGGCTAAATAGAAGAGAGAGAGAGAGAAAGGGCTAAATAGAAGAGAGAGAGAGAGAAAGGGCTAAATAGAAGAGAGAGAGAGAGAAAGGGCTAAATAGAAGAGAGAGAGAGAGAAAGGGCTAAATAGAAGAGAGAGAGAGAGAAAGGGCTAAATAGAAGAGAGAGAGAGAGAAAGGGCTAAATAGAAGAGAGAGAGAGAGAAAGGGCTAAATAGAAGAGAGAGAGAGAGAAAGGGCTAAATAGAAGAGAGAGAGAGAGAAAGGGCTAAATAGAAGAGAGAGAGAGAGAAAGGGCTAAATAGAAGAGAGAGAGAGAGAAAGAAAGATTTACGTCAGTGTGCACATTCGCTGGGCTCGAAACCGGGTTGGGTCTTTCAACAAAACGATCCTAAGCAAACCGCAAACCTTATATAATGTGACCCGGATATAAGAGAGTTGTCGGGACCGGAGAAGAAGCATCTTATATCTGGTGTTTCTCTTATATCCGGGTTTGGCCTATTTTGCTTAGGTATGTTTGGCTTTAATTTGGGACCAGAGAAAACCTCTCTTATATCCGGGTTTCTCATATATCCGGGTTACACTGTAGAACCAACGTTCTAAAATGGCCAAGTCAATCTCCAGATCTCAGTCCGATTGAACATTTATGAAGAGAGCCGAAACTGAAAATTCAAAGAAGAAAACCGCAAACCTGCATGAACTAAAGGAATTTTGCCGAGAAGAATGGAAAAAAAAATGGAAACACGCAAGAAATTCGTAAATTAGTAATAATGTTTACGCTACGAAAAATTAACAGATGTTTTAATAAATGTGTTGTAAAATTTTGCGCTAAAAAATATTGGTTTTTCTTCGTGGGATATTTTCGGTGATTATTTTTTTTTTTTTTTTAAATCTGTTTGACTAAAAGCTTAAACATATATATTATTATTAGTAGTAACAATTCCATTAATCGGTATTAGAAATAAGTTCAAATAACTAAAACATTTTTTGTAATGTTTTGTAAACTTTTGCGTGGCACTATCAAACGTTTTCTGTAAATGTAAACACTGATAATTTTACTTAGAATTGAATTTTTCACGAGAGGGATACACATTTTCTATAACAATGAATTTTATAAGTAAAACTAATGAGAGAAACGTTGCTTATATATGGCAATTTCAAATCTTTTCAATTGTACCCCCTTACTTCTTTAAATAATTACCCCCACCATTCATATTTTTAATTTATGATTGTTATTGTAATATTTGGTTAAGGTTGTTAAGCTCAAATATTTAATGAGCTTTTGGCGAAAATGTACGGATATTTTATTGTCGTACAACTTCTACAATTATTAACTTAAGAATTAAGATTAATCAGAATATTAAAATGAGAAAACAGTGAAATTTTCATGTGTCTTTCTAGTAATTATTATTATTATTATTATTAAATAAAGCATGTCAGAGACGCTACTTGGTTTCAGCGAGAAAACGAAAAAAAGAAAGATAGAGAAAGATAGAGATAGAGAAAGATAGAGATAGAGAAAGATAGAGATAGAGAAAGATAGAGATAGAGAAAGATAGAGATAGAGAAAGATAGAGATAGAGAAAGATAGAGATAGAGAAAGATAGAGATAGAGAAAGATAGAGATAGAGAAAGATAGAGATAGAGAAAGATAGAGATAGAGAAAGATAGAGATAGAGAAAGATAGAGATAGAGAAAGATAGAGATAGATAGAGATAGAGAAAGATAGAGATAGAGAAAGATAGAGATAGATAGAGATAGAGAAAGATAGAGATAGATAGAGATAGAGAAAGATAGAGATAGATAGAGATAGAGAAAGATAGAGATAGATAGAGATAGAGAAAGATAGAGAAAGATAGAGATAGAGAAAGATAGAGATAGATAGAGATAGAGAAAGATAGAGATAGATAGAGATAGAGAAAGATAGAGAAAGATAGAGAAAGATAGAGAAAGAGAAAGATAGAGAAAGATAGAGAAAGATAGAGAAAGATAGAGAAAGAGAAAGATAGAGAAAGATAGAGATAGAGAGAGATAGAGAAAGATAGAGAAAGATAGAGATAGAGAAAGATAGAGATAGAGAAAGATAGAGATAGAGAAAGATAGAGATAGAGAAAGATAGAGATAGAGAAAGATAGAGATAGAGAAAGATAGAGATAGAGAAAGATAGAGAAAGATAGAGAAAGATAGAGATAGAGAAAGATAGAGAAAGATAGAGAAAGATAGAGAAAGATAGAGATAGATAGAGATAGAGAAAGATAGAGATAGAGAAAGATAGAGATAGAGAAAGATAGAGATAGAGAAAGATAGAGATAGAGAAAGATAGAGATAGAGAAAGATAGAGATAGAGAAAGATAGAGATAGAGAAAGATAGAGATAGAGAAAGATAGAGATAGAGAAAGATAGAGATAGAGAAAGATAGAGATAGAGAAAGATAGAGATAGAGAAAGATAGAGATAGAGAGAGATAGAGAGATAGAGAGATAGAGAGATAGATAGAGAGATAGATAGAGAGATAGATAGAGAGATAGATAGAGAGATAGATAGAGAGATAGATAGAGAGATAGATAGAGAGATAGATAGAGAGATAGATAGAGAGATAGATAGAGAGATAGATAGAGAGACAGCGATAGAGAGAGACAGCGATAGAGAGAGACAGCGATAGAGAGAGACAGCGAAAGAGAGAGACAGCGATAGAGAGAGACAGCGATAGAGAGAGACAGCGATAGAGAGAGACAGCGAAAGAGAGAGACAGCGAAAGAGAGAGACAGCGAAAGAGAGAGAGAAGTGTTTATTTGCTGTTTCACTGAAATGGAAAAATGTCAATTTCAAATCTTGTCATTTGTACCCCCTTACTTCTTCAAATAATGACCAGTATTTCTACTTATGATTATTATTGCAATATTTTGTTAAAGTTGTTAAGCTCAAATAATTAACAATGTGATAAGAGAAATTCTACGGAAATTTTATTATCGTTAGACACGCCATGAGCTAATTCAATCATTAACTTAAGCATTAAGAATTACGATTCATTAGAAATTCCTTAAAGGAAAACCGTGAAACGGGTTTGAAATTTGGCTGGTATGAAAATGTTGATGTGTTAACAGAGCAAGATGGAGAGTGGAGACACACAGACAAACTTCAACCTTACACGAATTTATAAATTTAGAAAAAGCGAAGACACGGATTTCTTCACTGACAATTTTATACTTTTCTCACTTGCAATAAAAGTGGAGTGTAGTTGATATTTTTTTTCTCCCTTCACCTCACAGAAAATGGAATATATTTGGCATTTTTGACGGTTTCGTAAAACGTTGAACAAACAGGGCGACACAAATTTATGGAAGCTGTAGTTGTAGCAGCAGCCGCCGCCAACATAACCCAAATTTTCAACTATTCTGTCGAGTTAGCCTTGACATTTTGTTCAGACGTCTTAGAAAACGAGGAAGGTAGAGAAGTGGGGGTAAAAAAAAAATCAACACTTCTGTAATCTGTGTTTATAGAAACGTAAAGAATAAAATTTTAGTCGCATTTTTTTTTTTCTTCTTTCGTTTCTTTTACAACTGCTCCTAACATAGGATTTTTTTTCCTTCATTTTTCTTTAGGACCAGACTGTATGTAAACGACGAATCAAAATTCAAGCTAGTATGGATATTTAAGTTAAATATCTAGTGTTTTTAACAGAGGACGGAAAATTGACACCGAGATCAGGAGGTGCATTATGGGAGAAAAAGATGTCTTCAAAAAAAAAAAAAAAAAACTGAACGCGATTTGGTTTCCGCCATATCAACCTCAATGAATTAATAGTACCGACAAGATTTTTATTGCTGGTAATATTTTTTTTTCCCCCAAAGTGTATTGATGGCAAAATTTTTTCTTCAAAAATACATTGCTAGTAATATTTTTTTTTCTTTCAAAAATGTATTGCTGGTAATAATTATTTACAAAAATGCATTTTTCGTAATATTTTTTCCTTCAAAAATGTATTCCCGGTAATAAAACCTACTTTTGTACTTTCATAGTGTTTTGATCCTTTTGGGAAGGTTAACTATTTGCCCATAACTGAGATCTTGACAGGTGCTACCACCCCGGTTCACGGTTGACCTGAGAACACCAGCAATTAAGAGGTGGTTTTACGTTCCTTAAAACCTGACAGAGGCATTGCTGCCGAATGTAGTTTATCGTTTTACCTTAGCCAGGACGCGGATGTAGTTTATCGTCATACCCAGGAAAGTTTTTTGTTTTTTTAAGCATATCAACTTCAATGAGTTATTTAATGCCGACAAGATTTTAATTGCTGGTAATATTTTTTCCAAAAATGCATTGTTGGTAATATTTAATACTTTTTTGAAAAAAAAAAAAAAAAAAATATTACCAGCAATACAATTTTGAGGGAAATATATTACCAGAAACAGATTTTTGACAAATACAGCAATAACATTTTTTGTCAGCATTAAATAACCCATTGAATACATATTCTATTCATACGAATCTACCCTAAAAATGTTGTCGACATTAAATAACCCATTGAGGTTGATATGCCGTAAAACAAAATAAACCAAACCAAATAAACCAGGATGGAACTTATCGCAGATTTGAATCAACACGCAACAAAGAAAAAGGTGTTTAAATATAAAATATATATTTTTTATTTTCATGTTTTTTTTTTTTTACAACTATATCTTTCTTAGCGTGTATGAATGTTAACATTCCTGCTCAGCTCTTGAAGTTCTTTAAGATGAAAAGAAATGTGATTTTTTTCGCGTGAGAAAGACAGAGGAAGGTGTAAGTGCTACATAGTTCGTTGAAGTAAGACGGGGGAATGAGTAAGGGAATTTATTTTAAACCGAGAGTCGTGAAACTGTCTATAAAAAAAAAAAAAAAAAAAAAAATGATACAATTTCCTGTCAAGGAAAGTTCGAGAAAAATGAGAAACTTTGGCCAAAATTATCAATATATAAAAAACGTTTTCTAAAAAAAAAAAAAAAAAAAAAAAAATTCACTCGACCACATTTTTTGACCAATCGGGTGTACAAAAAAATACGCGGTCGCTTCGTAAGAAATTTGTGGGGCTAACCCGCGCATGCGTGATTCCATCAGAACATTTAGAAAATGAAAATATTTTCAAACCGCTTTAGAACAGTTTACTTGTCGGGCAAGATGAACACAACTGTGTCTCACAAGCAGCCCGCTCCATACAATTGTCTTACCAGAACATTTGATCACTGAATGAACAGTAGCAAATTACGATTCTCAACTTGGCGATAATGCTTTTAACATCACGCGGCTGTTGATATTACTCTATAACTCACAGAGACTTTAAATGAAAACAAAACACGAACGAATAATTTTTGTTATCAGATATTTCCACAAGTTCTTGAGTTGTAAAAATAAAAAGGAATAAAAACTCATGTTAATCGTTTTCTATTAATACTAGTACCACTATACATATCTGTCTGTCCTTACTGCCCTTGTTCATCTAGAAACTTTGCTTAAATACCCTTCAAAGGGATCACGAAGCAGGTTATTATTATTATTATTGATTGGAACGCGAGATTTGGTTGAAAAATGTTAAATATCTGTTTTCAAAGCATTAATTTATTAACCGGAAGAATGCGCAATCCTTCGTCTCAGAAACTATTTTTTGTCATTTGGTGTTTGACTGTCTTCGTGTTTATTTCTGTCTTCGCTCCACAAGCTGAGCCAAACATTAAGAAAAAAAATTACGTTAGAAAAAAATAATAACAGTTATATAACATCAGCTTTCCTATATGGCAGTGAATAATGGAGACTCTCCTCACAGACGAAAAAGACATTTGAAGTAACAGAAATATAGTTCCACAGAAGGATGCTGAGAATACCATGGTTTAGATATATGAGTGATGTAATGGAATAACCTGGCACCCTCATGAGTGACTACACTAAACGTAGTAATTACCTATAAGTATCTGTTAAGTCAACGGACTACAGATTTGGACAACCGCACTTACTACCCACCTCTTTATTTACTCGACTGATTAGCCCAGATCACACACTCACTCCCAAAAAGCAGTAAGACCTGAGACTATTGAAGAGATACAAATGTCTGAGCAGGCGTCTACAACAGGAATTAGCTAGCCTCCCTTGTTGATTCCATAGTCTCTCGAGACTAACGATAGCCTCGTATTACTTTTTACGCTTTTGAGAAAAATAAATATAATAGGTAACGATTAGGTTCATGCCTTTTTCAAACGGATTTACAGAAAAGTTACACCCCCCACCAAAAAAACAAGAAAAAAAACCCAACTTTGACATCCCAACTATTTTACTGGTTCAGTCTGGAAAACAACTGACTACAATTATTCACCATCCTCCAAAACAAAGTAGCATTAGTGTTTTGGTACTTATTCGTGTGTATCAAATAAGTTGCGCTGTCGGAGTCAACCCCTCCACACACACACACACACACCTCTTTATTTCCAGAGCATTGATGCATTTCAAATTTTTGATCCATTCACTTGTTTTGTTTTCTCTTCCTTAACACCTTTGTGTCATTAGTTTACGCACCTGTACTCGCAAAGTCAGTGCGGACAGTGTGCATTGTGACGAGAATGTTTAATTCAAGGTGAGCACATTAATGTTCAGATCAAAGGGTAAAAAATAAATGTGGAAATAAGGCCGTTTGAAATTCAATATCTCTGCAGCAAGCAGAGAACGGCAAATTAATTGCATTTCAGCAAATATCCACCTGACGTAGCATTTATTGGGGCCTCGTCAATTGCATAGATTTTCTTTCAATGGACGACTGTAAAGAAGACCAGTCGAGACAGGGAGAGACAGGCCCCAACTGCAAAAGAGACAGGGACACGGGCCTCAGTGGAGAAAAAGAAGGGACACAGAGACAAATGTTTAAGAGATCGGGGACACAGAAACAAATGTTTAAGAGATCGGGGACACAGAGACAAATGTTTAAGAGATCGGGGACACAGAGACAAATGTTTAAGAGATCGGGGACACAGAGACAAATGTTTAAGAGATCGGGGACACAGAGACAAATGTTTAAGAGATCGGGGACACAGAGACAACAGTGTAAGAGATCGGGACACACAGACAGCAGTGTAAGAAACGAGTATACAGAGACAACAGTGTAAGAGACGGGGACACAAATAAATACACCGGCCTATAGGGAGAGATATACAGACTTATTTTTCATAGCTGGGACCCCAACAGGTGCCGCCACCCCGGGTCAGGGTAGGCCTGGGAACACCAGCAATTAAGAGGTTTTTTTCACGCTCCTCAAAACCTCTTGATCTGAGGCCTTGCTGATGGATGCAGTTCATTGTCTTACCCAGAACGCGGATGTAGTTTATCGTCATACTCAGTACGGCATCTCCCCATGGTTGAGATGCTCAGGTTTTAATCACAGAGCAACGTACCCTTTAGGTATATTTTCATAAAAATGGTAAGGATATTTCTTGACATGTATTTTCTCCACTGAATATGTAATTTAATGTTAAAATCAATACAGGATTATCGGTACAGAAAGTAAAATCTGCGAAACGAGTTCAAATTTCAACCACGTCTCTTGTGAATACATTGCGAAAACTTATGAATTTGTCTCTACACCCCTAAGCTATTGATTAAATAGCAAAGTAGATAGGACTCTATAGCCTTGGGTGGCAAACAGTTTAAGAATCTACTTTCAGTTCAAAACCCGTAGATAAATCAACATTAAACCATTTTAATATTTTTCCCAGGAAATTATGCTAATTTACAGAAAATCATAAACTGGACGTTGTGGAGAGCCACGATCGCTTACGTCCTGAACAAATATGACATTTAAAACCGGATAAAAGGTAACGATAATCTATTATCTTTGCCAAAGAAATCGTAGCAATTCACAGATAAAGAAACAAAACTGTGGAGAGCCATGAACATTCATTTCAACGCATGGTATAGTTTTCGCACTTTCTCAACGTTGACGCACTTTAATATTTTCCTCCAAGAAATCATGGTAATTCACAGAAAACCATAAACAGGAAGTTGTGGAGAGCCACGACCGCTTACGTCCTGAAGGAACGTTGGACTTAAAACCATAGAGAAGGAAACGAAAAATGATTATATTTTCTTTTCCAAAGAAATCACAGCATTTCAGAGATAATAAATAAAAGGAAGATGTGGAGAGCCATGAACAGCCACGTTATAATGGAATATATTTAAAACCTGGGAAAAGCAACGGGAAACCATTTTACTATCATTCCGATATAAAGTTATAGAAATTCCCTGATAATAATGAAAATAAAGCTGTGGAGAGCCATGATCACCTACGTTCTGAAGGACTACGGCAACAAAAAAAGAAAATCAGTACTAAATGTCTAGATTGCCATTATATTGAGGATCTAGAGTCGAAGAACATAAGTACGTTCAAACACTCGATCACGATGACTTGCAACATTGTGCTAACAAAACCGTCGACGTCTTCGCAACACAATTTCATTCATAAGGTTTGGATCAATGCATAGTATATTTTTTGGCATTTCAGAACAATGACGCCGTGGTTGTGTTTGTTTAGTGGCATATCAACATTATATGGGTCATTTAATGTCGAAATTTAATTTCCTTGGGAACATTAGTAAAAAAAAAAAAAAAAAAAAAAAAATTTTAGTAATCGGGACAGAAAGCCATCGGAAGTACTTTTCATTAAAAAAAAAAAAAAAAAAAAAAATGGTTAAGAAGCTGCTCGAATGCAACTCCTTCCTTACTAATGGAATACGAATAGGAATGAGGATGATTTGATCCTCTGTATAGCGAGTTTTCACTTTCAACCAGTGGAGTTAAGTAATGTCTTTACTAGAAATCACATTGATGAAGACAGACCCCACCAAACAACAAAATGATTACTAAATCCTCCTTAAATGTTTCTGTTCTTAAATAGTTCCAGTATTTTTATGATAAAACTAATATTTTATTTTCGTCGGGGAAAACCAGCACTTCCTAACATCTCTGTAAATGTATGAATTTACACCTGTTCACGTAAATTGATTCAGTCAACACCAACACCGTATCAGCTTCTCCCCATATCTGAAGTTCCGAGGCTTATCCAAACCATAATCATTGCATATGCATTATCAGTAATTAATTCCATTTGATGCTATCCACAAATTGGGGATTTGCTTTATTTTCACACAAAATTACACACAATCTAAACTTCTTCAAAGTAATCCTATGGGGCGAGTTATTTCGAGTTATTGATGCCTTCTGAGATTTTGCAATTGCTACGAGATATTCGTTATTAACACAATGCAATGATCGGTAATTCTTATCATTTCCTGGTCTTAATTTAGATTGCAATTGAGCTGTTATTCCCTGCCAGTGTTGGGTGGTCACAGTCGGGTTTGGCGCCAACAAGAGACACAGATATTTCAATGTATCCTTGTTCTATGAATTAATCTGGCTAATGTCCTCAAACATTTCGAACCTAATCAGGAGTACGACAAAGAAGAAACGAAAGCTCCCAATATATTTAATCTTTTCCTAATTTATGTATAGCGCCTGTACAAGCACAGATGTGAAGAAAAGTGTCATGATTATTTAAGTATTTCATATCGCATCGAAAACGAAACTTTTAATATTGGTCCTACCACAACACCATTTTCTCGTGGATTAACTTAACGCTTATAATTTACCAGTTAATGAAACTTCAATATTATCTCATCTTAAACTGAATATTCCGGCTTATGTGCTATCTATATATTTGATATTCATTGTCTGGAAATAATCCCATTTGATGCTATCCAAAAATTGCAAATTTGGTTCATTTACATACAAAATCACAAATAATCCAAACATCTTTAAGGTTTCAAGATAGAGTATATTCGGCTTAACAGCTATCATGCCAAACCTCACCTGTGTTTCGTCCAGAGGCCAGTGTACCAGTAACGAGCAGAGCTATGCTGATGACATAGTTAAGGAAATACCGTGCTTGGTCAGTACCTAGATGGGTGACTGCTTGAGAATACGAGCTGCTGTAAGCTTGGGTGTGAGGATGGTGCACTATATAAAGGCTCAGAATTGCTAATCGGTGTGCCGAGTTCTAATTACGAAAATTAAAATGTAGGCAGTGTTTAAGCAGAGAACGGAAAATGTGAGGTCGAAATCCGAAGATAGCGAATAAAATTGAGAACAATGCCTTTAAAAAGATAAGCAAAGTATTAAGAAACAGGAAAATTCCATTGGAAAAAATGAGTGGTAATCTCTTGTGTAATATAGAGTTTATATATTATATTTCTGCTACAGATTTGTTTAATATTTTAATTTGACTGTAACTAATATCAGTTGGTGTTTACATTTTTGTAGATGCATAGATCTATTTCTTGTCTAAACACGAATATCCACCATCGTACTTCCCTACTTGGCTGTTTCTTAAGATCTCTCATAAAATCTTTCTCTTTTCCACTTCGTACCGACTACCAACTTGCAAATGCTAAATACGATGGATATTGATTGTTTAGTCATACTAGAAAAATTTCCCCCTCATTAACCCAGACTGACGAAATGATCGCTTGGTCATGTCCGACAGCCAAAAATAAACATTATCTTTAACTATTTCCAAACCTCTTTACACGGACAATTCGAGTCTTGCTTGCCCTCGTTATCCGGCTGTATATCAGTACCAAAAAACATTCTCGATACTATAGTGAGGGCTTCAACACCCTTCATTTTTTCTGGAACTTAAAACCCCAAATCAAGATTCACTTTGGCCTCAATCTTTGACAAAACAAGACAACATTCACTATGGCCTCAATCTTTGACAAGACACAAGATTCACTTTGGCCTCAATCTTTGACAAAACAAGACAACATTCACTATGGCCTCAATCTTTGACAAGACACAAGATTCACTTTGCCCTCAATCTTTGACAAGACACAAGATTCACTTTGCCCTCGATCTTTGACAAGACACAAGATTCATTTTGGCAATACGTATCATTTGTGTGAAAACCTACTTACTGTTAATTTTCGAATTCAATAAAACCCCATCGTAATTTTTTTTCCTGAAACTTCAGCTTCTAAAACATCGAAATAAGTCTAATATACAAAAAACCATCTTTAGGGCTCATTCCTGAAAATATCTGTGATTAAAGCAATGGATAGCAGTTTAGGATGAAAAATCGAAGATCAGTGTTCAAATTCCAATTGGCTTTGTTATATTCAATGATTGGAAAGGTGTGAATCCCTCTCTTCTCCAGGTTATGGGTTAAATAGAAATATCTGGAAAAATTGTCATTATTGTAAAATGTAATATTCACGAGAAAAACGTAGACGTAATTAAATTATGCGCTAATTATGATGCTATATATATATGTGTGTGTGTGTGTGTGTGTGTGTGCAGAGAATACTTAGAATATTGCTGCCACATATGGTCCGGTGCCCCTACTATTTACCTCGAGCCTGTTGCTAAAAGCAGAGTCAGCAATGTTATGAGTCTTGATCTAGCATATCGGCTCCAGTCACTTTCCCACCACCGAAAAATTGCCTCTGTGTCTTTTCTATAAATAATTTCATGAAAAATGTTCGGATGAGCTCTTCAGTATTGTACGCATTGGGGTTAGTTTTTAAATTAGTGTTTTATTCTCCCCCTACAGACAATAAATTGTATATATAGGGACCAGGTATGGTTTTCATAGAGACAATGAGGTATTATGGTGGATGTAATAAGTAAGGTGTTTTTTTTGGTGCTAGGAATATTGTGGTACGTATGGGTCAATGTTTGTGCCTATCGAAGTTTAAATTTAAGAAAACCCTCCTCTGCCTTCCATCAGCATGGCTGATGCTAACCCCAAGAAAGTGACTCGTTGGCTTCTCGGGACAACATTCACAGCTGACATGAAGTCAAAAGACTATATTAAATCCATTGCTAGGTCAGCTGCTAAGAAAGTTGGTTCAATGTGTCGTACGAGACAATTTTTCTCTCCAGAATCTATCTTACATATCTGTAAGTCAACAATTCGTCCATGCTTACAATATTACAGCTATATATTGTCCTGTGCCCTTGCTGTTTACCTGAAGCTCCTTGATAGAATCCATTGAAGAATCTGCAATATTATTGGTCCTGATCTGTCATTTCGGTTTCAGTTACCTTCCCACTACTGTGTTTTTCTATAAATACTTTCATGGTAAGTGTTTGGATGAGCGCTTCGCTATGGTACCTAGACTTTTTGAGTTTAAGAGCAATGCTAAACTAGCATCGAGATCTCATCAATTTACAGAAGAGCTGTCTAGATGTAAACGTAAGTTCTATGCTAACAGTCTCTTTTCTCGCACTTCTCGCTTGTGGAACTCCCTACCGGCTGCATGCATTCCAGCCAACTTTAATCTTCAAATATTCAATGCAATGTCAATCGCTATCTACTGTCCCCCTGATTACTCTTTCCTCTTCCCGCTCATTATTAATGTTTCTGTTCATAATTCTTCCACACCTAGTAACCCCTTGTGTCTTAGTGGCTTTACTGCCTTACTTATGGAACTCCCTTCCAGCTCCATGCTTTCCAATCAATTTTAGTCTTCAGATATTTAAATGCAATGTCGATCGCTATCTACTGTCCTCTATCCCTTGCCTCTTCCGCTCATTATTATTAATGTTTCTGTTCCTAATTCTTCTACACAACGTAAATCCTTTACTGCCTTGAATGGGGTGATTATATTCACTATAATTGAGAGAATAGAGCAAATAACATTAGAAAGATTTTTAGAGTACCATAAAAATAAGTGGATCCGACGTTTGAAAACGCACTATCCAGTCGGGCTTAATCACAAATTTAACAATATAGATAGTATTAATATGTAACCCCACAAATCAGGACCTACCCACATTTCTCCTCCACACAAGGCAGACATGTTTACGAAGGTGTTGAAGCCTCACACTTATACACACACCCTCACGAATATACATACTTTCACGGATCATACTCACTCACTCCGTAATGAGCCAAATGATCAAATGATAACACACATCATACTGAATCCTTAAGAACCAAATAACACACACACTTAACAGAGACACATCCCCTTTACAGGAACCAATAAAACTGTCAAAATGACCAAGGGAATTCAGAGCAGCATGAATCCATCCAGCTCTTATCTTAAATAACAACTTAAAAGGGACTGTTTCACCAACACAAGGACTGACCAAAATTCATCTAAAAAAAAAAAAAAAAAAAAAAAAAACAAGAAACAAATTAAAACTACAGACAAAAGTTCATTTTCTCCATCAAGACCTTCATTTCACTGCTACTAAGAAGCAGAATTTTCTTTTTCCTGAAGATGGCCATGTTGGCCGAAACTAATCGAGGAATCTAACTGAAATGATAAAAACGAAAGAATATTAATCTACAACCCAGTGTATCTGAAGATTTTAATTTAATAATTTTTATTGTTCAAAACTATATATATATATATATATATATATATATAATATATAATGAGGCAATGAATGGATAATAACAAAGCAAGCCCTGAAGCTTTCAAAGTGGACAAACAAATCGATATCTTTCTCGCGGAACTTTGTTTCACCGGGCAACAAAATAAAAACCAAACCGCCCAGGTTTTGAAGACTCCTGTATTTATTTGATATTTACATCTGTCCAAATATTTATCTACATCCATTGACATACACATATATTCAAGCACCAGTTTCCCCCCCCACACCCAACAGACTACCATCGAATGCCAATCATTCTTCACCGGCGTTTCTCTTTGCCAGCGACGAAGCAAAATAGAAAAGCTAAAGTAGGAGATAAGAAATGTCACCAAAGATGTGGAGACAAAAGAAGCCAGGCCCGCAGTGGCAACACTTTAATTGAATTATATATTCCAGTGGGTGGGGGAAGCAGATGGGAGGGCACAGACGCACGAGGTCTAGTTTTGCTACAAAAGCCAACCCCATTGAAAGTACCCGAAAAACTAGCGTCTATATCTATCAAGTTAAATACAAACTGTTGACCCGACCCCGTAGCCAAAATCTGACCATACATTAGAATTTTCGTATTGGAATGTCTTTTGTTAATTTTTCAATACCGTTCTTAATATGCTCGGAGAAGAACTTTTTAAAAATAATTTCACCCTAAGGAAGGTAAGCTTTTAAGACGCAAAGCTTTTTTTTTTCTAATTATAATTAAAAAAATATACTTAGGATTAAAATACTTAACAATGAAATAAGGTGATTTCCAAGGGGCAGGTTATCATTGTGTAATTTCGGAGGACCTTATTCACTCAGGAATTATTGGTGGTGGTGGTGGGGCATTAGAAAATTCAAATAGCAAAAGAGTGAAAGATTCACGATTATTACATAGAAGAAAGATGAAAAAAGTAGAAGAACCAGAAAAACTAAGAGAGGAATGAGGAAAAGTAGAAAGAGAAGAATAAAGAAGTAAGAGGAGGAGAAGAAGTAAAAAGAAGAAGAAAGAAGGAGGAGAAGAAAGAAGAAGGAGAAGAAAGAAGAAGGAGAAGAAAGAAGAAGGAGAAGAAAGAAGAAGGAGAAGAAAGAAGAAGGAGAAGAAAGAAGAAGGAGAAGAAAGAAGAAGGAGAAGAAAGAAGAAGGAGGAGAAAGAAGGAGGAGGAGAAAGAAGGAGGAGAAAGAAGGAGGAGGAGAAAGAAGGAGGAGAAAGAAGGAGAAGAAAGAAGGAGGAGAAAGAAGGAGAAAGAAGAAGAAGGAGAAAGAAGGAGAAAGAAGGAGAAGGAGAAAGAAGGAGAAAGAAGGAGAAGGAGAAAGAAGGAGAAAGAAGGAGAAGGAGAAAGAAGGAGAAAGAAGGAGAAGGAGAAAGAAGGAGAAAGAAGGAGAAGGAGAAAGAAGGAGAAGGAGAAAGAAGGAGAAAGAAGGAGAAGGAGAAAGAAGGAGAAGGAGAAAGAAGGAGAAGGAGAAAGAAGGAGAAGGAGAAAGAAGGAGAAGGAGAAAGAAGGAGAAGGAGAAAGAAGGAGAAGAAAGAAAGAAGGAGAAGAAAGAAAGAAGGAGAAGAAAGAAAGAAGGAGAAGAAAGAAAGACGAAGGAGGAAGGAGAAAGAAGGAGAAGAAAGAAAGACGAAGGAGGAAGGAGAAAGAAGGAGAAGAAAGAAGGAGGAAGGAGAAAGAAGGACGAAGGAGAAAGAAGAAAGAAAGACGAAGGAGAAGGAAGGAGGAGGAGAAAGAATAAGGAGAAAAAAGAATAAGGAGAAAAAAGAATAAGGAGAAAAAAGAATAAGGAGAAAAAAGAATAAGGAGAAAAAAGAATAAGGAGAAAAAAGAATAAGGAGAAAAAAGAATAAGGAGAAAAAAGAAGAAAGAGAAAAAAGAAGAAAGAGGAGAAGAAGAAGAAAGAGGAGAAGAAGAAGAAAGAGGAGAAGAAGAAGAAAGAAGCGAAGAAGAAAGAAGCGAAGAAGAAAGAAGAGAAGAAGAAAGAAGAGAAGAAGAAAGAAGAGAAGAAGAAAGAAGAGAAGAAGAAAGAAGAGAAGAAGAAAGAAGAGAAGAAGAAAGAAGAGAAGAAGAAAGAAGAGAAGAAGAAAGAAGAGAAGAAGAAAGAAGAGAAGAAGAAAGAAGAGAAGAAGAAAGAAGAGAAGAAAGAAGAGAAGAAGAAAGAAGAGAAGAAAGAAGAGAAGAAGAAGAAGTAAGAGGAGAAAAAGAAAGGAGAAGAAGAAGTAAGAGGAGAAAAAGAAAGGAGAAGAAGAAGTAAGAGGAGAAAAAGAAAGGAGAAGAAGAAGTAAGATGGAGAAAAAGAAAGACGAAGAAGAACAAAGAAAAGAAAAACACGAAGAAAAAATAGAAAAGAAAATGTACAAGAAGAAAAAGAAAAGAAAATGTACAAGAAGAAAAAGAAAAGAAAATGTACAAGAAGAAAAAGAAAAGAAAATGTAATAAAAAAGAAAAAGATTAATAGGAAAGCAGCGACACTGAAAGACAAAATTTCAGTTCGTCTTCCTTGCCGGAAAAAAAAAAAACTACATTATATATATATATATATATATATATATATATATATATATATATATATATATATATATATATATTCTCATATCACAAAGTTTCTGAGAATGGTTCACCTTGTCTCTTATCGAACCAGACTGGAAGTCTGGAATAACCATTTAAGCCTGTGTCCTTCATTAAATCAATCAAGTAATTAATTAACAGACGCTTATTAATTATTTCATGATAAGCATAATGCCTGAAGTTAAAAAGGAGAGAAAAATTATCCACTTAAGATGATTAAATGCATGGCATGACTTAAATATTATGTAAAAAGTAGAACCCATTATCTGAAAACTTTGCTTGTCTTAGAATATGCTGACTGCTTCCGACAGAAGATAAGACCTCCTCCCACCTAAAAAATAAAAAAATAAAAATAAAAAGGTTCACCTTCCAGGTAAATACTTGCAGACCGATTATATCAGTGTTTGGAAACTAGATTATTCTTTTATCTGCCATGTCCTTTCTCTCCACAATCTTCTATCCCTTGTAGTAGATATCAGTAAGGTTTATCTCTTTGCCAAAGCCCTCGATCCTGTTTCGTCATCCATGCACACAAGATTGTCAGGTAGGTCGTTGGTCGTTCGATACCTTCCTCTCTTCCTAAATATGCCTGGGAGTATCAAATTCACCAAGCCTCCTTTCCCCATCATACACCAAGGAAATTTCACCTATCTCTCTCTGATTCTGTAAAAGTACTCTTTCTCGTGAGTCTCCGAGCGGTGACAAGTGATTTGACAGGTCCGATATGATGATATCATCAAGAAATGGACATAGAAAGACATAGTATTGATATTGTTTTAGTGCGTAGAAAATATTTTAGAGGGAGAAAGTTACACAGTTCCATATTATCATTACAGTTGAAATGGCAAGACATAACCGTATGTTCTATGTTAATAATTTCTTCCCTCGTGCTTCTAGATTGTGGAAGTCGTCTGGCCTCTTCATTTCCAATCAACTTTGATCTTCAAAAATTTAAATGCAATATCAACCGTTCTCTTATGTCGTCTTGTTTTTTTATTATTCTTGCCCCGTATTAATGTTTTTCTTTCCTCATATTCTTTCACGCTCAGTAATCCTTTGTCTTAGTGGCTTTGCTTCTGTGAAATGACATTTTATTTAATATATATATATATATATATATATATATATATATATATATAGAGAGAGAGAGAGAGAGAGAGAGAGAGAGATAACTAGACTCGTTTCGAAAAACCCTCGAATTTTTGATTTGCCAATAATCAAATCAATCTCTAGAGAAAGAAAGGTTTTAAAAAAAGAAAGAGCTACAAACATGAACTACTGCCGAAAAAAATCGCACAGATGCAGGTCTGAAGCCCAAAGAAAAAACCCCGATACGAGTAAACAACTAACTAACAAAAGAGCTCAATACAACCGTACAGCAGACCTATATATATATATATATATATATGGCAAAAATTGGTTCCATGTCTAAAGTTGGAACAATCCCAAAGTCCGCAACAGTCGAGGAAAAAGAGAGTAAGGTAAATGAGTGCAAAATAGATACAAAAAAAGGTGGGCAAAATGATAAGGACACCCTACATGTACGCACATTCACAGTGACGGATGCACGTCCGCATAGACGGGTACAAGCGCACAACACTAACACAGACAATACAGAAGAAAATTTACACCAGTGTTAAATGTGCGTAAAAAGAAAAATAATCGAAAAAAAAAAAAAAAAAAAAAAAAAAAAAAAATGAACAGTAAATTGCCGATATCCCCTGAAGATCTATCTATATTTCTGAGATGAGATATTATGTACACTATTTACATTATTCGGACTATTGTCCTCATCTTTGTCGCCATATTTATTACAACCTCAAGCACACATGGCACAGTGGATAAAGGCGATAGTTAGATCCAGTGACAGGACCCAAGGAGTGTGAGTTCAATATCCGATTAAGGCAGTGGAGAACTTGGAGAGGGGAATTAACAGCAGATAACTGATAACTGACATCGATTAAGCATGGCACGTGGAGATAGAATAGTCTACCCCAGTGAGCGAAATAAAGTGTTCAGTTCGACATTCCAATCACCTAATAAGTTCGGAGCGTAAAACGACCGAAACGTTATAATAAATATGGCGAGAAAGATAAGGAAAATAGTCCGAATAATGTAAATAATCCCCTGAAGAGTGGACGGAAAGGTCTATCTACAAAAGTCTGGAGTCGGGATGCTGAAGGTAACATCCATCAGCTAACTATTGAACTTTTACTTGCATTAATCAGTATATATATATATATATATATATATATATATATATATCAAACATATACTGTTAATCATAACAGACAATGAATGCATATTATGTTTGATCATGAACCGTTCTAAACTCTGTATATTTGCTTTAATTTCGGGTGAAAATAAAGACAAAAATTGTTCAACATTTGGATATTTTTAATATGCTGTTCCTTGATCTAAGCTTTCGGCTTGCATGTGCCATCTTCAGAGTGGTTATACATAACAGACATTCATTGACTGTTATATTCAACAGTATATGTTTAAATAATGATCTGCTGCTCCCATACAATATATATATATATATATATATATATATATATATATATATATATATATAAAGAAATATAGTCTTAAGATGTGATATATTTATGGGATAAAGTGCTCAATATCAGAGATAGAGCGTATGTAAATATATAAGTGAACATAAAAATCAACACTTAGAGGCGACAGTGTTTCATGTTGGATGCAATCGTCAGGCCTGAGGATTACATCTAGCATGAAACAGACTGTCGCGTCTGTTTATATATGAAGAACAATACTGGGGAAAATGTATAAATGAGTGGGGGAAAAAATTCCGTTGTGAGCAAATAGTTAACATCCCCCCCCAAAAAAAAAAAATTGGGGTCAAAACACTATGAAAGTATATATATATATATATATATATAACAATTCATTTTCGTAAAAGAAATTACTAATACTCCCAAGAAAATTAAATTTCGGCATAAAATGACCCATAAAGGAGTTGATATACCGCTAAACAAACAAACTAATTGTGATAGAAAAAGTCAAGACAAAGTATTTTTTTATATCGTAAATATGTGGTCTATATCACCCTGGCCATTGGCTATTCGGTGGTAGCTAGCGGGCTTCAGGAAAAATGTTTCCTAGTTAAGGCGTCGGATCATTGAGTAGAGACCCTGAAAGAGCCGACTGTGCTGTGCATTCCATCTTGGTCCCTTATTGTTTACGATGGCCGAACTGATTATGCTGGAACCGAGAGAATCAACCAAGGGATAGACGCCCTTATTCCTCAGCAGCATTTTGTGGATCCTGATGCCGACACCAACTGTACTCGAAACGTGAAAGCGTAAACTGCGTTGACAATTTGGAACTTCTGAGACCTTGTGCAACGTTACATCTTCACGAATTCGTTTGGTGCCAACGGGACAAGAATAGATCCGTGTTTTCAGCATTTATCTCCAACGTAGCGGACATTTTCCTGATGATGACGCCGTCCATTTTGGATACTCGTCAAGCTGTGTCGACAATTTGGAACTTGTGAGGCGTTGTTCAACATCGCATCTTCACGAATTCGTGTGCTGTGAACAGGACAGGAACAGTTACTTGTTGCCTCGTTCACAATTACTTATTGTAATAACGTTTAATCGTAATAAACTTATATACTTTAGTCTTATGGATTTTACGCCGTCCGTGGAATGGCAATCTATTTTTACGCCGCTTAATTGAAGGATTACCTGTTCTCGTTCTCCTGCCAATGTCTAAGGATAGATCGACTATTTCTTATTTAGCACTTCTCAACTGTCGCTCGCCATGTTTCCACAGAGTATAAGGGATTGAACTCGCTAACTCAGAAAATAAAAGGAAATAAAATAACGCGCTGAAATTGAGCCAGAAGGAATACCAAGAAAATGAATAAATTCAAAAAATAATGTCCTAATTTGAAATAAAGCAAGAACGTTTGGCCTCTTTTATAAGTGGTTGAAACGTGAACACTTCCCACACTAAGTAACAAAATATATATAAAAAAAAAATGTTATCGCTTTAAAGATGGAAATGATAAAATAAATGGGAGATGATTTGGAAAGGAATTTTGGCTAAATTCTACCCCCACCTCGACACCATATGCTAGTCAATCCTTATTACGTTTATAGTTTCGCTTCTAATGAAAATGATTTTTAGAAATTTTAAAATTACATCTGAGGCGACAAAGAATTTTTTGAAATCCCTGCTGAAAGAGAGAGAGAGAGAGAGAGAGAGAGAGAGAGAGAGAGAGAAATAAAGAACTCTTTCTAAAAAGAGGAGAGAAAGTAAGAAAAAACGATTTTATTTATTTATTTATTTATTTATTTTTTTTTTGGTTTCTTTTCGCAGCTGAAGACGCGTCGTTTGTGGGAGGGACGGGAGGAAGAAAGATTTTATTTCATTTTAATTTTATTTAAAAAAGATAAAATAAAAATATATTTTTTTTTTGTTTTGTTTTTATTGTTCAAGTTTAACAAGGACGAGCCGAAATCGTCCAAAGCTGAATAGTATCGATAAACCAGTTATGCAAATGAAAAGCTCATCTTGTTAAAGATCTTTCAGAAAAATGGATCAACATGAAAAGTAGAGATGGAAGAGTCAAATGGACGCTCAGAAAGCAGAATATTTCCATTACAATACAGAAACATTATTGGCATTGCTATCAGGATAATGCATTACCATTAACAACCATAAAAATATTTAAACCAAAAGCCGATGTTATGTACACACACATGCTCATATTATATATACTGCATATATTCACATATCATGCAACCTTTGAAGACCTCATTTTGAAGCTAATTTTAAGGGGGACACATCATACATGAGATAGAAAATTAGCATATGTACTACTGGCCCTGGCTATGCCATTGACCAAACTATATATTCATTTACTGTAGTCAAAATGTACAGCTGTGTTTTCTCTCCGTATGTAATCAGCCACGCCTGATTTTTCCACTTACCCTCATGTCTGAAGAACTTGGAGAGGTGAATTAACAGGAGATAACTGATAACTGACATCCATTAGACATGGCACGTGGAACTAGAACAGTCTACACCAGCGAGCAAAATAAAGGGTTCAGTTCGACATTCCAACCACCTGAAGAAGGCCGGAGTGTACAACGGCCGAAACGTTGTGATAAATATGGCAATAAAGGTGAGGAAAGTCAGAATAATGTAAATAGTGTACATAACACCTCATATCAGAGATATAGAAGTATATACAGGGTGGTCCAAAAGTTGGATTGTATGTAGAATAGGTTTATGTATCAGTTATATTATTACAGCTGAGTATGTTGATGAAACATTTCCTGAGAAATGGATTGGCCGAAGAGGTCCAATTGATTGGCCGGCACGTTCACCAGACTTGACCCCAATGGATTTCTTTTTTTTTGGGGGGGGAGTACTCAAGGACAAAGTTTATAGTCGAAAACCAAGAAGTGTCGGTGATTTGAAAAATTACATAAGAGATGCATTTCAAGAAATTAATATCCAAGAAGACTTGTGCCAAAAAGTTTGTCGAAATGTTAGAGGTAGACTTCAAAGCTGTGTAAATTAGGATGGAAAACAGTTTCAGCACCTGCGTTGATAAAATTTAAGGGCTTTTGTATTATTGTACACAAAATTTAAGGGCTTTTGTATTATTGTTCACAATAAACTTTAAGGGCTTTTGTACTATTGCTCCCAAAATTTAAGGGCTTTTGTATTATTGCTCACAATAAAATTTTATTGTCAATCTAATAATTGTGTTAGTAAATATAATTGTATGTATATGTAATCTCAAAATAAATGTAATTATTTACTGTCCATCTACTTTTGGACTACCCTGTATGAACTGCTTTTAAAAGAAATCCAAATTAAAATTTAATAATTTTATTTAAAATGTTATTATTCATATTATTGTTATTACAAATATGATTTACAAAAATAAATTTAATAATTTATTTATTTATTACAAGATATTATTATGATCTTTATTTTCTTTTTTTTATCTTGGAGTTTCCAATTCCGTAATTTTCCACCTTTTATCATTTTAAACAGAAGAATAATAAATAATATCCATGTTTTCCCAAGACAGTCTGACGAGTGGCTTCTACGTCACTGAATTGGCGACAGGCAGTTTACCAAGGAAAATATTTATAGATCATTATTCTATGGACTGTAGAGACACATTCTTAAGTGTTTATTGAGCATTACAGACATAAAAAGCAGATATAGACGAGTATGGTCGAGAGAAGGGGAAAAAACACACACGCAAACACGTTTTCTGACACAGATAAAAGTCCTGTCGTCCGACCACCTACAAAATCCGAGCAATGGCTGAACAAAACATTTAGTCACAATTATTATTTGTGTTTCTGTCAGTCCATTTGGCAGTTAAAAGTCATGATAGCGGATTCGGTGTCTAAATAATATCTATTTTTAAACTACCCTGCTTTCGAGACACATCCACAATATATATATATATATATATATATATATATATATATATATAGATATATATATATATACTATCTTCAAAGCAGCTCGTTCGGGCGGCATTTGAGCTAGCGGTTGCGGAGGGCACTTGAATGGGAATTCATCACGATATGTAGGGAGGAGTAGATGCAATATGCAACAAACTACCAAAGAACTCAAAATTGATCGCTACATTTAAGAATTGCATATAAGTATCTTCATGGGATCGCTAAAAAAAAGAAGATAGCATGATGAAAAAAATGCCAAGGTTGACGAAAACAAAATTTTAGCGTCTAAATGTTTATGTTATTATTAAGAGGAAATATCAAAGTATGTTTAAAGTATTTTTTAATTATTTAAAAAAAAAAATCCTTCTTTTTAGAACATTCTAAATTTTGATTAAAAAAAAAAAAAAAAAAAAAAAAAAAAACTTGTTTCTCTTTGTGTCACCGGAACTAGTAAAATAACATTTTTTTTTCTGTATGAAAGACATTAATTTTGAAAATCTTGGAAAAATAAAAATAATTGCTGGGTTTTAATGAAACTTTCAGAAACTATACACAAATGATGGAACTTATGTTTTCCTTTTTTTAAAGTCATGTCAAAAATATTTTTCATATGTATTACCCACCACCCATAATTAATGGTACGAAAACTATAATTTCAATTTTGGGAAGATTAGTGATTATATTAGTTAAAAGCACAAGGCTTTGAGGAAATCAAATCATTTTCTTGGATTTTTTTTTTTTAGTTAGACCACCTCTACCTGAAAATCATTTCTGAATTGTAACATACAAAACTCAATAAATCAAAAATATTATTTAATTTCAAAAGCTTTTAATTGCTTTTATTTTAATGAACATGGACAATATTGTTTGAAAACAAAAAGATATTTCGATGAAAAATGAATTTTTAAACGAATCGTTATTTCTGAAATATTTTATTATTTTTACATTATGTTGTTAATTCTTCTAAAATTAGGGAAAAGTTTGTAGAATTTAACAAATGTTATTATTAAGTAGATATATATATTTACAGATTATAATTTCCAAAGCTTCATACAAACTAAGGAACAACAGTATATAAAAACGTATAATTTGTGTCAATAATAACACTGTAAATCAAATCTACGGAAGACCGGAAGTATCATGCGTGCAATAAAAAAAAATCAAAAAAAAAAAAAAAAAATCGCATGGATCGAGTTTAGTGTTTAACTTAAATACTGAATTTTTAAAACCATTTATTCATTTCTTAAGTTATAATAGATTTTTACATTTAAGTTGTTAAAATATTATAAAATTTGTTAAATCCCGCATTCAGTTTCGTAAATGTCCTTTTGAGAGAGAGATTTATTTTTGCGAAACACGTGTGGAGAAGTTAATTTGATTTTTCAATTTCAATTGAGAAGGGTATCTACAATTATCAGAATCATCTTATGAAATTTAAATTTGTATTTTATGTACACTTCTGATAAATTTAATAAGGTACCTATAAATTAATTAGATGCCTTTCTTATCAAATTTAATCTCACTCTCAACAGTCTTATCTTAATTTCTTTATAATATATTTTCCATAAAGCATCGTAAATGTAAAGGTGAAAGCTAAGTACAAATTTTTTTTTAAAAATGGAGCGCTGAAAGTTTTCCTTAAAAATAACGAGGTAAATGATTTGTTCACTTAAATCTAAATAATTTCACTTCTCTCCTTCCGCAGAAGGAATTATCCTCACGTAAGCTATCAAAACGTCACGAATGTCTTTCGTCACCTTGTCATGTGACGCGAAAGGTTATGACCTGCTTTGCATAATTTTCAAATTACATCTTTTCGGCGCAGAAGCTAAGTTAAGCTTGGTTCAAAATATTTTCAATAAACATTATAATTTCTGATTTTCTTAAAATAAGTTTTGAAAAATTATTAATTGATTTTTAAAAGAATTTCAAACTGAGATTTTCATTTTTTTTTTTTTATAAATTGGAAGAAAATGGCACACATGATTATCTGTCAATTTTGCTGACTAAAAAAAACAAGATTTTTAACGAAAATTTTGGACGTGCTAGGAACGATTAAAATGTAAAAAAAAAAAAAAAAAAAAAAAAAAAAAAAACGAAAATACTTTGATCTTTCCTCTTAATAATAACAAACATTTAAATGATAAAGTTTTGTTTTCGTCAAGTTTGGCGTCTTTTTCGTCATGCTATACTCTTTTTAGCGATCTCATTAAGGTGCCTACATTAATATTTAAGCTTACCTGTTAAAAGTTCGACAATTCTTCTACCGCCACTTAATTTAAAGACAATTTGATGTACGTAGATCCTTATTTTCTCTACAAACAATTATTTTTATTTCATGGGTGACAGAACAGGGGATAATTTATAAGATAAAATTAATATAGTGTAAAGATTCGTTAAAAGATAATTCTTCTGCTGCCACTTAACTCGAAGACAATTTGATGTACGCAAGTCCTTACTTTTTGTACAAACAATTACTTTTATTTCATAGATGACTTTCGTTGGATTTCGCAATTAATTTCAATTATTCCGAAATTTATTTTAAGTTATAAAAATTGTCATCGTACAAAACATTCATTGCACATTAATCGCCGTAAACAATCGCAGTAATGAAAAGTTTGTGATCCCCAAATTTCAGGATTGCGGGTCTGGATCCGGCCCGGAATGTTTTTAATTTGCGACCTGATACCAAAATGGTATATGTTGGACTGTGGCCTCTAGGAGTAATGTTTGAAAATGTGTAACACTGACTTTCGCATTTATTATACAAATAGATATAAATATATAATCGGGGCACCTCGAGGTGGTATAATGGTTAGCAAGCTTGTCTCGCTAGAACAATTACGACTGAGTAGCGAGTTCGATCCTTACTTGGTGCTCCATATTTTCGGCCTTGTGCCACATCTGAGCTACGCTTGGAAAATCATTATATAAACATATAATCGGACAGCAACCTTTCTTTTAAACAGGTTTCCTCGAATAGGACAGAAAAGGAAAAGTTAATCAACTTTTTTAAGTTTTTTTTTTTCAAGCATGCCCTGATTTTATTATTAAACAGTATATTTATTTACATCTAATAAATGATTGATTACAGAGAATGTGCTCGAAGATGTGTAAACATTAAAAATAAACTTTAAAGAAACCAACTATCATAAAAACATGTCGAATTTAATGCATTTTCTGATAGATCTTTATAACAAATGCTAATGTCATATATTATATATATATATATATATATATATATATATATATATATATATATATATATATAAAATCAAAACACGCACATGACATTTATAGAAGAGGCGGTTGTAATCGCCCTAGATTATTGCAATTTTAGTATCTAATTGCTGTACATCTAATAAGCTGACATACCTATTTTTATTGTTCAACATTAAAGATGGCAGTATTAAAAGATCTTTGGAAACACCCTACTAAACATTCTTGTCACAATTGGCTAGTTAAGAGAACGCAATCTGAGCGTGGAAACAATACTTGATAGAGAAATTATTTAATTTTTTTTTTTTTAAATATCCGTTTTTAAACAGACACAAATGTGTGATGTGCTTTGTCCTTCAGCAATTCATAGGAGCAAAGTTATCTTTACATTAACCCCTTCGCCACTAATTATTAGACGATTTTTTAAATTTGTTTTTAATATAGTAACTGAGAAAATGAGTCACCGTGAAGTACCTGAGGTTTGGCTAAGACCTCTACCAGACATTTGAGTTGACAAGTGAACTCGTTTCAAGCTCAGAAGGGCATAAAATAAATCAAGATCGACTAAGAAACTGACATTTGAAGTACAAAAGCGGTGGCTAACACTTCTACCAGACGTTACAGTTGAGAGCTGAACTCGTTTCAAGATCAGAAAGGGTATAAAATGAATCAAGATTGACTAATAAACCGAGGCTGGGTTTTGAAGGTCATGTTTTGTACGTGTTTATACATCCATGTCGGAAAAGAAACTTTCGGTAAAACGTATATACATGTCTCCGCCGGAAAGGGGTAATTGTAATTACGTATGAAGGGTTGGGGACGCTTTATGTTTTTTTTATAACAATACGTGTGCATATAGTCTAATCAATTTATTTTTGTTTATATTTTTATCGCTTTTTATTATCTACCCCATATATATATTTATATATATATATATATATATATATATATATACATACTCACACACAGAGTACATATGTTAGTTAATAAAACAAAGGCAAACAAAAGTGTGCTGATGTGATCAGTATGAAAAACATTAAGCACGGAGATTAAGGTTCTAAGATCGTAATTTTCGGACACGCCTGTGACCTTCATCAGCGAATGCAAGAAATAAACAGAGAGACTCACCAACAGTTGTTCTTGGGGCTGGGGAGAATTCTGTAGACGGAATTACTAGTAAAATCCGATCTCTGTCTGGTTCCTCGCTATGTGAAACTTTTTGTGAAAATAACCTTAGATTTAAAAGTGGGAATTGATGGTGGGTGGAAGCGGAGTGAGATACTGAACATAGAAGAAAAAAGGGTTATAAGACCTGAGAGATGGGGTGTGGAATATGTTAGTGCTGAGAGATTTGCTGCAATAGGATAAAGTGAGGGAACAGAGTTATATATATATATATATATATGAAATGTTAATTTTGATTACATGCAAAATTGTTATTTTTACAGGTGTATGTCTGTGTGTGCAGCATATTTTCATTGAAACAGGTTTGGTTAAATAATTTAGACGCATTATGTCTAATTATATTAGTTTTAATCCTTTCGAGTCTACGAATAAATTTCTTGGTAGCTGTAGGAAATTGATTAAGAAAAATCCTAAAATTATTTTGAAATAATTTTTATTTTAACAAAAGTTAAGTGAAATAAAATTTTTGGCATTTTTCTTCATCAATTTTCTACGGTTAACAGGAAATTAATTCGTAGACAATTTGGACAATGTTGTCTTTTCCGTAATCAAAGATTTATTCATTTTGAATATACTTATGTCTACATAGTTTAGTAAATATGAATAAAAAAAAATTATTAATTATGTTTCAAATAAAGTACGTCGTCTGTAGAATTACAATGAGAAAAGATCTGACTTATTTAGTGGTTAACACTAATGTTTTACAGGCATTATATATATATATATATATATATATATATATATATATACATACATACATACATACATACACGTACATTTGTGAATGAGCAGTGCCATATTTCTGATGCAATGAAAAACGCAGTTCTGTTAAGAATTGCATATTCCTGTCTAATGGCAGGAAGTCTGAAAGAACGTACCAATCACAGACCAGTGAATGGCAAAACGCGGAGAATGAAAGAAAAAGACTCACACGCGAGCACTTGTAAAAGCAAATTAAAAAAAGTTAGGAAAAAAACCACTGAAGAACAAGAGAAAGACAAGATGTTTTCTGATGGTATGTGATTAAGTTATGACTCGACTATTCAGAAGATCCCCCCCCTCCCCAGTGCAATACGCGATGCAAACCAACAAGTTGCATTTCACAGCAATAACAAAAAACAGATGTCACCTGCTTAAACAAGATTACTACTTCGAGCGCTTTTACTGCGGTGATATATTGATGTAAGCACGTTTATATATTACGTAAGATTTTATTATGCAAGTCAATGTTGTCGTGATAATATTGGTATTAATACTGCCATTGCTGTAAATGTATATACAGACAAACCTCTCATCAACGGACTAATAGCGGGAAGACAGTGGTGGTCCGTTAATGTCGATTGTCCGTAGATGTGAAGAGACTGTGTAGCGGAGACTTACCTTGGCGACCCAAGAGAGAGAGAGTTGCGTGTATGTTTTGCAAAGAAATGTGGGGACAGCGAATTAGCGAGATTCGGACTGAAGGTGAATCGGGCAGCACTTCGAGTGGACGGAAGTAGTGGTGTCACTTGTAGCCATTTTTATTGGCTGGTTCTGGGCCCTCATTTGCTGAGCGATGGCTCGACCAGGTACATAAAAGCACACTACATTCAAAGGACAGTTTTGTTTTTGACGAGGAGTTGTGTACTTCAGAGTGAAGAAGGGAGATAACAGTGAAATTGATTTGCCTATTGGAACTAGTGGACTTATACACACACACACATATATATATTTATTAAAGACATTTCTTATGTTTAACGTTCTTTTTATAGATACAAGTATTTAAGTAAATGCTCTGTTTATAATAAACAGTATTAAATAACATTTACCGGCCTGAATGTCCGAGAAGTTTTCATAGAAAATATTCGTCCTTTGATAGGATACGAACCTGCATCCTATACGGAACAGTCATTTAGCCTGACGTGCCTTAACCGACTCGGCCACAAAGGAGCGTTCGGTAGGCAAGGTCGAATTTCTATGAAAATTTCTCGGACATTCAGGCCGGTAAATGTAATTTAATACTGTTTATTATAAACAGAGCATTTACTTAAATACTTGTATCTATAAAAAGAACGGTAAACATAAAAAATGTCTTTAATAAATAAATTGTCGGACTTTGTCCATTTCTTAACACACACACACACATATATATATATATATATATATTTTAGGTTGGTGTAAAAATAATGTCGTTTTTGACGTATTTTTTTAAGGTCAAAAACGACATTATTTTTGCACCAACCTAACACACACACACACGTCCCGGCGTTGCCCGTGCTTGATTCAAAAATCGTACGACTCGTACAGCAATCGCTATGACTTGACGTAAAATATTTTTTCCCTTCCTTGCCTTTAAAGAAGTGCCCTTTGCCGTGCTGATGTCGCTACATGCCTTACTTCTTGCCTATCTCACACTGCGAATTTTTCTAAGCTCTATACTAAACATAAAATTTGTTACGAAAAAAACAACTAAACAAAATGAACACAAAACTATCAGCTTTAAAAAAGGACTCGTAACTGGAAAAACCGAATGAAAAAAGAATGTTGAATACTTTTTCACACCCAACCCAGTTCTGCGGAATCAGAATCAACGTTGAGTTTAAGCAAGCGAATGAGCCAATTGCAGTAAAGTGCCATGCAGATTTAAATTTTTCCCACTTGTGACGAATGCAGCTATCGATTTTTTTTTTTGCATGCTAGCATGCTAGTTAACATTCGTGTCAGTCAGCTGTTGACTCTCACTTTGGCTAGTACAAAATGACCGCAAAGTACATGAAATCTGCCATAGAAGCATGAAAAAATCGATTATTTCCACTATCGATGGGAGTTGAGAAATGCAAAGCCGGTCTTGGCCTTCCCGCTAACTTGGACCATGTGCATGTAAATTTTGGTGCAAATCCGTCGAAAATTGCGGCCGTGCATTCCTCACACACACACACACACATCCTGCCTTATATATATATATATATATATATATATATATATATATATATATATATATGTTTGTTTGTGTGAGTGTACTCCTGGGCAATTCTCATACAGCCCGCAATGTGTGCATCTTTAATACACCACAAAGAAAAAAATTACGAAATATAATACAGCGTTGGCACTTTTATATTCCTTACTTAACACCATTTTCAACCAAAATTCGATCAGAGATCTTACCATCTACATTGGCAAGTGCTTTTACCAAAGATAAGGTACATAAAGAGTTGATATTCTGCTAACCAAACAAACCAGGGTCAAATGATATCAGTCCTATTCGCTCTTAATTACTCTCTCAATTCCTCTTTCCTTACAACCTCATAAAATAATCCTCTACCTTGAGTGGCTCTTGACCCTTGTAGTGGGTGATCTATCAGTAAAAAAAAAGAATCTAATATCGAACCTCTTATTTGTTATTCAATATAGACCATGTAGCGGAGACTTACCTCGGTGACCCAAAAGGGCCAGAGTCGCGTCTATGTTTTCTAATGCCCTATGGAGACGGCGATTTGGCGAGCTTCGGACTGAAGGTGAATCGGGCAGCACCTCGTGTGGACGAAAATTGTGGTGTCATTTGCAGCTATTTTTATTGTCTGTTTCTGGGCCCTCATTGGCTAAGCGATGGCTAGGTCAGGCGCATAAAAGCACAGTACGCTTATTCACGAGGAGTCTCGTTTCTGAGAAGAAGTTGCGTAGTTGAGATTGAGGGACGGAGATAATTGTGGACTTTGTCTATTGGACTTGTGGAGTAATGGATAGTGGTTCAGGTTGAGAAATCGGAGAGCCGGGTTCGAATTCTAGTCGAATCCATTACGTTCACTTACGGGCTAATACCCTTAAGAAAGGTAAGAATCTTCTTCTCTCCCCCAATAGCCTTGTCTGGTTTCATCTCCGCCCGAAGACAGAGAGTCCGACAAGTTCCAAGAGTTTTCAAAGCGGCTCTCTCTCACAGCTACTCTCTCACGCACGTGCTAATGTACCGTACTTTCCGCCTTTGTTTACAATTGAAAGGCTCGCTACTGGCGCCAAGTGGCCACTTTGAGATCTAATATGACAAACTACAGGAGAACTCAAAATTGATCGCTGCATTGAAGTATTGCATTAATATTTTACCTTACCTTTTAAAAGTTCAACGATAATTCTTCTGCCGCCACTTAATTTAAAGAAAATTTGAAGTGCGTAGGTCCTTACTTTCGGTACAAACAATTACTTTTATATCATGGCTGACTTTCGATGGATTTCGCAATTAATTTCAATTATTTCCAAATTTATTTCCAAGTTATAAAAATTGTTTTCCTACAAAACATCGCAAAAAAAATCGACAAAAATAATCGCAGTAATGAAAACTTGGGAAACTAAAATTTCAGGAATGCAATTCTGGATCCGACCCGGAATATTTTTAATTTGCTCACGGGGTCTGCCCGATTTCAAAATGGTATGATATTTTGGGCTACGGCCTCTATGAGTAAAGTTGAAAAGGTGTGACACACTGACATTCGCATTTATTGTATAGATGGCTGTGTGTGTGTGTGTGTGTGTGTGTGTGAGAGTGAGAAAGAGAGAGAGAGAGAGAAATAAAGAATATTTGGATAGATTCATAACACAAAATGATTTTTAAATGTAACTATCTTAGAATGATGCTTACGGTCCTTGAAAAGAATCCGCAATCAATTCTTGGAGATGATGGATTTAAAACAAAAACAAGAAAATCATCGAAGAATTCAAAGAAAAGCCATACATTTCTCAACCCGGAATTACCGAGATTTGATCTTTGAAGACAATTGGTTGTACAAAAAAAAAAAAAAAAAAAAAAAAAAAGATGTTACAGATAAGTTCTAAGAAAAATTATGAACGATTAGTAATAAGGCATTTTTTTCCTAAAACCAAATGTTAGATTGTGTTTTTTTTTTTTTTTTTTTAAATTTCAATTTCACGACAGATTCCAATAATCTATCGATAACCATTGATCAGTATATTTCCTGAAGGCAATGCTAATTTTTTTCTTTATGGTTTAAATAAAAAAAATGAAATAGAATAAATTCTTATTCAATAGACAATGTCAGATTGTCTATAATTTTTACTGTTAGGTAAAATGAAACGAAAAAAATAACTTCATAAAAGGCGAGAAAAACAAAAAATAAAACAAAAACTAAAAAGAATAATTAGAAAACCTCTTCTGATTATCAACAGAACCAATCAATTTCGGAAAAGTTTTCTCCGGAGAAATTTTGACAAAATCAATGACGTTATTGACGGATATTCATGTAACTAGTTGATACAATGAGTTTATTATTATTAAAAAAACAAAAAAAAAAACAAAAAAAAAAAACCAAAAAAAATCAAAAAAAAAAAAAACGACCAGTCACATTCCCTTTATCCTGAAGCCGACATAAGGCATCATTGATAGTGACCTTGCTATTTTCCATTGAGAAAAACCCTCGGGATGACGAACTTTTCTTGTTTACTCTTATTATGTATTAAAAACATTTTCATTAACTATAGAATGTTGAATTCACCACATACAAGGGGGTTACAGGGTGGGCAAAAATGAGAAAAAAGAAACATTAAATAAATGACGACTGGCATTGCATTTAAATTTTTGAAAATTAAAGTTGACTAGAAAGCAAGAAGCCGGACGAAAGTTCCAGAAATACGAGAAAATAATTAGTCAGCATAGAACTTAGTTACATCTGACCAGTTCAACTAATCTAATACAGCTCTTAAATTTATAAAACCAATCTACGATAGTAAAGAGCTCATTTAAGCAATTTCCATTAAATTATTTATGGTTTGTCTTGGTTTGGTTCATTTTATGGCATATCAACACTTCAGTGGGTTATTTAATACCGACAAGGTTTTTATTACTGGTAATATTCCTAAATGTATTACAGTAATTTTTTAAAAATATATTGCTTGTATTTTAAAAAAAAATGTATTGCTGGTATTAAAACCTATTTTTACACTTTCATATTTTTTTGACCCCAGTTTGGGGGGTTAACCATTTGCCCACAGCTACGACCGTAACAGGTGCTACCATCCAAAGTCAGTGTGTATCTAGGAACAACAGCAATTAAGATGTGGTTCCACGCTCCTCAAAACCTCCTTGCTGCTGGACGTAGTTTATCATCATACCCAGGACATGAAAGTATTTATAAAAAGGCACAAAAAAGTAACTTTCCATTTAAGTAGCGACAGAACAGCGAGAGGCTTGCCACATATGGTAGCCAATAATGAAAGTTTGAATAAGTCCGGTGAGATGACGTATCCTTGTCTTACACCTCTTTCTATTTTGTTTAGTAACTGAATTACCGTATATACTCGAGGATAGGTCGAACTATAATCTCTTGAGATACATGACCCCTTTTAAACGTAAATATAACTAATATTTGTTAAATATTTTCAAATATTCAGCTTTATTTCAAAACTTTGCTCGCATACCGGGTGTAACAGCAAAATTGTCCAAATTCTGTAACAGTAAAATTGTCCAATTGTTAGATTAAGCTTTGAACCAGTGTATCTTAGAAATGTTTAAAGATATCTTACTGGAATTCTTTGAGGTTTTTATAACACTATTGGGCTCTAATTTGAACAATAACAATGTATTTAGCTCTAAGTTGAAATGATTCTTCTTCCTGTTGTGACCTCCTGATTCAATTTGCCTCTCTACTGTTCCTTCTTTTTTAAACTTATTCACAGTTCTTTTGATTGTTCTTGAATCAAATTTGAAGATAGAAGCCAGAGTATGAATGCTGGTACCATTACTGAAGGACTGAATGATCTTTTTCCTCTCACAATTGCTCAATTGGGAAGACATAGTGGGACTGACACAAAACGATTTTAACCTGTTCTCATCCTAACTGAATAACTCAAAGAGTTTTTCAGTGATTCTTACGACAAACGGTGTCAATATGGTTAAACGTCTTATCAGAAAACCTGGAAAAAAGAAACTCAGTTTGGTGTTTTTTTAGATATTAAACATTTTGTGGGATGGACAATTATGCTGTTACAGGACTTGGACAATTTTGCCGGTATATTAAAACACAAGAAGTTTTTATTCATTTAGATATGGTAATTAAACTACATCAGGACTGAAACCCCAAAATTGTTCTTTGTCATCAACATTATTTTAATTTCTGTCTATATCTCCGAGATGAGGTATTATGATTACTTGCATTATTTACATTATTCGGACTGTTATCCTCATCTTCATTGCCATATTCACGACGTTTCAACCATTGTACGTTCAGGCCTTCTTCAGGTGATTGGAATTTCGAACCGAACCCTTTATTTCGTCCACAGATTGTTCTAGTTCCACGTGTCATGCCTCTTCCGAGCGTTTCAGTTATTTCCCTTTAACTCAAACTAAGTATTTTGGTTCACCATTGCTGTGGCCTAGTATTGAACTCACAACTTTGCGTCTAGTCACATGATCTAACTAACGTTTTTATCCACTCAAGGATACATGACCCAGTGGATAAAGACGTTGGTTAGATCCCGTGACTAGCGCCAAAGAGTTGTGAGTTCAATAACAGGCACCCAAAAAACTTGGAGAGTTGAGTTTTAAAAATATTGTAGAACATGTATATTGACCTTCTTTTTTGATAAAAATAAGTACATAGTTAGCAAAAAGTTGCCGGCCCCTTGAGTAGGTGGATTGTGTGAAAATGAAAGGCTTTTTGGTGATATTTAGATGGTTCACTCTTATCCACTGAGAAACTGTTTACCGCAGATAACGAGATCCTGCTGTCCCGAGTCAAATTAATAATAATATTCATCACGTATTTAAAGTTGTGATAACAATATAATGATAGTCTGTAGTTGAGATATGATAAATTATCATTTTGTTTCTTCTATATACAGTGTCCTTTAAGGAAGAAGGTGGCGGTCATGGCTCTTCACAATGTCTTATCATTTGTAACTCATAGCAAGGATTTTTTTTACTAATCCTCACACTGCCTGTTTTACCAACCCTTAACGCCATCTCGTTTCAATTTATATATATATATATATATATATATATATATATATATTAAGAAATGGACAAAGTCCGACAATTTATTTATTAAAGACATTTTTATGTTTAACGTTCTTTTTATAGATACAAGTATTTAAGTAAATGCTCTGTTTATAATAAACAGTATTAAATAACATTTACCGGTCTGAATGTCCGAGAAATTTTCATAGAAAATATTCGTCCTTTGACAGGATTCGAACCTGCATCCTATACGGAACAGTCATTTAGCCTGACGTGCCTAACCGCTCGGCCGCAAAGGATCCTTCGGTTGTCAAGGTCTAATTTGAAGTTTATAAGCAGTAAATTCGACCGGTAAATGTTATTTAATACTGTTTATTATAAACAGAGCATTTATTTAAATACTTGTATCTATAAAAAGAACGTTAAACATAAAAATGTCTTTAATATATATATATATATATATATATATATATATATATATATTACTACATAAAATATATTCTAGAACAGGTATATTGAATTTGACTTGCATAAAAAAAATACGTATGCTGTTGGCACACTGAATGATTTTAAAACCCATAGTTAGCAAAAGGTTGCCGACACCCGCTATTTGATTCCGTGTGGATAGGTCAAATTATTTTTTACCAAAATTTCGATAAAAAACATGGATACGACTAATCTTACATTCTGTTAAATAATGAATATATTAATCAGAACGGGTTCTTAGCGAAATTGTCAAAAACTAAATAAACAGATAAATACAATGAAAATATGGATGGAGTGATTTGATCCAATTGATGAATTCAAACGATCCTGTTAACGTTCTTGTGTTACTACCAAGAATCGGCCTTTGAACTCCTTGTAGGTTAGATAATTCTAGTCCCAAGAGGAAATTCCAATCAAAGACAAGTGAATATATATTCAACATTTCAAAGAGCACGGGTTATCGAAATTAGGCGAAACGGGTTGGGAGGGACACGCTGTGCGTTGGCAGTGGGGGGGGGGGAGAACGGAGAGACCTAAATAAAAATGTAGATTCAATAGATAAAATGTAAATACGTCTGGGTAGAGATAAAACTACAATGAAGATGAAAGACGAGCGGAAATAATAATAATAATAATAATAGAATGGGTGAAGCAAAGAGAAGGGGAATAGAAATGAACAGGAGTCAGAGAAAAGATGAAGCCCGATAATAAATTAGGGGTTGGGGCCGGAAAGGGGGGTAGCTAGAAAAAAAAAGAAAAATTTATATGGAGCGGGGGGGGGGTGTTAAATGAAAATGTAGATCCAAGAGGCAATAGATAAAATGTAAATAAGTCGAGAAAACTACAGATGAAAGACAAGGGGCGGGGAGGAATGAAGAAGAAAAATAAAGAGGTGGAGGGGGAGAAGAGAGAAAAGAGAAAGGGGGAGAAAAGAGAAAGGGGGGAGAAGAGGGAAAGGGGGGAGAAGAGGGAAAGGGGGGAGAAGAGGGAAAAGAGAAAGGGGGGAGAAAAAAGAAAGAAAGATAAATCATAAAGCCAAACAAAAAAAAAATTGAAAAAAAAAGAAAAAAAAAAAAAAAACTTAGGGTGGGAAAAAATTCTTTTAAAAATGAAATTACTGAATTAGAGAATGTGGTAAACTTGGCCCTGAACATAAAATTTATTTATTCGGTCGAGCCAGCTGGGACACCCGTGAGTCTATCTCGTCAACCATCACGGCTATGCATAAAGATCTGAAGATCATTAGATGGGGGGTGGGGGTATTGAATTCTGTGTCCTAACATAACTGGTCTATGTAGGTGGTTAGCAGGCGACCAACCCGTCTTGAGCTATGGCTAGTTGTCTAGAACAGTACTGGATAAGGAGGAGAGAGAGAGAGAACACTAGGGGAAGAAGAGAAGAAAGAAGGTATGAGCGAGAGAGAGAGAGAGAGAACAGGAGTAGGAGCGAGAGAGAGAGAGAGAGAACAGGAGTAGGAGCGAGAGAGAGAGAGAGAGAGAACAGGAGTAGGAGCGAGAGAGAGAGAGAGAGAGAACAGGAGTAGGAGCGAGAGAGAGAGAGAGAGAGAACAGGAGTAGGAGCGAGAGAGAGAGAGAGAGAGAACAGGAGTAGGAGCGAGAGAGAGAGAGAACAGGAGTAGGAGCGAGAGAGAGAGAGAACAGGAGTAGGAGCGAGAGAGAGAGAGAGAACAGGAGTAGGAGCGAGAGAGAGAGAACAGGAGGAGGAGCGAGAGAGAGAGAACAGGAGGAGGAGCGAGAGAGAGAGAACAGGAGGAGGAGCGAGAGAGAGAGAACAGGAGGAGGAGCGAGAGAGAGAGAACAGGAGGAGGAGCGAGAGAGAGAGAACAGGAGGAGGAGCGAGAGAGAGAGAACAGGAGGAGGAGCGAGAGAGAGAGAACAGGAGGAGGAGCGAGAGAGAGAGAACAGGAGGAGGAGCGAGAGAGAGAGAACAGGAGGAGGAGCGAGAGAGAGAGAACAGGAGGAGGAGCGAGAGAGAGAGAACAGGAGGAGGAGCGAGAGAGAGAGAACAGGAGGAGGAGCGAGAGAGAGAGAACAGGAGGAGGAGCGAGAGAGAGAGAACAGGAGGAGGAGCGAGAGAGAGAGAACAGGAGGAGGAGCGAGAGAGAGAGAACAGGAGGAGGAGCGAGAGAGAGAACAGGAGGAGGAGCGAGAGAGAGAGAACAGGAGGAGGAGCGAGAGAGAGAGAACAGGAGGAGGAGCGAGAGAGAGAGAACAGGAGGAGGAGCGAGAGAGAGAGAACAGGAGGAGGAGCGAGAGAGAGAGAACAGGAGGAGGAGCGAGAGAGAGAGAACAGGAGGAGGAGCGAGAGAGAGAGAACAGGAGGAGGAGCGAGAGAGAGAGAACAGGAGGAGGAGCGAGAGAGAGAGAACAGGAGGAGGAGCGAGAGAGAGAGAGAACAGGAGGAGGAGCGAGAGAGAGAGAGAGAGAACAGGAGGAGGAGCGAGAGAGAGAGAGAACAGGAGGAGGAGCGAGAGAGAGAGAGAGAGAACAGGAGGAGGAGCGAGAGAGAGAAAGAACAGGAGGAGGAGCGAGAGAGAGAGAGAACAGGAGGAGGAGCGAGAGAGAGAGAGAGAACAGGAGGAGGAGCGAGAGAGAGAGAGAGAGAACAGGAGGAGGAGCGAGAGAGAGAGAGAGAGAACAGGAGGAGGAGCGAGAGAGAGAGAGAACAGGAGGAGGAGCGAGAGAGAGAGAGAACAGGAGGAGGAGCGAGAGAGAGAGAGAACAGGAGGAGGAGCGAGAGAGAGAGAGAACAGGAGGAGGAGCGAGAGAGAGAGAGAAAAAAGGAGGAGGAGCGAGAGAGAGAGAGAGAAAACAGGAGGAGGAGCGAGAGAGAGAGAGAAAACAGGAGGAGGAGCGAGAGAGAGAGAGAAAACAGGAGGAGGAGCGAGAGAGAGAGAGAGAGAGAGAACAGGAGGAGAAGAGAAACGTTATGTTGTAGAACAATGACTGGAGACTATGGCGAGGAAAGGTGAGAAGGGTTGATGGGGGAGAGAAACATGATTAACTATCAAACCAATTACATCCTTTCAATGCACAAACAGGGCTTATCCAGACCCCACTGCCCTATCCACTGCCAAACAAAGTATAAAGAAAGAAGGAAAGGGGAAAAAAAGTGCAGCAGTTTGAGGGCAGATGTGTGGGGATGGGGGCGTTGGGAGGAAAGAAACAAGCTGCTTTATCTAAAACTCCCACCCAGCCAAGCGCTGTCATCAAATGCACGTTCTGTCATTCAATAAGCAAGGTAGAATTTAAAAAAAAAAAATGCCGCTAAAAGGCAGTGATACGAGAAACAAAAAAAAAAAAAAAAAAAAAAAAAAAAAAGAAAGAAAGAATCCACTTGACATTTTCTTTAGCAAAGAGTCTTTTGAAATTTAAACCAAGGATGGAATGTTTCAAAAAAAAGGAATACAAATGGACCCCCCCCCCCACAAACCCCCAAGTTAAACACAAGGCCAAAGGTTTGGGTACAGATTATCGGAACCTGCTGTGAAAAAAAATACTTAAAAAAAAAAAAAAAATAAGTCAAGGACATGTCACACCTATTGTTCCAAATCAAATTCAACACAAATCTGATCACCACCTCCCAGCCAACAATGATAGCTTCTTGGTTCTTCTTTTTCTGTGTGCCATGTCCCTTCAAGACGTGGACAATCATGGTTCTCTTGAAAATCAGCAATCACATAAAAGACTGAAAACGAACTTGGACACAGACAATGAAAATAAGTAACAAGTTCAATAATAGATACGAGATCAAGTCAAAAGTTTTTCCACACTTTCGCTATGATATACCTTTAAGTTTGTCACACTGACAAAAACAAAAAAACCCTTGAAAATAGCTAAAGAAATGGTCAAAAGCGCTTGGGACAATGAAAATCAGGAAAAATTTCTGTACTCCCTTATATTCACAAAACGAAAAAGAATGGTAAAAAAATGATAAGAATGCTGAAAAAATTAAATTAAAAAATAATTATATTTTCCTTATCTGCCATATTTAATGAAAGGTGTTCAAAAGAAAGGTTGTTGCGCACACACACACATATATATATATATATATATATATATATATATATATATATATCTTATAACAAACTATACTCGCTCGGAAAACTTTCGGTGTCTTGATTTGCAAATAAACAAGGCAACACCAAGGGGGGAAAAAGTATTAAAAAAAGAAATATATATATATATATATATAGACTGATTTTTCGATAAACTACATAGACAACACTTGAAGGTTGCATTTGGCATGAAATCCGAAAGTGCTGCTTGTGTTTCTGTGTGTGTATCTCGAGGCGGTCTAATGGTTAGCAAGCTTGGCTCGCTAGAACAATTACAAAGAACAAGTGAGTTCAATCCTCACTGGGTGCCCCCTAATTTCGGCCTTGTGCCATATCTACGCTACGCTAGGAAAATCGCTATGTGCGTGTATATATATATATATATATATATATATATATATATACACACACACAGGCTTTATTGCTCTGTTATATAACATCAAGCACTGTTCCAAGTACATCAGCACTTACGTGCAATTCATATATTTACCGACACAAATATATAAATATCTCTCTCTCTTTAGATATATATATATATATATATATATATATATATATTTGTGTGTGCCTATAAATATATAAATTGTACGTAAAGTGCTAATGTTCTAGGAACAGTGCTTCATGTTATATAACAAAGCTATAAAGTGTATATATATATATATATATGAGAGAGAGATATCATTGTAGGTACTGACACAAAGGTAGTGTCTAGGATAGTACTTGAGAGCAGGATAACATCAAGAAGGATTTCGATGCAAAAAAATTATCGGAAGAGAATAGAAAAAAAAATGCCATGAATTTCGGCAACTTGTATGAGGTGAGCCAAAAAACACTTATGCCATAATGAAATCTAATTCTCAAGAGATTCAACGTGACACTAATCATCGTCTGTCGCTTTTTTTCCTATGCTATTTGCAGCACGTTGCAAGCTTTTACACTTGCGTACAATGTCAACAACGCGCCGTTTAATATCTGATTTCATACGGCAAGAATGTCAGACAGTCGGCACAAAAAAGAAAACAAAACCTGCTCACTAAGTTTGAATATAAATTAAAACCAACAAAAGTCTAGGCAAAAAAAGAGGAGACATTGAATGCGGACGAAGGTTTATCAACTAGGCTCATGAAAAACTTATACACTGATGACAGGCTGATGAAGCATGGTCATATATTAACGGCAAAAAGTCACACACACACACAATTCCAAATATATATATATATATATATATATATATATATATATATATATATATATATATATATAGGTGTCTGCGTGCAATCTGTGAATTTAACCTTCAAAATAGAACATCTAACGTAGACCTGTTTAACAGGTGTAATATTGGAGGAATCGAGACTTTTATCATAGAGTCTCAGTTACGGTGGACTGGTCATGTCTTGAGAATGTCTGATGACAGGATACCCAAGATCCTAATGTACAGCCAGTTACATCAGGGCTACAGGAATGTAGGACGCCTATGGCTAAGATACAAAGAGAAGCTGAAAAGCAACTTGTCAGGAGTTAATATACCACATAACAACCTTGAGCGCTTAGCCTTGGAGCGGATGGAATGGAGATCAACGTGTTTTAGTGGACTCAGCAATTTTCAATCTGTTGTCCGAATTATCTTCAAGAAGCAAGAGCAAGATCTAAAAGGTCAGCCAATCTAACAGTGATCTCATCTCACAATCCTCACACTTGCTCTATATGTGGCCGCCTTTGTAAATCACAAGCGGGTCTTAAAATGCCACTTAAGATTATCGCAAAAAAAAAAAAAAAAAAATTTGATGATTGAATCAATTAAGCTGTCAGATCCTCATACGTCGAAACCGACGGGCGGAAAGTCTCTCTCTCTCTCTCTATATATATATATATATATATATATATATATATATATATATATCAGAATAGCTGATATTATATATAGTGATTTTCTAAGCCCGCTTAGATGTGGAACAAGGCCGAAAGGAAGGGCACCCAGTAAAGATCGAACTCATTACTCACTTGTAATTAATCTAGCTAGACAAGCTTTCTAACCATTGCTCCACCTCCAGTTGATATCTATTTATATATCTCAGATAATTGCTGATACATATATACGACAAAAACGAAATAAATAAACACTGAAATATTTGTTTAAAATCGTATGTGTTAAAAAGTCGTCAAAATCAAACCTGTAGAACTATTTAATATTCTAAAATAAAATATACTATCTCAGAAAATTGCTTATATATATATATATATATATATATATATATATATATATACACACACGTAAGGTGCGATGGGTAAATTGTCGTCATTTTATATTTTTGATTTCGCACATGTGGATTGCTTGTTTTTGATTTTGTCAACTGCACAGTATAGTAGGGCACACCTTAAGAAAAAAAAAATATATATATATATATATATATATATATATATATATACCCCTATCAAAAATACCCTGACCACTGATCATCCGGATTTTCAAGGTATCTGTCAGAAATTTATTACCAGTGAAAGCCCTATTCTATCAGTAATGCTTGTTTTCATTCCTGACCACTAATAATCCCTTTCTTCCTCATTTTCACTGCATTCCTATAATAAAATCATTAGCAATACATTTCCATTATACATATTCTATCAGTAATGCTTGTCTTCATTCCTGACCACTGACAATCCTTTCCTTCTTGATTTTCAATGCATTCCTTTTATAAAATGTATTGCATTTCATTCTCTCATATTCAAATTTTATCAAGGTTCAAAAGTATTGGAAGGACAAGGCCAATTCCTTTGTTCACTGAAGACATTTGGGTTTAATCTAAAAAGATGGTTTTAAGAGAAGAGTCCCGAAGTTCAGCTTTTATCTGCTGGTATTTACATCAAGATGTGCGGCGAAAGTGTCACCTCTCAGATTGCCCCATGTGTTATTTACTAATGAAAATAATACATGGGACAATTCGGTGAAGGTTTCATGTTTATCTGCATTTGACACCCTGATATTACTTCATATGACATGAAGTTAACAGTGTGGCATTTGAAAGAAATATGGGTCCACCTGTTAAGCTTGTGAAATAGATTTGCACATCGGGTCATGAAACTGACCTTATACCTCGAGATTATTATAAGACATGCATATTGAGAGCGAAACAAATACAATTGTTAGTGAATAACTGTCTTTTGTTGTTAAGGGCTTATCAAAATTTGTAATTTTTTTTTCCAGTTGTATTTGCAACCATAATCTGATGTTATTTGGAAAGGGCAATGGGAATTTGTGTTAAATGTTTACATATGGCACTTTGCTCGTAGAGATGACAGGTCAATTTTCTCCAGAGAAATATTCTTGTATGACCAACATATTTTTTTTTTCATTTTTAGTTTTTTTGTTGTTGTTGTTATTATTGACAGCCTGCCAAGACAAGGGAATTGGAATACAACATTGTTTCACAAATTGCTTTTTGTCGAGAAATATATATATATATATATATATATATAAACAATTTATTTGTAACAAAGTTATTTCTGAAGAAAGATTGAGGTCAATCTGAAATATCAAATATATAAATAAATACTTTCATAAAAAACATTCTGATTTTTTTTACTTTGCAACTTTTTCTATATATACATATTAAGAAAGTATACGTGGCTTCTCATTATGCTATATATATATATATATGTGTGTGTGTACTGACATCGGTGAGTAGGTGAGGGAACAGGAATAACGATTATATATTTATGTAGATAAACAAAGTAGTGACTTATTATAGCCTCAGATAATGTTATCGAATGATTATTGCTATTGACATCAGTCAGTCTCTAAGACATTATTTAAAATGACATAACGATACTTCTCCATCAATTCTATGTCCCTTCAGAATATAAGAGATCATGACTCTCCATCACTTCCTTTTCTTTAGTGTCATGTCACTTCAGGCTGTAAGCAATCATGGCTTGCCGCAGATTTACTTTCTATTTTCTTAATGCTATATTGCTTCTTAATGTAGGTGACCATTGTTCTCCATAACTTCCTTTTATTAATGCAACATCACTTCAAGAGATACACTATCACGGCTATCCGCAGCTTCTTTTTCAAGGTCCTAGCTGCTTAGGATATAAACAGTCATGGCTCTCCACAACCTCCATTTATTTATTTCTTTATAATGCCATGTCCCTTAAGGATCATAGCTCTTCACGATTCATATTTATATTGTTGGACGGTTTATTCAAAAATGGGAAAAATACAAAAAAAAAAAAAAAAAAAAAATTTAAACAGATAATGTTGGTTCTTTTTAAGCAAACATTGTTTGGCTGAATATTTATGTGTGGTTATGTAGATAATATGTAGATACATGCAGACTAATTTTGTGTGTGTGTAATATATGTATATGTGTAAAATATTGTGTGTGCGTGTGTAATGTATGTATATGTGTAAAATATGTGTGCGTAATATATATATATAGATAGATAGATAGATAGATAGATAGATAGATAGATAGATAGATAGATAGATAGATAGATAGATAGATAGATAGTCAAACCTAGAGAGCCAGACAAGGTTTCACCTAAGCGGTTCGTCAGGGAAAGCCGGCTTTCCGTGACGATCTGCTTAGATGGAACCTTGGTACGTTTGACTAGGTCTTCTCTACTTTGTATTGAGCACTTCTTTAGTTAGTTGATTACTCGTATCGGGGTTTTTCTTTGGGCTTTGGACCTGTATGCTGTACGATTAATTTCGAGAGATGTTCATGTCCCTAGCTCTTTTTTTTAAAACCTTTCTTTCCTTCGAAATTGATTTGATCATTAGCAAATCAAGAAACCCAAGGTTTTCCGAGACGAGTGTAGACGAGTATATATATGTGTGTGTGTGTGTGTGTGTGTGTAAAATACACACACTTACATACACAAAAGAACAATAAAAGAAGAAAAAATACCTATACCAAAGAAAATTATATATATATAAGTAAACAGTCAATTGCTGATACCTCCTAACGAGTGGACAGAAGGATTGCTGGGACATCCATCTACAAAATTCGAGACTCTGGATACTGAACACGACATCACTCAGCTAAGGGACAAATTTCATATTGCTATTAATCCTATGCATGTATGCGAGACAGAGAAAATAAATAAATTTCAACGTATCATCTTCAAAGAAGATTTCGATGACAAGACCAATGACAAAACACGTTTTTCAAGGAATAAAGCCAATTGCTTTTTTTTTCTTATTTAACAAGCAACAGAATGATAATGATAATAATAATCAGTAGTTTTAAAAGTAGTCCATGATACAAAATGATGAGGAAGCAATATCATCAATTTTATTATTAATATCTATTTTAATTTATATTTGCAATATGAGTTATTGTAATAATTATAATTTTGTTTCTCTCGCCCTTCGTTAGTTCACACGACAGCTATGTCCTACCAATACCCCATAAATAATGGACTATTTTCTTTTGATTGTGTAGAAAGAAGAGAAAGACACGACTTGGTTTCAGTGAAAAAACGAAAGAAAGGAAGATAGAAGTGGAGAGAGGGAATCAGATTAAGTTCATAAAACAGTTACAACACATTGATCTTAGGTAAACGATAAAGAAGTGATCGGAACCATGATATTCTGGCATTTTTCAGACCGTCAATATCAAATGGCAGAAACAAAGTAAGAAATCGCCAAAAATCCAATAACCATAAATTAAATAAAATAACATCGTCTGCTGAATTACTTTTAAATTAATATTATTATTATTATAAGAAATGTTCGCAAGATGGCGGTTTGGCTAGAAAGAAAGAAGGAAAGATGGAAGTGTTTAAAGTCTCCTGCCAGAACCTCATAAATAATGGACAATTCCATTTTCATTGCGTAGAAAGAGGAGGCAAAGACACTACTTGGTTCCAGTGAGAAAATGAAGGAAAGAAAGAAGGGAAGATAGACGTGGAGAGTTAGAATCAGATTAAGCTGATAGGAACAGTTACTACACTTTGATCTTAGACAAAATCATGCAAAGTGGGCTTATCGTGATAAATGCGCCATTTTTCAGGTGTACATCATTGACTCAAATATCCAATTACAATAAATTGAAATAAAACCATCTGCTGAAATATTTCAAAATTATTATTAAGAGAAATGTTCGTAAGAAGGGGATTTGGCTAGAAAAAAAAAAAGGCAATATAGAAGTTCGAATACCTAAGAAATAATGGACTATTGGGCAGGAGCTGCCCAGACCCTTCTTTCGTGTCTTGATAGAGTTTAAAAGTGTCTCTGAGGCGTTGTTGGAGAAGAATTATTTTTTTACACTCCAACCTTCAATTTATTTTCCCAGGTATATGCTTTTTACCTGGTTCATCAGACTGCACTTCCAAGGGTGAAAAAAATGTTTTAAATTTACATATAGTTTTTACTCACTTTTGAAGGGTAGTTTTAAGTTGATGTAAGATGATATAGAGAGAGGAGGAGTACAAAGGACACGGTCAAAATTAGAGAAGGAAGGACACGGTCAAAATTAGAGAAGGAAGGACACGGTCAAAATTAGAGAAGGAAGGACACGGTCAAAATTAGAGAAGGAAGGACACGGTCAAAATTAGAGAAGGAAGGACACGGTCAAAATTAGAGAAGGAAGGACACGGTCAAAATTAGAGAAGGAAGGACACGGTCAAAATTAGAGAAGGAAGGACACGGTCAAAATTAGAGAAGGAAGGACACGGTCAAAATTAGAGAAGGAAGGACACGGTCAAAATTAGAGAAGGAAGGACACGGTCAAAATTAGAGAAGGAAGGACACGGTCAAAATTAGAGAAGGAAGGACACGGTCAAAATTAGAGAAGGAAGGACACGGTCAAAATTAGAGAAGGAAGGACACGGTCAAAATTAGAGAAGGAAGGACACGGTCAAAATTAGAGAAGGAAGGACACGGTCAAAATTAGAGAAGGAAGGACACGGTCAAAATTAGAGAAGGAAGGACACGGTCAAAATTAGAGAAGGAAGGACACGGTCAAAATTAGAGAAGGAAGGACACGGTCAAAATTAGAGAAGGAAGGACACGGTCAAAATTAGAGAAGGAAGGACAGAGATAGCAATAATTTTAAATCTATTTTTATTAAGATATTAAGAGTAAGGGAGTGGTGGACCAGACATTGATCTATTTAATAAGTTTTCTTCACAGGAAACGAGAATGAAGAGTAGGGAATAGTAAAGTAGAGGGGGAAACAGGGTTTGAGAAAGAAGAGGAAAAGAGTTTATAAAAGGTAAAGGAAAGGAAGGGTAAATAAAAAATATATAGGCATATTGCGGTTAATTTGAAAAAAAAAAAAAGAAAGATTTTTTTATTTGGCTGTTAACTTATATTAAGCATTTTTAAAGTTTTACAACAAAGTATGCTATATATATATATATATATATATATATATATATATAAGGCAGGATGTGTGTGTGTGTAACACGAATGCACGGCCGCAATTTTCGACGGATTCGCACCAAAATTTACATGCACATGATCCAAATTAGCGAGAAGGCCAAGACCGACTTTGCATTTCACAACTCCCATCAATAGTGGAAATAATCGATTTTTTCATGCTTCTACGGCAGTTTTCATGTAGTTTGCGGCCATTTTCTACTGGCCAGAGTGAGAGCCAACAGCTGGCTGCCACGAATAGGCAGGAAGATTCTATTGGCCAGCGTGAGAGCCAACAGTTGACTGACACGAATGTTAACTAGCATGCTAGCATGAAAAAAAAAAATCGATAGCTGCATTCGTCACAAGTAGGAAAAATTTAAATCTGTATGGCACTTTACTCCAATTGGCTCATTCGCTTGCTTAAACTCAACGTTGATTCTGATTCCGCAGAACTGGGTTGGGTGTGAAAAGTATTTGTTGTTAACATTCTTTTTTCATTCGGTTTTTCCAGTTACGAGTCCTTTTTTAAAGCTGATCGTTTTGTGTTCATTTTGTTTAGTTCTTTTTTCGTAACAGATTTAATGTTTAGTATAGAGCTTAGAAAAAATTCGCAGTGTGAGATAGGCAAGAAGTAAGGCATGTAGCAACATCAGCACAGCAAAGGGCACTCGTTTAAAGGCAAGGAAGGGCAAAAAAATTTTTAATTCAAGTAATAGCGATTGCTGTAGGAGTCGGACGATTTTTGAATCAAGCACGGGCAACGCCGGGCCATACTGCTAGTGTGTGTGTGTGTATATATATATATATATATATATATATATAGTGAACATTGAAGTCAACACTTGGAGGCAACAAACTCTTTCATGCCAAAAGCAATCAGGCCACCTTCATGTTTATACTTACATATACTATCTATGATATTGAGCACATTATCCCATAAATATACCATAACTTAAAACTATATATATATATATATATATATATATATAATTTTATCATATAAACATTTTACTCACTATACTTTACTATATAATAAAATTATAAATAAATAAATAATTATTGCTCTACTATCGGTATCGAGCCCTCTTTTGGATTATTGCTGTGAACGTTAGAATTTATTTATTACTTTCGTTCTCATCGCATCATATATATATATATATATATATATATATATATATATATATATATATATGTGTGTGTGTGTGTGTGTATTGCATTTTGATCTTTTTGGATATTTTCATTATAAACTTTGTCATAAAGAAGAGACCTCAACATGCTGAATAAAATGCAGAGATTGTGTACAGGACTGTCCTTTTCCCCTTGCAAATCGAAAACTGGTTGAATTAAAAAAAAAAAAAAAAAAAAAAGATTTCTGTCAGCAAAATTTACACTACGAGTGAGGGGATTAAATGTGTATGTGGACGCAGATAAGGGTTGGGGGCTGATGAGTAGGCAATCATGTGCAATATTTGCAAAGAATTGCCTGCAGACTATCCTTAAATCAATTATGTCTACTGTCTGTCTTCGGCATTTGAAAAACTGATAATCGACACATTTCTCACTGCTTCCACCCTTGACCCAGCACTCGCTTCTCGCCTTCCCACCTTCGAAAAACCCAACCCTTGCTTCACTGGATTAATGACATACAGACGTGAAAGAAGGCCAACCACTTTGTGCAGCTGACCGCGACTGCTCTAAGACTTCCTTTGAAACAGAGCTTAGATGACATTGGTTCATTTAAGAAACACGTCGTCCGTACCTTCAGGACATTTTCACAGCCCTCCGATTATGTGTCCTCAGGTTTAGCTCTCGTTAGGGTCAATGATGAAGAGAATTAACACAATAAGTGATCGGTTTAAGGCCAAATGAGGACAATTTTCAGGCCACCCAGTCCAGTATTTCACTTGACCTTCTTACAAGGCGAGTCGACACCTTTGGCTGATGGTCAGTGATTAAGATGTTACTGGACAGAAGAAAGTCGTTATCAAATGGAATGACTAGTATTTATTCATCCGGTAGCCAAATTTGGTGCCAATTCCTCGAGGTGAGAGAAAACCCAAAAGCTGAAATACTCTGGTATTTTGACTGTTCCTTATAACCTAAAATTTCCTGAAAGATAAATCAAGAGGTATCTGGTGAATAAAGCAGTCAATCTTCAGAAGTTTTGTGACCTTTGAGCACTGGTCTTAATTGCCAGTCATCTACAGCGACGGCCCTAGGGTTGCTGGCACCTGGTCAAGCTGATCTTCGGCACCCTTACAAGTATATATATTTTTTAAATGTTCACAAGGAGAAAAACAGAAAATATAGTATAACAAATTTATTACAATATACAACTTAATACAAACTAAAAGAAAACATTCATTATTCTACCTAAAACAATTTTTCTCGCCTTGAGATCTACAAATCTATTCATGACATTTTCTACACCTATCTTTACAAAATTATTTTCTATTGACAAAATAGCCAGAGAATTTAATATGTCTTGAGTTATGCTTGACCACAAGTATGTTTTTATAACTGTGGGAGTTGCCAGTCCCATAAACAATGGCCCTGGTCATCTGGTAACATTTGTGGTGCAATAAAGGAGAAAACCAAATCTCACCTTGGAAAAAAAATTGTATTCTTTGTGCTATCAAAAAATATAATAGAGAGGTGTAGAGGTAGAGAGAGAGAGGTGTAGAGGTAGAGAGAGAGAGGTGTAGAGGTAGAGAGAGAGAGGTGTAGAGGTAGAGAGAGAGAGGTGTAGAGGTAGAGAGAGAGAGGTGTAGAGGTAGAGAGAGAGAGGTGTAGAGGTAGAGAGAGAGAGGTGTAGAGGTAGAGAGAGAGAGGTGTAGAGGTAGAGAGAGAGAGGTGTAGAGGTAGAGAGAGAGAGGTGTAGAGGTAGAGAGAGAGAGGTGTAGAGGTAGAGAGAGAGAGGTGTAGAGGTAGAGAGAGAGAGGTGTAGAGGTAGAGAGAGAGAGGTGTAGAGGTAGAGAGAGAGAGGTGTAGAGGTAGAGAGAGAGAGGTGTAGAGGTAGAGAGAGAGAGGTGTAGAGGTAGAGAGAGAGAGGTGTAGAGGTAGAGAGAGAGAGGTGTAGAGGTAGAGAGAGAGAGGTGTAGAGGTAGAGAGAGAGAGGTGTAGAGGTAGAGAGAGGGACGTGAGAATGAGAGAGAGGGACGTGAGAATGAGAGAGAGGGACGTGAGAATGAGAGAGAGGGACGTGAGAATGAGAGAGAGAGATAGAGAGACGTCAATGAGAGAGAGAGAGAGAGAGAGAGAGGGGGGTCAAGGAGACAAATTGATAGATAAACATGACACCTATAATTTTATTGCCAACACTTTTAGTCCTAAATACTACACCATCTCCCTACTGTTGTTTTCGTTGTTCGTTGACAATTTCTCATTCTTGTTCCCACTGAATTTCTCTTCCAGTTTCTTGCTCTGCTGCACACTATAATCTGCAAAAATTTAAATCCAATGTCAGTCGCCATCTTTTGTCTTCCTGAAACCATTTCTTTTATTGTCCTTTCTCCTCACTAAAGTCTTCTCATTCTCTTTCACTCCCATTAACCCCTTGTGTCTTAGTGGCATTATCACCTTTCCCAGGAAGACATGATTAAAAAAAAAATGAATCCCCTTACTTCTATCCATTTTTTTTCCACTCATCGTTAATTAGTTCAGTGTGCAAGAGCAGTGGGGGGGGATGAAAAATAAGAAAGGACAATGCAAGAGACAATAGTCGTTTCTTGTTTGTCCGAGTAATTCACAGACTACAAAAGATTTAGAAGACAAATTCTATCCAAAGAAAATTAGGTTCAAATAAATAATGACTTTAAAACTTGACAGTGCATAAATTAAACCCAGTATTGTGTTTGGATCACAGAGGGGGGGGAGAAGGCTGGTGAAACAATGAAATGGAATTACATTGACTTTTCTCTTCACTTTTATTTCAACAACAGTTATCCTCATTTTGGTTGTTTAGAATCTTATTTTCTATTTTGATTTCTCGGATGAGGAATTATCATTATTATACACTGATTTATTCAATCTGTTATCCTCATCTTGGTTGTTTTAGTCTCAATGTTTAGAATCTTATTTTCTATTTGAATTTCTCAGATGAGGAATTATTATACATATGTTATCGCCACAAATGAAAACAAATGTGTTTACAGAAGGATGCTGAGAATATTATGGAATGGATGTGAGCAACATCACAATATTTTAGAGGAAATGAGAATAAAAAGACGCATATACTTGGAATCAGAGACAATCGAGGAAAGAAGGCTTGGAAAATTTGACACTCATTTGATATAATGCACAAGGACAGAGGAAAACAATGCATTGCCTACTTAAGAAGCTTGTAGAAATGGATGACTAAGAGTTACAGCGAACAGGAAATTGTGGAGAATCGTAATCGCCAACATCCTTAAGTAACATAGAAGTATAATAAGAAAAATGTTTGTATAGCCCTTTTGCCATTCAATTTGCTGGACATGGGTCAGCTGTTTCGGCCGTTCTTTTGGAAATGACATTACAAAACATTGGAGCCATATTTTTCATCAAATGCTGCTGACCTCTGGCAAAACTATTCTAAAAACAGAACGGTAATCTCAACAGATCAAGATCAATGGTGACTTAAAGTCTGTCGAAGGGTGATGCATTCATTGCTGGAAGCTGGGAGAAACACATATATCGACCTTCTGTACAATCGTAAATTCATATATAGACTTATGGAAATTTACACACTTCTATAATTTACAAGCATTCACACTCTCTCGTTGTTTTGGAATATGTCCCAGTATCATACCCAAAACTGATGTCGGAATTTTTGCTAAAGCATCAACATTACAACTATTTGTCTTCCTTTCTAATTGACTCAACAATATACTAAACTGGTTACTAAGTGAGGTGTTGTACCTGACATCTATTTTAGGGATAATGCATGTGTACTGGGTTTGTGTCAACCAGCTTCAGATAGTTTTAACGTCACTTTTGGTCCATTTGTAAAATTTTTAAATTATATCAAGACGTTTATTCAGAACTCTAGCAAATGAACAACAATCGTAATAAACATATTTGAAAATCAGTTCGATATTCTGTACATTACTTCAGTTTACAGATTGTAAATGCTTTAGAATTCTTTAATTTTCACTTAATTATTCCTATTCAGTTTGAAAAAAATGTACCAAAAAGTTTGTGTGTTTTACTACCATTCAGAAGCAGCAACGAGAAAACTGCCAACAATATATTCTCATCATGAAAAGTGGCAACCACTGATCAGTTATGTCATTAAAAAATTAAGACAGTTAAAACAATATGGCCGTGGAACTCGTAAACCATAACCTAAACGGGGAACAAACATCTACTCATGTTAAATAAACATGGAAGGAGTACTGACCGGTTGATAGGCGAACCCGTCTACTCCTATTAACCTGTTCACAGCACAGGAGGATTGTCGCTGGTATTGAAATACCAGCTCTATGAAGGCCACCAATTACAACGATAGACCCCTACCAAGCTAAGGGGGGGATACTAAATTATTAAAACCTCTCTGAAGTTTATGCTAGGAGCTGAAATCAAAGTAATATTAAAATTTATAAAAATGTAAAGTCTGAATACACACACACACAATCTCTCTCTCTCTCTCTATATATATATATATTATAGATATATATGTATATATACATACACTACGAAATGGACTAAGTCCGACAATTATTTTAATATATTTTATTGTTATACGCTATTTATATATACACAAATATTTAAGTAAAGGCTCTGTTTATAATAAACAGTATTAACAACATTTACTGACCTGAACGTAAAAGAAATTTCATAGAATTTATTTCTAAATGTTTGCACAGTAATGTACTGAACAGTAAACACAATAAACAAATTTGAAAATCAGCCTCTCTAAGTGTTACCAAAGAGTTCGGGTTCCTTACTACCAGCCGAAACCAGAAAACTGCCAACCAGCAAATGAAAAGTGGCAGTTAATGATCAGTCAGAATACCCAAAAGTTAAGACAGTTAAATCATCATGTCTATCGAAGAAAGAAACGGTAAACCATATCCTAAATAAGAAACAAGTGATAAACCTCTACTCCTGTTCAATAAACAGGAGTACTAACCGGCGGTGAGGGCGATAGTTGGACCTATCTACTCCTATTAACTTATTCACAGCACAGGTGGCAGGACAATTTTTATTGAAATACCATCTCTAGGAAGGCTGCCGAACTATAGACCCAATTCCAAACTAAGAGGAAATTACAAAAATTTTAAAATCTCTCTGAATTTTATCGTAGCAGTTTTAATGTCAGTTTTGCTTAACTTGTAACATGTCTAATTTATTCCTAAATATTTACTGTAGTTTATTGACCATTAAAAATAATAAACAAGTTTAAAAATCAATTCTATATTTTGTATATTACTTCAGTATGCATCGTGCAAATAAATACAATACGTCAATTTTTGTTTTGGAATACATTCCAAGATCATAACCAAAATTGATATTTGGAATTTTTGTTGAAGCATCAATATTATAACCACACGGCTGCCTTTCTAATCGCCTCAGTAATATATTGAAATGGCCACTCAGTGAGGTGTTTTACCTGACTGCTATATCAGGCATAATGCACTTGTCAACTATCTTCAAATAGTTTTAACATCACTTTCGGTCCATTTGTAACATTTCTAAATTGTTTCAAAGTGTTTATACAGAATTGTAGTTTACTGAACTGCCAACGTCATAAACAAATTTAAAAATCAGTTCGATATTCTGTACATTACTTCGGTTTATAGATTGTAAATGCAGTATAATATTTATTAATTTCATTTTGATTTGTTTTAAAGAAAATATAGTCATGATCAAATTTTTCATACAATACTGTCTTGTTGGAATGTTTTGTTTTTTTTCTTGATGAAATTTTTATAGCCGGTCATAAATGATGATGAAAAGTCAGTCAGATCATCAAAAAGTTAAAACAGTAAAATCATCACGTCTATGAAAGAAAGAAGCGTTAAACCATATAAGTGATAAACCTCTACAGCTGTTCAATAAACACTAACTGGGCGATAGGTGTAACTATCAACTCCTATTAATCTGTTCACAGCACAAGTGGCTGGGTGGATTATCAAAATCATCAAACACAAAAATACTCGCATATGGATATAGAGAAAGAGCCATTTTGTTTAATATATTACAGCCCTAAGAAGGAGGAGAGTGATAAAAGATAAATAAGTAACAGAGTGCAATAATGAAAGTCAAATGCACATGAAAGAATTGTCGGGGGAGTCAAGAGATAAGACATTTGCAATTCGGAGATTTCCTCAAAATAAACACCGAGGCCATGCATATGTATATTAGAATCTTTTCGACAAAGAGGAAGATAGCCAGAAACAGAGAATTCATTGACAGCAATAGCAGAATTTAAATTATTTCCACAAAGTGAAAAGACATTAGAAGACCACTACATAGGTTATAACGAATGCCATGAATATTGTAGAAAGAGAGGTTGAGGGGGGATAGGTAATTTTTGTTTACACATATCTTTTCATTATATCTATCACGAGAAGATTAAAAGAGAAAATAATTATCACTGTCCATCGTCTACAGCAGCACAAACAGGCCAGAAATTAGTTAAGACTAAGAAATAAAGTGGCCTCAGGATCGCCCACTGGATAACACGCAGAGACACCTAACCATGCGAAATATTACAAATACCCCGATATGCGACTGTTGATAAGAGCTGCATCTCTAAGTGTTACCAAAGAGTTCGGGTTCCTTACTACAAGTCGAAACCAGAAAACAACCAACCCGGTATCCACATAATGAAAAGTGGCAGTTATTGATCAGTCAGAATACCCAAAAGTTAAGACAGTTAAATCATTATGTCTATGGAAGAAAGAAGCAGTAAACCATATCCTAAACAGGAAACAAGTCACGAACCTCTACTTCTGTTCAATAAAAACGAAAGGAGTACTAACCAGAGGAGGATAGGTGGACGTATCTACTCCTTTTCACAGCACATGTGGATGGGTGCTTTTATCTCTAGGAAGCTTGCCGAATAAGGCTCAAGACTCCTTCTTGACCAAGGAGAATTATTAAATTTTAAAACTTAAGTTTGTCCCAAGAGTTGAAATCAGAGTAATATTAACATAAATTAGATCATTTAAAATTAATAAAAGTTCCAAGTTTAAATATATATGAACACACACACACACACACATAGATGGGTATTTTACACTGGACATCCGGACAGGGATATCGTTGTCAATTTGACCATTTACTCTTAGTATCATAATTTGTTTCAATGATGAATAATATTACAAATTAAAAATTATTACAAGGATTGTATACTATTGCCGGATGGCAGTTAAGACTAAAGAATAATATGGCTTCAGAATACGTGTAGGGACACCTAACAATGTGCGACTGTTGATAAGAGAGGTCTCTTGCCAAAGAGTTTCTGCTCCTTACTACCAGTCGGAAGCAGCAACCAGAAACCTGCCCATCCGGTATCCACATAGTGAAAAGTGGCAGTTACAAAGTTAAAACAGTTAAATGATTATGACTATGGAAAAAAGAAGCAGTAAAGAATATTCTAAACTTGGAACAAGTGATAAACCTCTACTCCTGTTCAATAAACATGGAAGGAGTACTAACCAGGCGGCGATAGGTGAACGTATCTACTCGTTTTAACCTGTTCATGGTACAGGTGAGTGGACAGTTTTTATTAAATGCCATTTCTAAGAAAGCTGCCAAATACAACTGTAGATCCCTTTCCACGTTAAGAAGGAATTACTTAAGTGTTAAAACCTCTCTGAATTTTGAACATATTATTTTTGCACCAACCTAATACTTGACGAACATGACGAAACAGATGGCGGGACAGAGCTAAGTAGAAATAAAGTACTACAAGAGACAATAATTTGTGGAAAGCCATGATCGCTTACGTCCTGAGGGGACACAGTACAGAATTGTACTGAACAATAAACATAATACACTCATTCAAAAAACCAGCGCCATTTTCTGTAGATTAATTTGGATTTGCATTTTGTAAATACAATTATTTCCTTTTCACTTTATTAATTTTGATTAATTTTGAAGAATGAGAAAAAAAAGTCGTAAATTTTCAAACAATATACAATACCATAGGTTTTTTTTTTTTTTTTAATGAGGTTTTATCACTGATTGTGTAAATTCATGGGTCGTTATACAAGTCATTGAGTTAAGAATAGCTGTATAACAAGTGCAATTTCAAAACTGCTTAAATATAGGGGTTATTTTTTAAGCAAACAGTAGCGTCTGCTTTCTTTGAATATTTTAAATATATTCTTAATTTCAATGACTAAAAGAAAAACAAATTCTGCATTTTTTTTCTCCTATAATAAATTAATATAAAATGGGAGATAGGATTTATGTGTGCGCGCCCCCGTGAGGTATATTGATATGTAGAGGCGTGAATGAACATATATTCTAATTTCGTTTGATTAAAAGCATAACATAAGACTTAAAGATTTATTTTATAGTAAGAATAATGAATTTTTTTTTTTTTTTTTTTTAGAAACAGTAATATAAGTAGTAAGTAAGATTTAGTTATCGAATTATTTGATTAGTATTTAAAACGTAAAAACATAGGATTAAACTAGGATTAGAACTAGTCCAGCTTACCTCGTTATGGATTCTGGGGAAATGGATCGAATCAAAACCAGATGGAGCAAAAAGACAAGACTGTATAGGTAGGAAGCGTGAAAAGCCTTCATTTCATTGGCTGACTTATGTCAATAAGAACGGTCGGAATCATAGCCAAATCTGAATTTTTTAAAATGTTGGCGTGTGTAACACGACGCTATCAAGGAGGCGGCCGTATCCTTTTTGAAATCAGGTCGGGGGTTGCTGTTGGAGCCAATATGATGCAAAAACCCGAAATCGGCAATGAAGACAGTCCATCACTGAAGACCACCCAATTTATATCCACAGTTTATATGTGTGCACACACACACACACACATATATATCTATATGCACAGACACACACATATATCTATATGCACACAGACATATATATATGCACACAGACATATATATATGCACACAGACATATATATATATATATATATATATATATGCACACAGACATATATATATATATATATATATATATATATATATGCACACAGACATATATATATATATATATATATATATATGCACACAGACATATATATATATATATATATGCACACAGGCATACATATATATATATATATATATATGCACACAGACATATATATATATATATATATATATATGCACACAGACATATATATATATATATATATATATGCACACAGACATATATATATATATATATATATATGCACACAGACATATATATATATATATATATATATATATATGCACACAGACATATATATATATATATATATATATATGCACACAGACATATATATATATATATATATGCACACAGACATATATATATATATATATATATATGCACACAGACATATATATATATATATATATATATGCACACAGACATATATATATATATATATATATGCACACAGACATATATATATATATATATATATGCACACAGACATATATATATATATATATATATATGCACACAGACATATATATATATATATATATATATATATGCACACAGACATATATATATATATATATATATATGCACACAGACATATATATATATATATATATATATGCACACAGACATATATATATATATATATATATATGCACACAGACATATATATATATATATATATATATGCACACAGACATATATATATATATATATATATATATGCACACAGACATATATATATATATATATATATATATGCACACAGACATATATATATATATATATATATATGCACACAGACATATATATATATATATATATGCACACAGACATATATATATATATATGCACACAGACATATATATATATATATATATATGCACACAGACATATATATATATATATATATATGCACACAGACATATATATATATATATATGCACACAGACATATATATATATATATATGCACACAGACATATATATATATATATGCACACAGACATATATATATATATATATGCACACAGACATATATATATATATATATATATATATATGCACACAGACATATATATATATATATATATATATATATGCACACAGACATATATATATATATATATATATATATATATGCACACAGACATATATATATATATATATATATATGCACACAGACATATATATATATATATATATGCACACAGACATATATATATATATATATATGCACACAGACATATATATATATATATATATGCACACAGACATATATATATATATATATATGCACACAGACATATATATATATATATATATGCACACAGACATATATATATATATATATATATATATATATATGCACACAGACATATATATATATGCACACAGACATATATATATATATATATATGCACACAGACATATATATATATGCACACAGACATATATATATATATATATATATGCACACAGACATATATATATATATATATATATATGCACACAGACATATATATATATATATATATATATGCACACAGACATATATATATATATATATATATATATGCACACAGACATATATATATATATATATATATATATATATGCACACAGACATATATATATATATATATATATATATGCACACAGACATATATATATATATATATATATATGCACACAGACATATATATATATATATATATATATATGCACACAGACATATATATATATATATATATGCACACAGACATATATAAATATATATATATATATGCACACAGACATATATATATATATATATATATATGCACACAGACATATATATATATATATATATATGCACACAGACATATATATATATATATATATATGCACACAGACATATATATATATATATATATATGCACACAGACATATATATATATATATATATGCACACAGACATATATATATATATATATATATGCACACAGACATATATATATATATATATATATATATATATGCACACAGACATATATATATATATATATATATGCACACAGACATATATATATATATGCACACAGACATATATATATATATGCACACAGACATATATATATATATATATGCACACAGACATATATATATATATATATGCACACAGACATATATATATATATATATGCACACAGACATATATATATATATATGCACACAGACATATATATATATATATATGCACACAGACATATATATATATATATGCACACAGACATATATATATATATATATATATATATATATATATATATGCACACACACACACACATATATATATGCACACACGCGCGCACACACACACACATATATATATATATATATATGCACACACACACACACACACTCTTTTTTTTATGTCTTCACTTTTCCGTCAAGTTTATCCCATGTTAATTTTGATGGGTGACTTTGGAACTGTAGTGTAAAGAGACAAAAAACAGAAACAATGTAGACTTATCTGGCCCGGCAGCAAGAATTCACTGTGTACAATGTTACATTTAACGCAACACACTCAGTCCCATTACTGTTCAAACAGACTTTGTACACCAGGAAATTAGTAAATCCTACTAAATAAATACTAAATATTAGGTTGGTGCAAAAATAATGACGTAATAATGTCGTTTTTTGACGTTAAAAATACGTCGAAAAACGACATTATTACGTCATTATTTTTGCACCAACCTAATAGAAACCACATGAATGCTAAAATTGTTAATTAGTCAAAACACAAATGAATGACGCCCATATTGTTGGAAAATGATTAAATCTAGACACATCAGACACCAGAAATTTAAAATTTAAACTAATATTTCCGCATTTTTTGTGCTCTTCTTGATGATTAATTATAACTGAAGAGAAGTTGGTTCTCTGTGTCGTGCCAGAAAGTTTTCTCGTCTGAGTCCATCCTTCAAATCTATAAATCAACCATCCTAAATCCAACCATGTCCTTCATATAATGTCTGGTGCTCCCGCTGTACATCTCGAGGTCCCTGAGAAAATCCAGAGACGAATATGCAATATGATATGCCTCGATCTGGCATCTAGTCTAAATATGCTGTGGCCTCCCTCTGTCTCTTTTACATATATTTTCCTGGCAACGGTTCCGACGAGCTACTGTCGCTGGTTCCAGGACTACATGAATTTAAGCGAGCTACCAGGCTGGTATCTTGGTCCCACCCTTTCACTGTAAAAATGGTTAAATGTAACCGTCTCTTCTCAAACAGCTTTTTCTCCCACACTTCCCGTCTGTGGAACTTCGCTTTACTTGCTTCCCCAATGACTATAATCTTCAAATATGCAAGTGTAATGTCTATCGACATCTGACATCCATAGCTTGTTCCCCATCGTTCTCTGTATCCTTTCCACAAACACACCGCTTTACTAGTGTTCTCAATCCTCTGTAACCCCTCGCGTGTTAGTGGCACTCCTGCCTTGCTTGAGGTGAATTGCCTTGGAAAAAAAAATATTCTCCATTTACAAAAATATTATTTATTTGAAGAAGTTCTTTTAAAGAGTGAAAGATGCTACATACTATTTTTTCCGTTTTATCATTCACATGACCACCATATCTTGATTGCATCAAATTGTGTGGAACAAGCGAAATCACCAATTCTTGAACAGCGACATGTAAAGGCAATACCATCAGCTCTTCCCAAGAGAACATTCTCACAAAAGTATTTATCACTTTCCCTTGGAGTTAAACGTTATGCCCCTTCAGGACGTAAGCAATTATGACTGTTTTTCCCTTTTAATATGTGGGAACTGCATTGCAATGTTTGTTCTTGGGAAAGATAAAGACTGGTTCACCATTACATTCTGTTCAGTTTAGAATTCAAAGCTTTCCTTCCAGACTGTTGACAAAGGCCAGAATGCTCAGTTTGCCAAGGTGAGCAGGAGAATAGGTACATTATAAGATTAGTCGTGTCAATACTCGAGCCCAGAGGAAGGCATTCGTGCCGGCAATACTCGAGCCCAGAGGAAGGCATTCGTGCCGGCAATACTCGAGCCCAGAGGAAGGCATTCGTGCCGGCAATACTCGAGCCCAGAGGAAGGCATTCGTGCCGGCAATACTCGAGCCCAGAGGAAGGCATTCGTGCCGGCAATACTCGAGCCCAGAGGAAGGCATTCGTGCCGGCAATACTCGAGCCCAGAGGAAGGCATTCGTGCCGGCAATACTCGAGCCCAGAGGAAGGCATTCGTGCCGGCAATACTCGAGCCCAGAGGAAGGCATTCGTGCCGGCAATACTCGAGCCCAGAGGAAGGCATTCGTGCCGGCAATACTCGAGCCCAGAGGAAGGCATTCGTGCCGGCAATACTCGAGCCCAGAGGAAGGCATTCGTGCCGGCAATACTCGAGCCCAGAGGAAGGCATTCGTGCCGGCAATACTCGAGCCCAGAGGAAGGCATTCGTGCCGGCAATACTCGAGCCCAGAGGAAGGCATTCGTGCCGGCAATACTCGAGCCCAGAGGAAGGCATTCGTGCCGGCAATACTCGAGCCCAGAGGACGGCATTCGTGCCGGCAATACTCGAGCCCAGAGGACGGCATTCGTGCCGGCAATACTCGAGCCCAGAGGAAGGCATTCGTGCCGGCAATACTCGAGCCCAGAGGAAGGCATTCGTGCCGGCAATACTCGAGCCCAGAGGAAGGCATTCGTGCCGGCAATACTCTAGCCTAGATCCAGGCAATATTTGACCTGGTAGGTCATCATTTGTCGGCAAAATACTTTGAACCTATAGATAAATATTTGTCGGAGGCGATACTTGAACCTTGAGGTAAATATTGGGTGTGGATTTACTTCAATGAAGAAACAAAGCTTAATTATTCTTAACCATGTGTTCAAATACCTGCCTGCTAGGTAGGCTATTTGGGGGTAACTTACACCTCTACTGGAGACGCGGTCAGTCTTTCCCATCCATCGATAGTCTAAGGGTTAAAGCTGAAGCATTTCTGATGGAAATGTTTGAAAAGTCAAACGGCCTTCAGCAATAGAAGGACCTTTTCAGGGCACAGAACAAACAGAAATTGAAAAAAAAAAAAGTAATAATAATCAACCCTTCCTCACCAGGCATTTTAGAAGCTGAACAGGGCTGGGGGTAAGGCCTGAGAAATGGAGGTCGGCAAAGTAGGCACATAAAACAAAAACAGAATGTTAGAGTAAATATTGACCGAAAATGAATAAAAACAACCACCCCTTCTCTGCAAAGAATGGTACTCCACAAGCCTCCGCCACCCAGCGCCAGAGAAAATAATTCACAGGGAGAAAGACAGGCAGAGCCAACTGGTGACTTATTGAGGCATCAGTTCCTAACCTCTGAAGTTCTCTCTCAACATTAGCAACATACCAGGGAAAGGTTATATGGCTTCCTCATCCAAGCTTGGAAAGCCAGTCTTGTCACCAGAGCAGGGGGGAGTGTGGGGAATGAAAATAAAGGCAGGACACAAACAGAATGGAATTAATTAGAAGACAACCATATCGCCTTCCCCACCCAACACGCATAATGAAACAATAATGAGAGAGAGAGAAATATATATATATATATATATATAGATATATATATATATAGATATATAGATATGTTTTTTTCAATCTCTTATGGAAGCTTTAATAAAAGAGAAACATGTTAGATTGATAAAGGTTTCCTAATGTGTTCTTTGTCTTAAAAAGGGGGAAACGAGAGAGGAAAACGTATTTGGATCAGTTAAGAAACGATCCTAGTTTGAGAAGTAAAGAACTAATAAAGATCACTGGAGACAGAAAAAAAAAAAGGAAAGAACTCATGAATGGTATTCAAGTTTACTTAAAAGAAAGAAAAATTATGTACCTTTGTGTGTGCGTGTGTGTGTGTATATATATATATATATATATATATATATATATATAAAATGGACTCTCTCGTCGGTTTTGACGTATGAGGATCTGACAGCTTATTGATTCAGTTATGAAATTTTGTGCGATAATCTTAAGTGGCATTTAAGACCAGCTAGTGATCTACTAAGGAGGCCACATATGGAGCAAGTGTGCGGATCGAGATGAGATCACTGTTAGATTGGCTGACCTTTTAGATCTTGCCCTCGCTTCTTGAAGATGATTCGAACAAGCAGATTGAAAATTGCTGAGTCCACTAAAACACGTTGATCTCCATTCTACCCGCTCCAAGGCTAAGCGCCCAAGGGTGTTATGTGGTATCTGCTGACAAGTTGCTTTTCAGCTTGTCTTTGTATCTTAGCCATAGGCGTCCCACATTCCTGTAGCCTTGATATATATGTTATTAAAACTTATTAAAGACTACGGAAATCTTTCTTTTAGTTTTTCTTGCTTTCTCACAAGTTTCTTTATATTTGGTTCTAAGTTGCTGAAAAAAGACTCCAGTCCTTGTATTTTTGCTGAGCGCTTTCGATTGTCATCTACCATCATCATGGTTGTATCTTTGGGTCTGAATTAGGTTACTTTTTTTATTCTTTATAGATAATATTTTTGGGTATTCAGGCAATTTTGTCGGGTTATTTCATTAGCAAAAAGGTGGGAGTGGTAATTATTAGTTGGAGGATTAGTTATTAAATATACCAATTAATTTTTAATTTTCTATATGTACTTAATCATGAAAATTAAAAAAAAACAACTAGCTATAATTTCTTAGGTCATTGTAAGTTTATACTTTCAAAATTGAGAATGATTACAAAACACTTTCACCTTCCTTTTTATAGGCAGAAGCACATGCTGGGATTTTTTCCTAGACAATAAAATAGTCCCGATCTGTCTTGTTTGGAAGGCAGAATGCTTGGTTTGCTTGTCCAAACTTGCTCTTACGTGTCAACCCCAATTCTTAGTTTGTAAACTTTTTGCCTTATTAGTGTTGCTTTGCCTTATTACTGTTAATTTGCCTTGTATATATTGTTTGTTTGTTTTATATTATTTTTTGATCTGTTCTTTTCTTTTTCTTGCGAACTTTGTCAATTCTGTTTGTTGGGCAGTTCTATCACTTATTTTACATTTTACTATGGCTACTCACTCCACAGGTTATGAACCCAGCAATAGACTCTTTGTCAATTCTGCTTGTTGAACAGTTATGTTACTTATTTTGCATTTGACCATGACTACTCATTCCACAGGTTATGATCCCAGAAATAAACCCTTTCAACAGTAATGAATCAAAATACGAACAATAGGAGAAAAGACATGTGAATCCAAAAATTATACGAAACAATCTCAGCAATATTTGAACATCCCAATGAAGGGTACTGTGAAAAGAATACAAATATGTTTACTAAATTAATCCAATTTTTCAATAATTGAAATCTGTTTTATTTTTTGCTCTGTACATTTTCTGGTTATTGCAAACAATTCTGTTTGTTGGGCAGTAGCGTTATTTATTTTACATGTGAGCATGGCCACTCACTGTATTTTTTTCTTTTTTTTTATATTAAAAAAAAAAAAAAAAAAGAAGTTTTATTTACTTCCATATAGTCAAAATCATTTTATAGCAATAGGAGTAGATAGGTTTTCCTATCGTCCAGTTCACACCCCTTCCTGGTTTTTTGAGCAGGAGTAGAGGTTTCATCCTTGTTTAAAGTCTACTTCAACTCTATATTTCCAACTATACTTTTATTCACTAATTAAATGCTGATCTCTTTAAGTCTAGACTTAGCCATTATCTTTCCTGCAAATCTCGAATTCTTGTTCTTCAATTTCCTGCAAATCTCGAATTCTTGCCCTTCAATTTTTGTTCTTTCTTACATTAATACAACACCTCACAGTAACCTTCTACCTTGAGTTGCTCTTGGGCTTTGAAATAGGTGAACATTAGAAAAAAATACTAAAGATAATGGACAATAGAAAAATGGATCAGATTAATCAACGGTGTTCAAGTTTGCTAAAAATATGTAGCAGATATTGTCAGTCTTCAAAAATACAGAAATACACACCATCTACATTCAAGTTTATCCAGTGTGCCGATCAGCCTTTGATTCTGGGCCAAGCAATTATTAATTTATTATATCTCACATAGATGTTGGCTCTCCCCCACCCCATCACTAGTTATTCACCGTAATGGAACAATATGTCTGACTGACAAAGCATTATCTACATATGGCTATCTTGTGATGACGGGGTAGGGGTCTGCTTTGGCTGCAGCTTAAACGCTGATATCAAATTATCAATATCAAAATATCGATGTCGATTAAAATATGTGCGAAAATATCAAAAAAAAAAAAAAAAAGCTTTCAAAAGTTTCTGTCAAGGCTGACAATGAATGTAACAGTATTTGTTGCCAATACTTGTTTGAAAAGATAGTTATAGAGGAGTGGTTTTCATTTTTTGACACACCCAATCCAATTTGGCATGTCAAGAATCAAATTCATGCTTTTCCCAAGGAAATTAGGGCTAAGCAACCACGAGTAACTGGGTTCTATAGCCTTGGATGGCAACCAGTCTATGATAAGGACAAATCTGAATTCAAAATCTGCATAGAGTTGTTTATAGACCTTTTGGCATAGGGTGCATTTGAGAACATTTTTTGTCTATCGGATTAGATATTTGAGAAATCTCATCGGAGAAAAATATGCACCCTCCAGCAGGACTTGAACCTGTGTCCCCCTATGGAAAACTGTCATGAGATCTGACATGCTTTGACTTCTCGGCTACAGAGTGCATTAATGACCAAGCAAAATTGCAGGAGAGCAGATATTTTTTCTCTAATTTCTCAAATATGCAGGCCAGGAGATGAGGATAAATAAATATGCTGCATTCGGGTTTTCCGAAAAGGGAGGTCAGTTTTGAAAAAGTCTTTGCAACTATCTGTCTATATTTCTAAGATGAGGTATTATGTACACTATTTACATTGATCAGACTATCATCCTCATCTTTGTTGCCATATTTATCACAACGTTTCAGCCATTGTATGCTCCGGCCTTCTTCAGGTGGTTTGAATGTCGAACTGAACCCTTTATTTCGCTCACTGAGGTAGACTGTTCTAGTTCCACATGCCATGTCGTCAGTTATCTCCTGTTAATTCCCCACTGTTGTCCATCCCATTGTTATCTGCTGTGCCATGTGGCCTCAAGGACACATGGCACTGTGGATAACGGCATTAGTTAGATCCAGTGACAGGACCCAAACAGTGCAAGTTCAATATCCGCTTAAGGCAGTGGAGAACTTGGAGAAGGGAATTAACAGGAGATAACTGATATCCATTAAACATAGCACATGGAACTAGAACAGTCTACTCCAGGGTAGACTGTTTCAGTTCAACATTCCAACCACCTGAAGAAGGCTGGAGTGTACAACAACCGAAACATTGTGATAAACATGGCAACAAAGATGAGGATGATATTCCAAGCAATGTAAATAGTGTCTTTGGAAGTATAATTATATTATATGTCTGAGTACTCTGGCTGTTGGTTCTAAGAATTGAGTTGCTGTTCTTCATATCAACAACAAGAGAGACCATAGGTGTGTGTGTGACTCTCTCTCTCTCTATATATATATATATATATATATATATATATATATATATATATATGTGTGTGTGTGTGTGTGTATAGAGAGAGAGATAGAGAGGTGGGGAGAGTGAGAGATAAGCAACTGAGAATTTAATATTAACATAACTATTTAGACATATGTATATTTATTTTAGTTTTAATCCTTTCAAGTCCACGAATTAATTTCTTGACGTTGAAAGTTTATTCACAAATGTCTCATATATATATATATATATATATATATATATATATATATATATAAAACCATAAAGAATATCTCCAATAAACCATCTCTCCCTCCATTAAAAATTCATCCTAATATTTTAAGTACTCTTGTTATGCACCACAGAAGTTTCTTTCTATGACGATAAAAATAAGATATACGTACAATGTGATGGTGTCGCTATGGGTTCCATTCTAGGACCAACTTCTGCATGACTAACTTAAGAAATAACATAATACCACAAGGAAACTCTCTATTTACCCACGATATATCAATGACATTCTCATTTTCATTAAAGACAGACAAAATACATGAACAAAATCACTTTAAAAAATCTCTACTTAAGATCAAATAAAAAGTTAACAATGACAATAAAATCTCGTTTGTTGATGTATTGAGAGACACTAATAATAATACATTTAGTACCTCCCCATATAAAAAAGCACCTAGCATAAATATGTGCACATAAAATTGAATGTCTTATTACAAAATACTTATTATATTGATTTTTCAAGCGTAGCTTAGATGTGGCACAAGGCCAAAAGTAGGGGGAACCCAGTAAGTGTCGAACTCACTACTCAGTCATAATTGTTCTAGCGAGACAAGCTTGCTAACCATTACACCACCTCGAGGTCCTATAATATAGCTATATGAAACTTAATAAACCGCGCAAAAGCAAACTCCTCAACAAGAAAGTTTTCTATACTGAATTAAAAAAATATTAAACAAACCCTCATTAATAATGACTTTTATTAGGAATATAAACAACTAAAAATGAAAGCAATACATCATCAATACTAAACATATCAATCTACTATACCATAATGAAATGCATTCTAACTATAAACAGGAGGAAAAACTTCTAAAAAGACTCATAAAACTAATATACGCCCCACCAATCCCAGTAAAAAAAAATAAAATTAATTAAATACCAAATTTAATTCAGTCAACCTTGTTGTCCAAAGTAACTCTACTACATCAACTAGCATCTTACAAAAGACCAACATTGTACATCAATTTAAATGTCCTTTGGGAGATTGCATATCTGATAAAAATATTAATACATCCATTGGTTTTGCAACAATGACAAGAAGGCTTACATTTTATTTGAATGATCATAATCATAGTTCAATGTCAGAACATTTAAAGCAACGCTAATGTTCACATTCACAGTTTAGACATATATTAGTCAAAAATACATCAGTGCTTCATCAAGGTAGGCAAAAACTTAAAATTCTGGAAGGTCTCTGTTGTGGTAAACCCACCTGCAGTAGAACAATCCCTTCCTCCTCTCATAAATACTGAGAAGCAGTGGGGTGAGCAGCGGAGACGCAGTGTTAAACTACCGTTCGGATGTACACATATCTGCTTATTACTAACACTCTTGCTTTGTATATATTCTGTATTTCAACACACTTCTTCAACCTACATTCGTCTTCCATGTCTTTCTTTCTGGCCTGTAAACAGGCCACAACAGTCTTTATATAAGAGAATTGCAGTCAAAAATAAAGTCAACTATTAGTATAGCAACAAAGTACTTAAATGTTTGTAGCAGCAAAGTATTATATAGAAAATACTAAATTAAAATACTAAAGTATCTGTCTATATTTCTGAGATGAGGTATTATGTACACTATTTACATTGCTTGGACTATCATCCTCATCTTTGTTGCCATATTTATCACAATGTTTTGGCTGTTGTATGCACCAGCCTTCTTCAGGTGGTCAGAATGTCAAACTGAACTCTTTATTTTGCTTGCTGGGGTAGACTATTCTAGTTCTACGTGCCATGTCTAATGGATGTCACTTATCAGTTATCTCCTGTTAATTCCCTTGTCCAATTTCTTCACCAGCTTAACAAGGCATTGTCCTCAAGGACACATGGCACAGTGGATAAAGGCATGCCTTAAATCCAGTGACAGGACCCAAAGAGAGTGATTTCAATACCATATATATATATATATATATATATATATATATATATATATATATATATATATATATATATAATTGTATATACAAGGATAAATAAATATGCTGTTTAATAAATAAATGGAGTATCTACTGACATATGAGTATCCACTAAGAGTATATTTATATGGTTTGTTTAACGGCATATCAACACCTCAATGGGTTATTTAATACTGACAAGAGTTTTAGGATAGGTTTGTATGAATAGAATATGTATTCTTTGTAAGAAATCAGCTTGTAGATTCGGTTTCATTGATTTATTGATGTTGATTTTTTTTTATTTTTCAAAAATGTATAGATGGTAATTTGTTTTTTTAAATGTCTATATGTTATGGGACCTTACACATAATAACATAATGGACTATTCCATACGTAATAAATTGCACCTCGAGAGGAAGCAGGGAGTACCGTCTGAAGTCTGGAGTGAAGTCCGTCAGTAGTCTGTCAGTCAGTGCGAGCGAGTCAGTCAGTCGAGTCAGAGGAAGTCCGAAACAGAGTCACGTTCAGACAATTACTACTAAACCTGATTGTTCGTACTAACACTTTCTACTTCTCTGTATATATTCCTGTTTGTAATATATCTGTGTTATTCCATATCCGTATTAGAGTTCTTCTTTATTGGTTCTACATTGGACTATCACCGTGGTACAAGGAACCGGACCATAACACTAACACTTTCTACTTCTCTGTATATATTCCTGTTTGTAATATATCTGTGTTATTCCATATCCGTATTAGAGTTCTTCTTTATTGGTTCTACATTGGACTATCACCGTGGTACAAGGAACCGGACCATAACACTAACACTTTCTACTTCTCTGTATATATTCCTGTTTGTAATATATCTGTGTTATTCCATATCCGTATTAGAGTTCTTCTTTATTGGTTCTACATTGGACTATCACCGTGGTACAAGGAACCGGACCATAACACTATATAACACCTTAATACTGTTGGGGGACAAATTATAAAAGAAAATGTATTAAATTTGCATTTTTTATTGAAAATCACACTAAAATTATTGCACTGTATAACATATTACATCATAATATAGCTAAATTGTCCAGTTTAATTTCCTTTTGAAGTAAATGAAGATTTTATTTAATGGCACAATGATTTAGTAATAATGTGCTTGTGCAATGAATCTTGTCCATATACAATTTGTATAGCTTCAGAAAATTATAAATTTTATAAGGTTGTGCTGTAAGGCTTTCACTGATCACCAGAATGAAATTCCAACACTACAACTTTTAACCTAAATGTAATCTTTAAACTGATTTCCTCAAAAACCATTACCGATTTGTAAAAAAATAGTTTGCGTTTTTATTTATCATATCAAAACCCAACTTGCAAATTGAGTGCAATACCACAGATCCAAGACCGACTGGCTTTAATATGCACGTATGTGTGTCTGTGTCAGTTTTCCAGCTTCATAAATACAAATATATATGGTTAGTATAGTAAAAAGTGTGGAACAAAGATTACATAGTCTCTCTCGGTATATTTCTTCTTTGTAGTATTTTGGCTACTGTAGTGGTGGTGCTATGTCCTGATACTAGTAAGGACTATCAATCATGCTGAGACCAGATACTAGACATACACTTGCAATGTCCTGGATAACCAAACATGACCTTTCCAGAAAGCAGCACAAACAGAATAAATAGATTATCAGAGATGGGCACTTAATTTGAATTTCAAGAGCTCCATTTATTGGCTCTGGCTGGGGTGGATAGTCATCGGGGTGGAAGCGATTAGTCAATCAGTATTGGAGCGGGGGGGGGGGGGGTAGTAGTGGGGGTGTTGAGGAAAGATAGACATCTAATTTATCTGACAAATCCATACTGAATTCTGGCCAAATGCAGTGACAATGTCTTTTTTTTTTTTAATTTGCAATCGCTATTCTTACCATTTGGCTGTCCCGGACGACCCTGTATTAATATTTATGTTGCACTCTGCCCCCCTCGCAACCAACTTTTTTTTTCTATTGAGATAAACTGAATGCAAATGTTAAGCTCCAAATGAAGCGGGTCTCTCAGGATGGGTTAATGGCTAACTAGCCAAATTCAATTGACTATTAGCACTATATAGTAACTTCTATCCTCACTGGGTACCCATATACAAAATTCAACATTAAATAACCCGACGAGGCTCATATTTTAAAATCAACAAACATCACTCAACAAGGAAGAATGTTTAACAATCTTTTCTGGTTGACCAAGATAGTGAGCATGATTCTCATATAAAATTCAATATTAAATAAAACATAAAAAGATTAACATATCATAAAATCACCCACCCTAACCCTGAAATCTCTGGCAATGCATTTTCCTAGTAAGAATCATTTGTAGGTGCCCTGGTATGGGGGTAACGGTTAACGAGATCTATTGGCCGACTTTTACTACATCCTAGTCATTTTGATTCTCACTATGTGCCCCCATACTAAATTCAACATCAAATAACTGATAAAGTGTCGACATCATAAAATCAACATACCTAATTTGGTATGGGATAATGGTTAACGAGCCTAGTCTTGTTATCCATTACTAGTGAGTATTAAGCTTGATCCTCACTGTGTCCCACATAAGAAATTCAATATTAATGAAATAAATGCTGACCCATTATAAAATCATCCTACCTAACTCAGCATCATGTGATGTTTAACGAGGCTAGTGTTGCTCAACACTAATACTAAGTACGGAATTGGATCCTCAATTTTGACATAAAAATTCCACTCTAATTAAAAGAGAAAAATCACCAAGATGAAAATGTCTAGAAAGTGCTAGAAGGTTTATCCAGAGTAAATTTGCATCCAGGGTCTTAGGTTACATTATTCTTGACAGATCTTCTGTTAATAACAAAGATGATGGAAACAAAATAAAAAAGATTCTCATTGGAATTGGCTAAATTATATATCAAAAAAAACATTTATATATAAAAGACATACCTTTATCTAGAATTTTAATTTCTTAGTGTCACTCATTCATGGACTTGTGTAATTACATGAATGTAAACAAAAATTGTTTGATGAAGTCCTAAAGGTTGAAACACATCACACAAAAAATTTTCCACTTTGTTATACATCTTCCCTCCCAAATTGTTCTTGATATATAAAAAATTATACAATGTTATTATATAAAAAATATAAATTTTAGGTTTGCTATATTTATGGAATAAAGTGCTCAATATAAGGGATAGAGCGGATGTAAATATAAATATAAAAGTGAACATTAAAGTCAACACTAAGAGACGACAGACTGTTTCATGCTAAATGCAAATCATTAGGCCACATGTGTTGTTTTTTCTCGACAATTTATATATATGAATCAGTGGTGAATTGTGGGTCGTCTATTCTAACGGTTATTTTGGCAAGAGTGGTTTGTTAATTCATTTATTATTTACTTTATCTGGATAAAATTATTTTACTTGTTGCTTATTTATTCTTTTCAGTTTTCAGTAGTAAAAATTTGTTTTTGTGCCTGCATTTTGACATGAAACATTGTCCCCACTGGGTGTTGACTTCAATGTACACTTACACACACACATTATATATATATATATATATATATATATATATATATTTCAAACAGTACAGAAGTGTATTAAGGCAATAAAAACAAGAAATTTTATATTGAATATTATAGTGAATCCTTCGCCAAGCGTATTTCATGTAGTTCACGTGAGTGTTATTTTGCAGCCAACGTTCGTGTTGTCTTTCAAACTAAGCCCGTACTTCCGTCTATGTGTAAAGATGTTCTACCCCACCCCCAGCATATCCTGTTATTTACCATTTCAAATGTAGTTGTGGATGCGATTACATAGGTAGAACGACACAGCGGTTGGACGTTAGAATTAAACAACACGTACCTGCTATAATACTGAATAATTTTTTTCGTTGGGTGACACCATTCGTAACACGTATGGGTCTTCGATTGCGGATCACTTTATAAAGAATCCCACTTGTGCGATGGATTTCAGCGTGAACTGGTTTTCCGTTTTGGCCAGTTCGCACTCATTATTCCATCTTAAGGTGTTGGAGACGCTTTACATCAGGTTCAGGCAACCTACTCTTTGCCAACAAAGAGATTGTTTGCTTGGACTTGCTGTGCTGCGTTTCTAGCATCGTTGTAGGCATAATTTTTATAATAATTTATTTCTCCCTGTCCAATCATTCATGTCATCCATAACAGACTTTTTCTTTTTCTTTTCCTCATAATTTTAGTTCCCCGTTAACAGTTCTGATGAGAGGGGACGAAACCAGTCGACTGGTGTATGTTTTTGTTTTAAATCTATCATGGTCTACAATATAAAATTTCTTGTTTTTAATGCCTTAATATATATATATAATGTTTGGTCCTTTAGGCCCGAGGATGCCTGTCTACTGGGGCAGCAAGCTAATCCTCGTTGCAGACGCCTGCTCAGGCATATTTGTTTTTGTTCAACACTTACAGAGACCACCTTTGGTTTATACTGCTACTATGCTGAATGGAGCTTAGTTACAGTTTCTGAGAGGGAGAGTGTTATCTAGCATGATCAACAGTCTGAACAAGGCCAGCACACTGAAACCCTCGGTCACGATGGCTTGTGATTTTGTGCTAGCACAACCAATGATGGCTCCCAAGGGTTCCATCTACCCAATTTCACTCACAATCTGAGGGTATGGTTGTCATGCACTTGCCAAAGATGACACATGCTGGGATCGACACCTCCAGACCAAAATACCCTTCCTGAAAAATCAACTATGGCGGGACATGAACCCGGGTCTCATGATCAGTCAGCAAACGTTCCAACCACTTGGCCATGTGTACTGTTCTTACATTTGTGTTTGAGTGATTTTAATTCCACTTATTGTTTTCTGTTCTCATAGCAGGAGATGACAACACTATTATGAAATTCAAACACAGTATTTTTCAGGGATTGGTCACCCTCATTGACAGGATAAACTTTTCGTACAGCAAATGGAGTTTCATACATGATAAAATATAGGTGACAAAGGTTAACTGTCATTGTTAATTTTCAAGAGATGGACTGAGAGGTTATGACTTTGAAATACAATAGAAACTTTGAACTCATGTTTGGCACGCCGATTAAGTATGTCGACCAAGTGTATTTAATAATTAATACATAAATGCATAATAACAGAAGTAACATTTGATCTTTTGGAAGTGGCCTGCAAATAATGCCATCAGCTTATCATAGAGAGAAATAAAGGATTGGACTCTTGTTGCAGTGCAAATGATTTCAGCGGATAGTCAGTGGTCAGAAATGAAGGTAAGCATGATAGTTTGGTTTGCTTTGTTTTACAGCATATCAACATCAATGGGTTAGTTAGTGTTGGCAAAATCTTTATATATATATATATATATATATATATATATATATATATATATATATATATAGATAGATAGATAGATAGATAGATACACACACACAGTATAACCCGGATATAAGAGAGTTGTCGGGACCGGAGAAGAAGTCTTTTATATCTGGGTTTCTCTTATATCCAGGTTACACTGTGTGTGTGTATATATATATATATATATATATATATATATTTGGTTGGATAGATGTGAGTTTTGAGCGCTTTCTAATAAGTACCGTGCATATTATATATATATATATATATATATATATATATATATATATATATATATACATACACACACCCACACATATATATATATTAAGTTGGTGCAAAAATAATGATATAATAATGTCGTTTTTTGACGTATTTTTTAACGTCAAAAAACGACATTATTACGTCATTATTTTTGCACCAACCTAATATTTTCAAAAATGTATTGCTGGTAACCCTAACTCTACTCATAATTATTTTTTTTTTTTTACAAAATATTTCTGGTATTAAAACCTATCTTTACACTTTCACAGCGCTTTGACCCCAGATTGGGGGTTAACTACTTGCTCATAGATGAGACCCTAACAGGTGCCACCAGCCCGGGTCAGGGTGGACCTGGGAACACCAGCAATTAAGAGATGGTTCCACGCTCCTCAAAACCTCCTGATCACAGGCCTTGCTGCTGGATGTAGTTTATCATCTTACCCAGGACACGGATGTAGTTTATTGTTATACCCAGGATGGGCAAGCATGATAGAACCGAGATATTATTATGTATAATATAAATGAATTACCAATGATATTAAATAGCAGATTTCATGCAACAGTGACCAATTCCTGGTAAACTGCTTTGACTAACAGGCAAATCAGGTGAGGGTGGTCAACGGGTCCAAATTCTTGATAATTTGGGATCTGTCAGTTGTATTGCATGTGGAAATTAATTCCTGGTAGGGTGGACGGAGGAGGTCATCCACAGATCTAATGGCCTTGAAGGCAGTGTCAGTAAGTGCTGTGGGGTGCATCACAGTATGGATATGACATGCAGAAGACATGGTCATCTTCTGGAGACCGGAAGTCTGCGGTTCCAATAATTCCAAATGCCACCAGATAAAGATACCACAGGCCAAGAAAATATGATTACCTCAGTCCCAGGATTATCCATCTAAAAATGCTCACTGCACAGGTGTGGTGGAAAATTCATCCAGACCCACTGATTAGTACCAGCAGAAAGTCTTCTCTTTAGACAGGAAAGAAAATTATGGTGGTGATGATAATCGTTAATGATTTCATTAAAAAAATACTTTGGAAATTAGGAAGAAAGGGATTGTCAGTGGTCAGGAATGAAGGCAAGCATTACTGATAGAATAGGGCTATTATATGTATAATGGAAATGCATTGCTAATGATTTTACTATAAGAATGCATTGAAAATCAGGAAGAAAGGGATTGTCAGTGGTCAGGAATGAATGGAAGCATTACTGATAAAATAGGGCTATTATATATATAATGGAAATGCATTGTTAATGATTTTACTATAAGAATGCATTGAAAATCAGGAAGAAAGGGATTGTCAGTGGTCAGGAATGAAGGCCAGCATTACTGATAGAATAGGGCTATTATATGTATAATGTAAATGCATTCCTAATGATTTTACTAGAGGAATGCATTGAAAATCAGGAAGAAAGGGATTGTCAGTGGTCAGGAATGAAGGCAAGCATTACTGATAGAATAGGGCTATTATATGTATAATGGAAATGCATTGCTAATGATTTTACTATAAGAATGCATTGCAAATCAGGAAGGAAGGGGTTGTCAGTGGTCAGGAATTAAAGAAAGATAGAATAATTAAATTTAAGAACATGAATAAAGCTTTTTTTAATATTTCTTCAAGTATTTTGTTACCAGAAAGTAATGCTTATTTTATAAAATGCAACTTTCATTTGATCTGTCGTATTGCAAATACCAAGACATTCCGCTCCAGTTAATTTATTGCTTAATCAATCTCCTAAGTATTGTTCATCAACATTTTAGAATCATAGAAAATCATAAAAATAGAGAAACTCTTAATATAATCTTCGCCCGACAGAATATTCAAAATTATATAAGGTACAAAAGTTAAAAGACAAAATATTTTCCATGTTTTTCTTTAGACGAGAGAAATTTTGGAATACCATTACATAACAATTCTATATTCAGGCAGGTGTCTTCAGATGCCGTTACCAGTAATGGAACGATTTCCAATGATTGCGTCTAACAATAACACCACCAAGATGAAATCTCTTTTCTTTGGTTCCACCGTTCCATGTTTTAATACAACCAAAACACACTTTTTTTTTTTTTTTTTACTTTTTCAGGAAAGAAAACCCACACCTGCCCATGGGGAAATGTAAGCTTAAAAACTGTGATTCTGTCAATAAAAAGAATTGCAAAAAATCTCTACAACATCTCTTCAAGTAAGAGGCGTTCTTAGTAAGAATAATTTTGTTTCTAACTTACACTTTAAGATTTCCTGAACACAATGCATGTTAATTTTCAGAGTATTAAAATCTTGCAAAAATCCACTGAAATATATGTATAAAATTCTAACAAAAAAGAGATACCTCTTAATAAAGGTTTACAGTCACAAGATGTTGAAACACAAGTCCCTGTGTGACATTAAGCGATGGTCAGTACTTAGATGCGTGAGCCATGCCAGGTGCTGTAAGCTTGTACGTGTTTTTGGTGTAATTGATAATGGCTTGGTTTTATTAATCGGAGAGTCAAGTTCCAATTCTTGTTGGGTTTGTTATATTGACTTACCCACAAATACCCTTCGGAAAGGTATGAACCAACTACTTCTCCCCAACAACTACAAATTAATTATCAAGTCTTGCATCAAACTATTATTATCTACCAAAAATAAAAAAAATTGCTACTATCTAAAATTATTTTAGTTATTTTTTTTCATATATATATATATATATATATATATATATATATATATATATAATCTACACACACATACATTATATATATATATATATATATATATATATAATCTACACACACATACATATTATATATATTAAAACATATATTCTTAAATGTAACAGACAACGAATGTCTATTATGTTTTGTCATGAGACTTTCCAAATGTCGTATAATGGCTTTAGATTCAAGAGAAAATAAAAAACCTGTCCAATATTTGAATATTTCTTTATTATATTGGTTGTCAGTGGAAGCTTTCGGCTTACATGAGCCATCATCAGAGTGGTTATATGGACTTTACAACAGAGATGTTCACCATCAAAGATGACATCCTATCTTGTTTACATAGAAGTTTTTTATGCAATGAATATATATATATATATATATCATATGTATAAATAATATAATGCTAAAAATAAGGAGACATCTTGATAAAAGGCTTACAGCCACATCATGTTGAAACACCAGTTCTGTACAATCACTGAAGTTAAGCAGCGTTGAGTTTGATCAGTATCTATATGGGTGGACTGGTCTGGCATACCAGGTGCAGTAAGTTTGCATGTGTGGGTGGATAATGTAATGGATAATAGTTTGGAATTGTTATACTGGAGAAGTAAGTTTCAATTTCCAGTAAGTTTGTTATATTCACTTACATGCAAATACCCCCAGCTATGGGCTAATTAGTAAGACTTGTATCACTAAACTTAAGCCATTTTTTGAGCCACTATTCATTACACCACCTGCATATCCAAGTTTACAGCATCTGGTATTCCCAAATAGTCACCCATCTAGGTATTGGCCAGGATCAACATTACTTAATTTCGATAATCATATTGGGAATCAGTGTTTCAACATGATATGGCCCGAAGCTTACAAAATTTTAAATAAGTTCAAGTTAAAATAAGAAACATTAGGATTTATTTTATTTAAAGCAGGTAAAGTTTTTTCTGTGTTGCAAAAAAATAGTGTTTACATAGAAAATTTTAAATAATTTCAAAACCGTAGCAGAAATTAGAGTGGCATTTGCCTGAATGGACATTTCACCGAAAGAGAATTCTAATCAAATTTTTTTGGGTCAAACATGACACTCAGCAAAAGAAAATCTGCCATGTGTGTATTTAAAATTCCATTTTTTTTTTTTTTTTTTTTTTTTTAAATAATTTTTTTATTTTTATTTAAATTTAAAATTTTCAGCACCCACTCTCCTTCATGCACACATGTAGGCACATCAACATTTGGTCTGACGATGTCCTAAAGAATGAAATGTGTTACAGGAAAACTTTCTACTTTGTCACAGTTTTTTTTCTCCCTAAAAGAGTTTGGTATAAAAAATCATTTGAAATGTTAAATTTAATAATAGTCGAGATTGTAAAAGTACACAAAAAATAAAAGTTCAAATATGTGGCAGGACATTTGGCCAAATGAACATTTGGTCGACAGACATTCCACCCAGAGTCATTTGGCCGAATGGACACTTGGTTGATGGACATTTCACCGAAAAAGTACAAGTAAAAATAGTAACAAGCAATACTTATTAAAAGTATTTTAATTAGCAGTATTATAAGGTAGAATAGGACTAATAAGTGCCACTGAATTTCAAGTTCAAATTACTAAATCGACATTCAAAGTTATCTTTTCTTATTTCAATATTTGTTTGAGATTCGTATTTTAAAAATATTTGAGATTTGGGTAAAAAGTATTAGGTTGGTGCAAAAATAATGACGTAATAATGTCGTTTTTTGAGGTTAAAAAAAAACGTCAAAAAATGATATTATTACGTCATTATTTTTGCATCAACCTAATAGCACCTAATTATTTAAATTCGTATTTAACAGTAAGATAAAACCTAATTCATCGCTTTAAGATAATGATCATTAAAAGCGAAATTGAAAGATTTTTCATATCGTAAAAGATTAAGATTTTTGCTGTAGTGAAATGTGTTTTTTCTCAAAATACTTATCTTTGAAGTAATATATAAATAATAGATCAAATATATATATATATATATATATATATATATATACAGAGTAGTTTTTAAAAAAAGCCTGTCAAAATAAACCAAATTTATTAATTAATACAGTAAATAAATGTAAATATATGTAGCACATTATGATAAAGAGTGTGATATACATGTAAGTACATCACTACATTTTCGGCTAAACGTTACTTAAATATGCAAAAAAAAAAAAAAAAAGATTTTTATGGAAGCATCTGATGTCGAGTGTGTGTGTTTTTCAATAAATATTTTCATCATCGTTGTTGTAAGAAACTTTTCGCTTCAACCACAAGAATTTAAGCATAGTACTAGATTGGTAACTAGGTCTCATTGTTTTACTGTACTATTCTAATAGTTTCTTTTCTTGAACTTCTCACCTGTGGAACTATTCTGGTTTCTTGATTCCCAGCCACATACAACCTTCAAAAATTTAAATGCAATGTCAATTGCTATCTTATGTCTTTTTGGAACCTGTTCTTTTATTGTCCTTTCTCCTCACTAAAGTCTTCTCATTCTCTTTCACTAACAGTATCTCCTTGCATCTTTGTGACATTATGGCTTTGCTTGGGGTAAAATGATTTAAAAAAAAAAAAATAATAAATTAATTATATTTATTTCAGCACAATATCTGAATATATCCTTTGGTTTTTGCAAGTAAACGTCAGTATGCAGTAAAAAAAATTCTGACAATGTAAAAATATTTTCTGGCTTCAAGTAACCTGTAAAACTGAAAATATTGAGCACCTGTTCAATTCAATAGTCACACGGAGTCAAAGAAATATCGCACTACGTAGAGCGTACACTAGAATTCTGCCCTTATTTGCATAAAATGTTCATCGTAATTACTTGTTGCATGCACAAGACTTACACATTTTGCCAGTGTTCAACAACAGACAAGAAATAAAGATGTTTTTTTTTTCCTTTAAAACCTGTTTTGAAACAAATTTCCTGGTTTTTTTATTTTACAGAAGGTATTTAAATATAATCGGCAATTTTGGCAAATTGCCCAACAAGCAAGAAAGGGAAAGAGAGGAGAAGAAAGACGTCGTCCATGGAGGCGACTGCTAAAGAGAAAGCTGAAAGTATTAACAGTAACATTATGCGGTGGTGTGACAGATTTTAAGGGCACGGGAGTGACTCATCCATCGTCGTTGGATCAAGGAGGAGGAGGAGGAAAGATGATGTGGATAGAGGAAGAACAGAAGTACAGGCAGTTGGGATGATGGTGGAGAATTAAGTTAGAAGCTGGTAGGGTGAGGACGGAGAGAGAAAGACAGACAGAATGAAAAGGGTGAGGAGAAATAAAGGTGAGTGAGAAGCAAGGGGAGAGAGAAAGAATGGAAAAGTGTAGCAGAGTGAGTATATGAGAGAGAGAGCATATGTATGTGGGAGAGTGAGTAACAGGGAGAGTGTGTACATGTGAAGGAGAGTAGCCGAGAGAAAGAGAGAGAGAGATGAAATAGTAGCAGGGAGAGTAAGAGTGCTCGGGAAAGAGAATTGCTGAGAGAGAGAGAGAGAGAGAGAGAGAGAGTTCGGTGAAAGAATAGCAGGGAGTGTCTAAGGAGGGTAAAGAGTAGCAGGGAGTATGGGGAGTGCGAAATAGTAGCAGTGAGCATGTAGGGGAAAGAGGAAACTAGTGTGTGTGAAAAAGAAAGAAAGAGTGTGTATGAATCCGAGAATGACATGGAGTGGAGAGGTGTATCGTCCAAAGATTTATACAACTGGATCAGTCATTTGGATTATATATATATATATATATATATATATATATATATATATATATATTGATGATTAGTAGGGATAATTCCAAGTAGGATATAAATCCACGGAGAGCTCAATGTAATAACAGAACAATTAAATAATGAATACAGAATCCTTAATCCAAATGGATTTTTAAGAATTTTTAATGTATTATACTTGGGATATATATATATATATATATATATATATATATATATATATATATATATATATATATATCCCAAATATAATGCATTAAAAATTCTTTCCCCAAAGCATGCACTGATGTCAAATTGGTTGGGTCTCAATCCTGGCTTGAAGCAATCTCTTGTCTGGCCACATTCAGGAGTTGCGATACAGCAAAATAGTGTTTGTGTACGGCTTATATATATATATATATATATATATATATATATATATATATATATGTGTGTGTGTGTGTATTTATTTATTCTGAGCAGTACTTAGAGTTTTGTAGAAGATACTGCATAATCTAGAAAGATCGACAAAAGTGAGGGGTGCAGTTAATGTGGATATGTGGAAAAGATAATGGTTAACCCTAGACTTGAAGAGTCTAAGCAGCTGAGAAAGCATCCTCTTGGGAGTATCTTCTACAAAGCAGCAGTTCTTAGGAAGAACTATCCGGTTGTAACTTACTCCTTACTAAGGAAACATGAAAGGAATGAGGGTGGTTTTCTTCAATGTATGGCAGGTCTTAGCTGCGAGGATTAGAGTTGGGGGAGGGGGAAGTAAGCATTCTAACTCATTTGAACAATTTCGATGAAAATAGTCATAGAGTAGCAAAAGGCTTACAACAGGAAAATGTCAAGTGTAAAATTGTTTATCACCCACAAGGCTGCATAGTCACTTTTGGACTATCAAGACGGAAAGCAGAAGCTGAGATATGGCAGCATTACTCCATTTACCATCCCATCTGGCTTGCGTAAAGGTTGAATATTGCAGGAGGAGTCAGGTACTGAAGTAGTCCTTTTCTGAAGCTCCACACTTTATCCAGTCTTGCATCCATTGATGGAAGTATTCCTGGAACTCCTTTATGGGGGTTGCAAGCAGCTGCCTCGTCACATTCTCGTGAAATCTTGGCTTGGTTTGGTTTTATCAACCTCAATGGGTTATTTAATGTCGACAACTTTTTCTCCCAGGTAATATTTTTGTTTTGTAAATATCTATTTCTGGAAACATTTTTTTTCAAAAATTTATTGATGGTAATAATTTTTTTACAAAGTATTTCTGGTATTAAAACCTATTTTTACACTTTCATAATGTATTTTACCTCAGTTTTGGGGTTAATTAGTTGTCCATAGCTGAGACCCTAACAGGTGCTACTACCCCAGGTCAGGGTGGACCTGGAACACCAGCAATTAAGAGGGGTTTCCACACTCCTCAAAAACTCCTGATCAGAAGCCTTGTTGTTGGACGTAGTTTATCATCTTACGCAGGACACGGATGTAGTCTATTGCCATACCCAGGATAGCTGAAATCTTGATCCTTTTAAGTTGGATTTGATTTTTGAAAAGGAGAAAGTTGCAAGGGGCGAGATCTGAGAAAATATAGTGGTTGTCAAACCTGGGGAAAGTAGTATGGTAAGACGAGCACACTCTACACACTTTCTTTCCAAGCACTGCTATAAACAGGAGACAAGCGCGCGGATTCTATAACCTAGTGTGTCAAGCCACTTCATGCTGTGTATTTTCGTTCTGTTATCATAGCAAGAGTCCCAGTTCTTTTTATCAGACATCATATATCTCTGAATGTAATGAGAATGAAAATAATATATAAATTCTAAGGTTCACAGCATTAATTCAAAAGAGGGCTCAATACGAGAGTAGAGTAATAATTATTATAATTTTTTTCATATAGATGAAAATTTTATATATATATATATATATATATATATATATATATATATATATGTATGTGTGTAAAACAAATTATCTTTTATTAAATATGAGTCGTAAGTAAAAAGAAAAAAAAAACCTGCTTGCATATGGTGTCTGTTCTTTGAAATCTGAAAAGACATTTTTACACTTGATGCAAGGAAAGTGGTTTGTACTAATATCTGTGACCTTTATGCGGGTTCAAATATTTTACTTAAAATAACAAAATCTGATGAAACTCTAGACATGCAGCAAGGCACACTCAACCAGACAGAACTGGCATTGTTGTTAATACCATCTGAAATAAATCTGCACATATGGAATAAATATATATATATATATATATATATATATATATATATATATATATATATATCTCACTGGTAAACTTCCATCTTGATTTTATTATTTCTTAATATATATATATATATATATATATATATATATATATCACTGGTAAACTTCCATCTTGATTTTATTATTTCTTAATATATATATATATATATATATATATATCACTGGTAAACTTCCATCTTGATTTTATTATTTCTTAATATATATATATATCACTGGTAAACTTCCATCTTGATTTTATTATTTCTTAATATATAAATATATATATATATATATATATATATATATATATATATATATATCACTGGTAAACTTCCATCTTGATTTTATTATTTCTTAATATATATATATATATATATATGTGTGTGTGTAACCTTGACACTGAGAATACATAACATTGAACTAAGAACATGTTTAAGGTTACACCAGAATGTCTGCAATTTTGTTTCTGCAAAAACTCATTAAAAAAGAAAGTTTTATGCAAAAATTTTGTACATACACAAGATACAGATTTGTCAAACAGCGTCTCCCTTCTTTCTGGTGCATAAAAAACGTATAGGCATACCCTAATGTCTACAGTTTTCTTGCTCCCCACACTTTTGTTTTGCAAAAGGACAGAGTAAAAAATGTTTTGAGGGCTACATTATGCAAAGGTGATTAGAAAGAATGAAAATCTAACATCCTCATGCTTTTTGTTTTGATCATCAAGTTTTATCCAGTTGTTCTCCAGCCATTTTCAGGTGGCTGTTTAGTCCCATCTATAAAAAGGACCAATGTTTGCCTATAGTCTCACATATACAACTGACCAATGTTTATCATTAGACTTGCTACTGTAATGAATGCAGAAAAAAAAAAAAAATATATATATATATATATATATATATATAATTATTTACCCGCTGCCCCATGCAGAAAGATGTGGCACAAGGCCGAGTTTAAAATAGGGTATCCAAGTCCATAGGCTCGGGCAAAAATTCCCTATAGACCACATAAAAACGGAGTCAGTTTCCCGAGACGAGACTCTACCCTTTTGCAGAGCCTTGTCTGGGGGATACCCTCTGACATAATATATATATATATATATATATATATATATATATATATATATATATATATATATATATATATATATATATATATATATGTATGTATATATATTTAGCTGTCAGTCTTACTTTAAGTACTGCTCACTTATTGGTCATCAAATTTCCACAGATGACAAGTACACACTGCCTGGCCCAGTGATTGAACAGATCCCTTTGTTTAATCAACGGAGACTGTTCTCGTTCCACTGCCCATGTCTCGGGATATCTCATCTAGTTCTCATTTTAGTACAACTCAGTTATGGTTCACCCTGTAGGTTACCCAGATCATAACATTTTGGCTGTTGTGTTCTCTGGCCTTCCTCAGGATCATATAGATCTTGTTAACCTACAGGGAATTCTGACCTGAACCCTTTATTCAATCTATGGGGATAGACTGTTCTCGATCTATTGACCATGTCTAGGGACATCTTGTCTAGTTCTTATTTTTAATACTGCTTCATTTATTGCTCGCCCTATAGGTTACTCGGATCGATATATTCAGGGAATTCTGAACTGAATCCTTTATTTAATCTACAGGGCTAGACTGTTCTTGTTCCACTGCTCATATCTAGGGATATCTCGTCTAGTTCTTTTTTTAGTACTGCTCAGTTATTGCTCATCCTGTTTCAAGTGAGTACACACTGCCAGGCCAAGGGATTGAACTCACAATTACTCTATCCTCATATGTGCAGCAGCAACAGCATCATCAGGCAGGTTAGGTTTAAGGCTTCAATTTCTCCACAGAGAATTGCCACACAGGTCAATAGCCTGGTGCATTAAAATGTCAGTTCACTAGCCATTTTCAAGAAATTTTTATCCTGCTGTATTAAATGGCGTGCAATTGCTGAAATGTACATACTGCCTGCTCCAAGGATTGAACTTCCAATTACTGTATCATCAAATCCACATTAAGGTCATTGTAGCCTTCAACCCAACCTGCTCATTGACGATAAACAACTTGTCAAAATGGTCAGAATGCTACAAGGAATTTTTATGCTCGGTTTTGAACAATTGCATTTATTTATTGACAAGTGAAGAAATGTCATTGTAACAACTTTTTTCTCATGTTGCGTAAAGTTGATCCTGCATGAGACCAGAGATGACAAACCACTTAATGAATCATAGTTTGCCAAGCCCACAGAAATAAATGCCCCCACACTGATGAAACTATATAAGCGATCATCTCTGACAGCATTAATTTCATAATTAACAGTCAACAGTGATCCAAGTATTAATTATGGAGGCTTTGCTTAGCTCCGGGAAGACTGTTGTATAAATTATTTCTGTTCAGCTGACGAGCGAGTAATATTTGATTGTTTTTGAAGCACTATTTTGTTTTAACAGCTTTTGTAGATTGTTTAAAGCTAGAAAAATATTTTTTAGATCGTAAAGAATTGTTTTGGAAATGATAATGATAGGCTGATACAAGTTTTACTAATTAACCCATAGTGAGGGGTAGATGTAAATTCATACCTTTCCCAAGTGTATTTGTGTGTGAATATAACAAACCCGACTGGATTTTTTTTTAATCAATTCACCCCAAACAGGGTGATAAAACTGCTAAGACACAAGAAAAGAAACTGAATCCTAAACAGAAAACAAGGGATAAACCTCTACTCCTGTCCAAAAGTCTGAGGAGGAGTGTAAACCAGGCAATATTCAAACCTTATGTATACCTATTAACGGAAAGTAAAAAAAGTAACACAGTGGGTGAGGGCATTGGTTAGATCCAGTGACAGGACCTAAAGAGTTATGAGTTCAATCCCCAGTTAAAGCACTGGAGAACTTGCTGAGGTGAATTAACAGGAGATAACTGATAACTGACATCCATTAGACATGGCACATAACAGTCTACCCCAATGAGCAAAATAAAGGGTTCAGTTCGACATTCCAACCACCTGAAGAAGACTAGAGCATACAACAGCTGAAACGTGATAAATATGGCAACAAAGATGAGGATAATAGTCCAAATAATGTAAATAGTGTACATAATACCTCATCTCAAAAATATAGATCAATACTGAAGTAAATAAATAGCAAATAAAATTTCAGAATTCAGGCAGAGCCTCTCAAGGTAGAGGGCTAATGTGTGGTGTTGTATTAGTGTAAGAAAAGACAAGCCTTACGAGTATAAAGCTGAATCAGACTTTAGAAGGAAACGTAAATCCAATCCTAAACAGGAAACAAGGGATAACCCTCTACTCCTGTTCAAAATACCAAAAAGGAGTGTGAACAGCTGTCATCCATTACACCACCTGCACATTCAAGAATCTGGTATTTCAAAGCAGTCACCCATCTAGGTACTAACCAGTCTCAATGTTGTTTAACTTCAATAGCTAACATTTTGGAGAAAAAACAGCAAAATTCATCAGCTTTTTTTTTTATTTTTTTATTTAAATGCCATCTTGGGAAAGATAAAGCTTTCCAAGGCCTTTACTACAGTTCTAAATACCATATTGTTTCAGAAAATTGACAATCATGGCCCTCCACAGTTTCCATTTCATTATTATGTATGAATTTCGATGACTTCTTGTAAGTGGTTTCCTGTGTAATTCTGCACAACTATAAATTCATCTGAGAAATATAAAATAAGATTCTAAACATTGAGACTAAAACAACCAAGATGAGGATAACATTTATTACCAACCTTTTCTCATCACCAGTCTAAAACCCTCTCTGGTGATCAGTGAAGCAGGCTGGACCAATCCATGTCGCAACAAAGGTGTTGAACATGGTTGGGATCATTATCTCAATGCGAACGAACCATTCCTTATCTGCATACTATATGCTTACCAGGATTACATACAGTTTTGAATTCACAGTTTTCCTTCTCCGAGAACAGTTTCCACCCAAGGCTATAGAACCCAGTTTGTAATTACTATTTACCCATAGTTGGGGGGAATAGTTGAATTGATACCTTATCGAAGTTTATTAGCACATAAATGAATTCAATGAACTTGATTGGAATGCTTCAATCCTATCCACAGTTTATTATTCTATCTCATGCCTACTTGAGACAAAGGGAGTGAAAATAATACGAAGAAGGGAGAAATATAAATAGTGGCTTGTATGGGGGAGGGGTTCTGTACACAATTGTTAAAAAGAAGTGAGGGAAGGAAAAAGAAAAGATCCCTTCTCTATGACAAATGCTGCCCAAAGCCAACGAAACCTTTTAAATCCCACTTCACCCCCCCCCCCCTCATTTTCCTTGTTGAATGTTTTCAACTTGTTGTTCCACACATCATGTACTGGATCCCAATACATGAACTAAGAGAAAAATGGATTCGATTTATTTCGAGCAGAATGTGTAGCGAGGCCAACTTTAAAAAAGGTGGGGGTCAGCCAAAGAAACAAATCTAACAGGGATGGAAAGGCACTTCTGGAATCAATAGAATCTAAAGTGGGAAATGTTGGTAGGGGCCCTCTAATATTAGGCTATATGCTTATGGAAGGGGGAAACAATGGATGAGAAGAGGGGCACTTTTGAGGGATTGGGTTGGTAATATAAGGCGATGAGTAATATGAGGGGAAAAAAAAACTAAAAAAGGGGTGATATTGATAGAAATATTTGAGGTCGAGTGCAAGGAAGAAAGTGAAGTGGAAATGAATAAAAATGGAAAGCAATATATAAAAAATAAATTAGGGGCCAAAGTGAAAGAAAAATCAAGAGAAGGAGAGTAACAGTGGGGGGAGCGAGAGCAGGAAAAAAAAAAAAAAAAACCCTAAAAAGCAGGGCCTACCTAGGTAGAGAAGAAAAGGACACTACCAAGGAAGAAAACATGCCCACTCAAGCATAAAGATCTTACATAGAGGGAGAAAGAGAGAGAAGTGGCATGGACTTACAGAAGCAAAAAGGAGAGTGGGAAGGCTATAGTGAGAAGTAGATTCAGAGAGAGAGAGGGTGGAGGGAAAACCTTCCCAAGTAAGAGAAGAAGGAAAAGAGGACAACTCTACCAAAGGGTAGAAGAGAGAGAGAGAGAAAGAGAAGGAGGAAACACATTGAGGAGAAAATGGATAAAGAGAAAGAGAGAGGGGGAAACATACTGAGGAGGAGAAGAGAGAGAGGGGGAAACATACTGAGGAGGAGAAGAGAGAGAGGGGGAAACATACTGAGGAGGAGAAGAGAGAGAGGGGGAAACATACTGAGGAGGAGAAGAGAGAGAGGGGGAAACATACTGAGGAGGAGAAGAGAGAGAGGGGGAAACATACTGAGGAGGAGAAGAGAGAGAGGGGGAAACATACTGAGGAGGAGAAGAGAGAGAGGGGGAAACATACTGAGGAGGAGAAGAGAGAGAGGGGGAAACATACTGAGGAGGAGAAGAGAGAGAGAGAGGGGGAAACATACTGAGGAGGAGAAGAGAGAGAGAGAGAGGGGGAAACATACTGAGGAGGAGAAGAGAGAGAGAGGTGGGGGGAAACATACTGAGGAGGAGAAAAATGGAGAGAGAGTGAGAGGTGGTGGAGAATCGTACTGAGGAGAAGAATGGAGAGAAACAGGAGGGAAACCACACTGAAGAGAAACCAACCAACTTCTGTCCACAACGTACTTGTGGAAAATGTGATAATAGACTCATCTGCATGTTAAAAACAGTTAACAATGGAAGTGTTAATAATGAAATGAAAGAAGAAACTAAGTTTCAATAATATCAATAATGAACATGGCCACAATGCATTGACCATGTTCAGAAATTAAAAACATACCCATATATAGATTAATAAAAAAATAAATAATCATCCTTGATAGATTAGACAAAAGTGCTTGGACCTTCATATCATTTCAGTTTTTATACAGTCTATATCCAGAAAAGAAATCACTTCTATGAATGCAAGAAAAGTTTGATAAAAAGCAGTACCTTTTTCAGTTGTCTTCAATGAAACATGTATAAAAGAGGGATTGTTGCCCAATTACACAATTTATATATCACATATATATTAAAGGACAAAATCCCAAATTACCTCATATGTGGGGGGGTGGATTTCAACCAACAAGAAGTAAATTCTTCTCAGTAGTGGAAATAGATCTATACCCCCCCCATGTTAGATAATTTGGGGTTTTGTTGTATAATTGATATGCTCTGTTATAATAAATACATTGAGTTCTTTTTGTAGAGCAGTTTTAATATTTGAGATTACTAAGATCCACTTGGATTTTATACCAATGGATTTATTACCTGTACTCTCTCTCTCTCTCTCTCATATGTATATATATATATATATATATATATATATATTAGGTTGGTGCAAAAATAATGTCGTTTTCTCACATGGTGGATTAATGGATAGATTGAGGAATCTGAGAACTGATTTTGAATTCCAGTCGAATCCATTACATTCACTTAAAAGGTATTAATCATCTTCTCCCTCTAGGTATGGGTAAATAGCATGGCAACTAGTCTAGGAGGAGGACAACTCTGAATTCAAGACCTGCAGGAGGTTGTTTGGGAAACTTGTGGCATGTAGCGTATCAGGTCTCTCTATTTGGCCCTTTAAAAAGTGTGGTTGGTTCTGCACAAAACCTTCACCACTATAATCAAATCATATGTGCTGGTATATGGGCTGTTGGCTCCTAGGAACTGATCTGCTTGACTATCTTGTTGAATATCATGGGAGAGTCCACAATATATATATATATATATATATATATATATGCTCACAAGTGTAAAAAAAATGGCATACTATTACATGTTTATCAAGAAGACTAATGTTACATCTCTTGGATCATAGGTCTATGAGGACCCATTTAAACATGTGGAGACCTACCATCCTCTTTCTGCAGCATGCTTGTGGAAAATATGACCATAATAGCCTCATCCACATGCAAAAAGTGGTAAAAAATAATGGAATCATTAATAATAAAAGAATAAACCAACTTTCAATAAAGTCAAATTAAAAAATAACTCCATTTCTACATATACATGATGTGCATAAAGTTTGTGTGCACTTTAAAAAATTTATATCTTTATTTGCATTTGTGATAGAAATAATTTGTAAATAGGATTAGAAAGAAGTAAAGCTATATTTTTTTAAGGTTTTATTGAAATTTTATTTAAGTTTCCACGTGTGTTCCATTGTTAGCATTACAAAAGGTAATACGATTTTTCAGTTCACGGAAAACATTTGCCAACTGAATTTACTGAAATCACATTAGTTATTTTAGCTTTCAAATCTTCTAATGAACTAGGTTTGGTTGCATACACAATTGTTTTCACATGTCCGCATAAAAAAAAAAAAAAAAAAAAAAAAAAAAAAAATCTAATGGAGTCAAATCTGGTGAATGTGGATACTAATAAAATGGTACACCCCTTCTGATACTGTTAGGAAATTCCTGATTTAGAAACTAACACACAGAGCAAAGTGACAAGGAGCTCCATCTTGTTGAAACACTGTATAATAACATTTTTTACAGATTATTTCTATCACAAATAAAGTTATAAATATTTTTAAAGTGCACACGAACTTTATGGACACACACACATGTATGTATATATATATATATATATATATATATATATATATATATATATATACACACACACACACGGTCTAGCAGAACGACAACTCTGAATTTAAAACCTGCGGAGGGTTGTTTAGGGACCTTATGGCACATAGTGCACCAGGTCTCTGTAATCGGCCCTTCAAAAAGCATGGATGGTCCTGCACGAAACCTTCACCACTATAATCAAATCTCATGTGCTGTTGTCGGGCCGTCGGTTTCCTAGGAATTGATTTGCTTGACCCTCATACGTCAAATTCGATGGGAGATTTAAGAGTATATATGTGTGTGTAAATATTCTCAGAGTATATATGTAGAAGAGGCAAAATGAAAAGTCAAAAAAGTTCAACATTCCAAACACCCCTGAAGAAGGCTGGAGCATTGTAATATATATGGTGACAAAGATGAGGACAATAGTCTGAATAATGTAAATAATGTACATAATACCTCATCTCAGAAATATAGACAGATACTGAAGGGCCGAAACGTTGTAACAAATATGGCGACAAAGATGAGGACAATAGTCCGAATAATGTAAATAGTGTACATAATACCTCATCTCAGAAATATACACAGAATCTAAGCAATATTCATTTAAAAAAATAAAAATTATTGAATATTACTTGCTAACTTTAATTTTTACCAGACTGTCCTCCACAGGTTTTTACTGACCCTTCAACCATCTGATGACCATTCAAGATTGTTCTCAAATTTACAAGCCTTGATAAACCAAGGACATCCTTGCTTTGTATACAAACATGTGCAACAAAATAAATCCTTACATTAAGTGTCACAGAGTTATTGCATATGATCAAGTTGGTTACATTAACTGTCTTTGCAATACACTCCTGAGGATGATCCTGGAAGAGATCGAACCTACTTGGGTAAAAATAACTATGCTTCCTTCTTTGATGGCTTTCAACTTAACATCAAGAAGCTAATTAGAGAACTAGAAAGGATTATTATTTAATGAAACATGTTTGTATGAAGATATGCTACCTAAACAATATATATATATATATATATATATATATATATATATATATATATATATATACACACACACACACTAACAAAACCAACCGAGAGCATTTACCATTCCACAGCATGACTTATGACCAACAAAAAGAAGAAAAAAAAAAAAAAAAAAAAACAGAAGAAAGAAAGAAAAGTTGATGTTCCCTAAATGTAAACCTAATTTTCTTGATTTTATTTGATAGTGATCAAAGTGATTTGTACACTGACACAGACACCCAACCTAAACCTAAACTCTTCCTAACAAGACAGCCGAGCTATTGCAGAAATCTATGATACCTCAAGGTATCATCGCTCATATAATTGCTAGACTGACTGAAGAGATAAAGGGGGTTCATTGATCATCAAATGCAGTGAGTAAAGCACCCAAGGGATTGATATATTTTGAGTTAGGATACCCCATCACACCACACCATCATCAATTCCGAAGTATTTCTCCAAGCACTTAACACAGGGTTATTAATGCAGATATAGATTTCTTGGCGCCACAACTTGATTCAATTAATCGACACAAACACATCAAAAGCTCCAAAAAATGGTAAACAGCAAGCCACCAGTGGATCCGCAAAATATTTGAGGTTAAACAGGTGCCTGCCGAATTCATGACTCACTTAGATCACCAACTGCCCCACTTCATTGCGGATTTGGGCTAAGGCATCGGTTCAAATCCCAAGAGTACTAAAAACACTAACAAGGCATTTGGTTATAGTTTTCTGACAAATGACTCCTCATTGATTATATTATATATATTATATATATATATATATATATTATATGTATAAAGTGAACATTGAAGTCAACACTCAGAGGCCTCTGAGTGTTGACTTCAATGTTCACTTTTTATATATAGGTAACAACTAAAATTATATATATATATATATATAGGTAACAACTAAAATTATATATATATATATATAAATAATCGTAAAGAACAATTTATACAAAAAATTAAACAGCAATGTTAATGGGAGTAATGCTGAAATCACTTCGCTACTAGGACTTAATGAGACATTAACTTACCATCACTTCCTAGTGTAATAAGATCCTTATATTCGAGTTGTTGTTAGAAGACACATGTTAAGTACTTTCGACAATTTCCATTACTAGCTCTATTTGTAGTTAATATTATTAAGTGTTGGCTTTTTCTTTTTTATTATTAAGGCTTTCATTATTTTTTTTTTTTTCTTTACACAGCCACAATGTGCTGTTTAGAAAAATAAAACATCCCTACAACTTAAAAAACAAACACACAACCCATACACCCAATTAAAAAGCAAAAATAAAATCATCCTTGATAATGGATATTAGTCAAAAGCGCTCGGAATTACAGAACATTTGGACAGTTTCTACACATACTGTGTCCAAAAAAGAAAACACTTGTTCAAACACAAGAAAAATTCCCCATGTATAATAAGCATTTTTTTTCTAAAAGAGTAATAAGCAAAATCAGGGATGCGTATTATGCACAGATACAAAAAATCTTTAAAAAAATTGCCGTAAAATACAATAAGAATTATCATAAAACTAAATTAGAATAATATTCTATGTTTAAAACCATTTTTAAAATAAGAGTAGGAAACGCAGGCTGTAATAAAATTGGAGAGGTACAATTTATAAGGTTTGATTACCAAACAAGGAGTGCGTATTATGCATGAGTAGAAGCATTTTCCCACACTTGCAGCACAATTTTAGGGGTGCGTATTATGGATGAAGGCGTATTATACATGGGAGAATTATGGTAAATAAAAAGCTTAATCATAGTACCTTAATGAAATATGTATAAATGAAGGATTGCTGCCTAAATACATTATATATATATATATATATATATATAAAATACTCCCCCTACTCATGGCTGTAATCTAAATTCAAGTCTGTGGCATCTGGGTAAACATTAGCCTGCCAGATACCCTCAACATTGTGGATAAAACACCCCTATTTAATATTATGTGGTTTAGCTATTTACAAATTCTGGTAGATATCATTTAAGCAGATACCTTAACATTGCACATAAATCTCTCCTGTTTAATATTCAATAGACTATGGTGTGTGCGTAAGAAATACTCCAAGTTTGTGCATAAGAGCAAAGAGATATTTTCTTTGCTACTTTTCTGGAAAAATAATTGAAACTTGTGTCTCGTCAAATATGGCAAATCTTAAAATATGCCAGATATAAATAAATCAAAATTTAAACTTAGGATTGGCTAAATTTTTATAGAAGTCGACATAAAATTTATTATAAAAAAAAAATAAACAAATAAAATAAATTGACCATTCTTCATCAGAAGAAATGCCAGAAAATTTGAACAATGGCAAGTTTTTGTCTCCGCCCACGGGCTTTTCTACCATCTTGGGAAACAGTTGGAAGGCAGATTTTTGACAGTGCTAGGGAGTTTCCGCTAAGACAAGCAATACTGAAATGAGTCAATTCATTTCTGAATTTAAGAAGCTACACTTTGGTCGGATATCGGCAGATAAACAGCAATAAAATACAGGTTAATGCAATCAAAATTGACAGCTTGATAATCTAAGTTCAGGATTTATTTAATAGCATGAAAAAAATAAATAAATAAAATAAAAAAATAAAAAAATAAAAAAAATAGAAAAACAACGAAATTAAAGAGATATAGATAATGATAATTCAATGAACATTAAATAGGTTTTATTTCCAGGGATTAAAACAAAACCAATTCTGCTAAATTAATCCGTGTTCATCTAAATGCTAGCAGTTAAAACAAAAAGAAATCTCAATCTAAATAGAGCTTCCCTATGTCTTCTCTATAAATACTTCCTTGGCAATTATTCTGATGTGCTTTTCTATATTGTACATCAACTTCATTAATTTAAGCACAATACTAGATTGGCAGTTAGGTCTCTACATCTTTTTCTTTCTTTTTTTTTTTTCTTAAATCAATCGACCTCAAGAAAGGAAACAATGCCACTAAGATGCAAGGGGACGACTGGGAGTAGAAGTATAGAGTTGAAGTACACTTTAGAAGGAACTGGAAACAAGGGATAAACCTCTACTCCTGTTCAAAAGCAATTTCTAAATGCACCTAAGTTTTAATTTAATAGTTTGCATGCAACATTGTCATTTTCAGTCTCTTTGAATCTAATTCTTTTTTATGTGACTTTGTTAGAAAAATTAAATGCTTTATGTCACTATTTTTAAAAAAAATTAAATTTTTATGTTTTTTTTTTTAAATTAAATTTTTTACAGGACTTTCTTAAAAATTTAATTTTTTGGTGTATCAGATAAACTTTTAGTCCTAAGTTCGAAATAACTTCTTTTTTTTTTTTTTAATCATCTCACTCTAAACAAAGCAATAAAGCCACTAAGATGCAAAGGGTTACTAAGTGAAAAAAATATGAGGAAAAAAAACATTATTACGGAGAGAGAACAATAAAAGAACAAGGATTAAGAAGACAGAAGATAACGATTGACATTGCATTTAAATTTTTGAAGATCAAATTGAGAATATGAGAAAAAGAAAACACTATTAAGGAGAGAGGACAATAAAAGAACAAGAATTAAAAAGACAGAAGATGACGATTGTCATTACATTTAAATTTTAGAAGATTAAATTGAGAATATGAGAAAAAGAAAACACTATTAAGGAGAGAGGACAATAAAAGAACAAGAATTAAGACAGAAGATAACGACTGACATTGCATTTAAATATTTGACAGGAAAGTAAGAAACTGGAAGAGAGTCCCACAAGCAAGAAGTGCAAGAAAAGAAACTGTTAGCATAGAACTTACAGTTACATTGAGCTATTTCAACTGTAAAATGATGAGACCTTGCCGCCAACCTAGTACTGCATTTAAACTTAAATTGTAGGTACCATGGCAGAAAGTTCATCCAAACAATTACCATGAAAGTATTTATATAAAATGCACAGGGAAGATACAATACAGAGATGGAAAAATGATGAAACTGAGATGCCAGGTGAGGACCAATAAAATTGCAGATTCTTTGAATTTTATCAAGAATCTCTAAATATATTACCAGAGCACTAGATCAGATGTGGCAGCAATATTCAAAGCAAGGTCAAAATGGTAAACTTATAAATATGTAAGATAATCTGCAACATTAGTGGTCTTGGCCTGGCATCATGGCATCACTTACTTTCCCGCCACTGTATGGCAAGTGTTTTGATGAGTTTTGCTTTTGGGTATTTTGACTTCATAAATTTTTGTCCTTTCTCCTCCATAATGTTTTATTAGTTTCTTTCATTCTTAGTAATTCCTTGAGTCAAAATGGCTTTTGCTGCTTTACTAGGGGTGAAATGATTACAAAAAAAAAAAAAAAAAAAAAAAAAAAAAAAAAGCCTTAAGGTGACCTCGATCAACCGGCCCCTGATGAAGGCCTAACAGTTGATTACATGAAACATTGTGTTTACAATAAAGGTGATAGTCAATAATGTATACAGATCTTGATATCTACCAGAGGAATGACATTTAAATTTTTATTATTGCATTTTTCCAAAATTTTAACACTTTAGCAGACAGCTATCAATGTCAACAACTGAGCACAAATGATGATGATGATGATGACGACGGAGGTGGTAGTGGTGTTTATTAGAACAATAACAATAATAATAATTATCTATTTATCTTATATGTGACACATGGCTGAGTGGATAAAAGCTTTGGTTGGATCTATTGACTTGACTGAAAAGAGACATGGGTTCAATACCTATCTTCGTCTAGTGGTGTATGAAAAAACTTGAAATATATTCATTATTACTACTTCAAATTTTCTTTCTACGCTTCATTATCGAATTTCAACCCCTAGTAAATGCCTTCCATATCTTCTATTAATGTCAAAACGACAGATGTCTGGTATGTACCCTCAAGTTCTTTCCAGTTAGTTGCCAAATTCCTTGATAAAATTATTTTTGCAGGAGGTTGGATATTGGCCGTAAATTGCCTTTGGTTATCGTGTCCTTGTTCATAATTTTATGCAATGGAAAAGTTGTCAACTGGACTGACAGATTCCGACATTTATCAGAGAGATGAAATTCAAATTTTTATTATTGCATTATACCAAAATTTTAACACATCAGCAGATAGCTATTAATGTCAACAACTGAGCAAAAATAGTTATTAATTAAAAAAAATATGAATGTAAAATATTATCCATAACTACATATACAAGAATAAAATAACCATAAATATGTAAAAAATGCGCCTATTGTCGAAAATACCTTTTTCCACAATATAGTTAACTGTGTTATGCTATAATGCTTATTACCTAAACAATAATAATATTGATTAATTTTTTAAACATTTAAAGTATATTTAATTAGATGTCACTAATAGCTGTTGCGATCTGTTAAAACTATATTCAAAGATGGAAGAAGCACACATAGAATAACAGAATATTTTCCTTAAACATTTTTCGAGTAGAATCCTTGACCTCACCACTCATTTCCTTCATGCTAGTTTAAAGGTCCGCAGAATTTATCTGTGAGAAAGAGGTGGGAGGGGGGAAAAAAAAACAAGATTTTCTCACAGTTCTGCAAATAAACCAGCGAGTAATCCTTAACAAGAAACTAACAACATCTGACAGGACAAAGAAAGAAAATCTAAAATTTTAAATTAGCAGTTCAACACAAATTAAGTAATTTTCCTTCGGGCTAACCGCCAGCTACGCAACTGGCTTCATGTCTAATTCGATTTTGTCATTCATCATGAAAGCAAAAGTAAACAGGCTCACAATATTTGCGCAACAATTTCTCCTTTAAAATCATCTGAAGAAGTGAACCCTTCAGCCCTACAATATCAGCACGACACCAATAGTTAGGATGAAGAAGGCGCTGAAAACCAGAAACTGTCGACCATAGTGATAATGATTTTAGTGGGTAGAGAAAGCAGAAAAAAATGGCTGTAAATTACTAGACTAACTTGCAATGTGCTTTGACAAGAAAACTAACACCAGAAACTGTGTTTATCGTGTCTGGTTTTCGCTCATCTGCACATTGAAAGTGCCTCTCTTGACTGAGAAAAAAAACTGGTGTTAAACAGCTCTCGCAGTTCTAGACCCACACTTATTACTGGCTAATACCTGCCCAACATCGTTCATATGCAAATAGCATCACCTACTCTAGGTAAAAGGTCTTCTATTTCTCTCAAGGCCCATTGTAGAAGAGGAAGCATTTCCTGGTCCTTACATCACCACATACAACCAACTCAGAGTCTTTTATTGGGCTGAGCAAATTCTCTGCTACAGAATCATTTCTGAGACCCTGTAATAAAATGGCTTGAACGTTAGAATGAAAAGTACCAAAAATAAGAAGAAAGAAAAACTAGTCAAAAATTAATAATAACAATTTTTCCTCTAAGAAATTTGGATACCTTATAACCATTAAATCGATTTACAATATACTGGATGTAACAGCAAAATTGTCCATTTATTAGATTAAGCTCTGAACCGACGATACTTAGAAAGGATTAAAAATATCTCATTGGAATTCTCCGACATTTTTATAATGCTATTGGACTCTACTTTGAGCAAGAAGAATGTATAATTACTCTTCAAGCTTAACAGAAGAATCGTGATGAAATTGATCATAAACGATAACGACATGATCATGATTACCTAAGCATTGAAAGCTCATGAAGGATTGAAAGGAAGTTATATATATATATATATATATATTATTCCAGGATCATTTTTCAACTTATTCAGGATGATATTTCCCCTCTTTAACCTACTAACTTTTTTGTACTGGAGTAACAAGTTGCCTTCCAAGTTTCACGTACAATTTCATTTTCAAGTCTTTTATCACTGCTCTTAAGGCTGTCATAGCTGAAACACCTCTCATATGCCAAACGTCTTATGGATGGAGTTGGATCTTTTCTAATTGATCTTCTTTAGTTCAAAGTTGAAATGATGATCCCTCTTGGTGTTGTAACCTCCCGATACATTTTTCTTTTCTATTGTTCCCCTCTATTTCAAAATTATTCACCATTCCCTTGATGGTTCATAAATGGGCTTTGAAGATGGAAGCCAGAGTACGAAAGTTGGTACCATTATTTAAAGGCCTGAATGATCTTTCTCATTTCACCTGTGCCCAGTTAAAACAATGAGACTGACACAAAATGATTTTAACTTGTTCTCTCTCTAGCTGAATAACTCAAAGGGATTTTCAGGGATTCTTATAATGAATGGTGTCAAGATGGCCAAATGTCATATCTGAAAATCTGGAAAAAAAGTAACTCTGTCTAGTGATATTTTTTAGATATTAAACATTTTGTAGGATGGACAATTATCGCATGCTGTTACACGAGTTGCACAATTTTGCTGTTATAACTGGTATTTCTGTTTCTACTACTATTAACCTTTAGCACTCTGCATTATTGCATCCTGGGTATGACGATAAACTACGTCCAACAACGAGGCTTCAAATAATGTTTTTGGAAAAATAATGTTGCCAGATTTACATTTAATAGTACTGTATATTTAATATATGTATAGGTATGTGTGTGTGTGTGTGTGTGTATATATATATATATATATATATATATAATGACAATTAGAAAAAAAGATCTTAGATTTTGCCGACACGTTCCGTCTTCCGACTTTTCAAGGCAAAAATGAAATCGAAAACAAGAACATTTCGATTTCATTTTTGCCTTGAAAAAGTCGGAAGACGAAACGCGTCGGCAAAATCTAAGATCTTTTTTCTAATTGTCATTTTATACCAATCTGTCTTGTCCACAGAATTGATCTGGGAATTTAACTATATTATATATATATATATATATATATATATATATATATATATATATATATACCTTAATTTGGCATTAAATGACGTATAGTGGTTGATATGCCATAAAACCCAACCAACCAACGAATCTGCATTATTAATACCACTCCCCTTACCACTGCATTTTTTTCAGGGGTTTTAATTGCAGTGACCTTATTGTTAATTTCACACAAAGTTTGTTTTTTTTTTTTTTTTGTTACCCTAGCAGGATATTACAACTATAAAATTCAAACACATTATTCTTTGGAGATCAGAGTTATCCCTACAGTGACAGGGTAAACTTTTTGTTCAGCAAATGAAGCCACACAAAAGTTAAATAAGCAGCATGGCTTGGAAATAAAATGACCTGAATTTTGTTATAAAAAGCAACAAAAATAAGATGAAAGAACAACTAATCAAAAATTAATAATAATGGAAATATTTCCTATAAGAAATTTGGATAACTTAATCATTTTAAACGTAATAAATATGGCGACAAAGATGAGGACAATAGTCCGAATAATGTAAATAGTGTACATAATACTTCATCTCAGAAATAGACAGATACTGAAGGGTCAAAACGTTATGATAAATTTGTCGATAAAGATGAGGACAATAGTCTGAATGATGTAAATAGTGTACATAATAGCTCATCTCAGAAAAATAGACAGATACTGAAGAAAGCCGGAGTGTACAATGGCCGAAACTTTGTAAAAAATATGATGGCAAAGATGAGGACAATAGTCCAAATATTGTAAATAGTGTACATAATACATCATCTCAGAAATATAGACAGGTACTGAAGAGCCAAAACTGTGATAAATATGGCAACAAAGATGAGGACAATAGTCCGAATAATATAAATAGTGTGCATCTCAGAAATATAGACGGATACTTAATTGTTTTCATTTTTTTTTTTTTAAATCAATTCAACTGAAGCAAGGCCATAATGCCACTCAGACACATAGTTGTTCTGGGAGTGAAAGAGAAAGAAATTGTTAGAAGAAACTGCAGACTTGATCCTAAACAGGAAACAAGGAATAAACATCTTCTCCTGACCAAAAGACTGGAAAGAAGTGTGAACCAGACGATAGGCAAACCTATCGCCTCCTATTACATCTCTTTACAATGCATTTAAATAGGCAGCATAGATCAAAGTGAAAGAAACTGAATGTTGCGATAGAAAGCAATATAAATAAGATGCAAAAAAACTAGTCAAAAATTAATTCTAATGATAATTAATCATCTAAGTTTGGTTTTATTTGTTTTATGGCATATCAATACCTCAATGGGTTATTTAATGCCGACAAGATTTTTATTAATGGCAATATTCTTTTTTTAAAACTGTATTACTGCTAATATTTTTTTTTCAAAACATTTATTGCTGGTAATATTTTTTCTCCAAAAATGTATTTCTGGTAATATGTTTTCAATAATGTATTGCTAGTAATAAATTTTTATAAAAATCCATTGCGGTTATTAAAACCTATTTTAACACTTATAGTTTTTTGATCCCAGTTTGGGTGTTAACTATCTGCCCATACCTGGGACCCTAACAGGTGCTACCAACCCAGGTCAGGGTGGACCTGGGAACACCAGTAATTAAGAGGTGGTTACGCACTCCTCAAAACCTCCTGATCCGAGGCCTTGCTGCTGGACGTAGTTTATCGTCTTACCCAGGATGCACTTCATCTAAAAAAAATTCAGACAGCTTAATGCTATTACATCAAAAAGTAATGATGTTTTTTGAAGCTGGAATAAAATTTCCTTTAAGAAAAACTTCAGTCCATTTTTGTCAAGAACTAGGAATTGTAAAACCCATAACACAATTCTTTTATTCATTGTTCAAAGTATTTGGCACGTAAGGAAGGAACGTAATTTTGATAATCCTGGATTTAATATCTTCCATATAACTTTTGTTTTGTTCTATTTGCCTTTCAGAAAATGTTCCATGGATGAAGGAAGTGTAATGGTTGTTAATAGTTGCTTTCTCAAGAATTAATGTCACATTTTTGGTGTTGGAATATGAAACCATTGCAAAATAAAAGTTTGATTTCTTTTGTCATCTTCTTTATTAGCAATGACAAAAGACTAAATTGGAATCAATTCTTTTAGTGCATGCTGCAGTATTTTAGGATTCTAAAAGAAAATTCTGATAGCGCCGAATTTATTCCTTTCTTTGACTCACCTCTTGGAAAAATCTTCCAATACAGAAAACATATTTGTTTGTTCAGAAAGTAATGTCACATTTTTGACATAGAATGAAAACCTATTGGAATCTAACTAAAGATAACGACAAAACTCATCCTTATTGCAATGATAAAAGCTCATCATGGAATTATTTTATTGTTCCATGAAAGAATTTGTGATTCTGGAAGAAAGCCATTCTAATAATATTAAAATTGATAGTATCCCTCTCTTGCTTTTCAGAAAATGTTCCACCAATAGAGAAAGCATAATAACTGATAACATCCACTTCTAGAATTAACAACCCATTTGTGAAAAAACAGAATAAGCACCCGTCGAAACCTAACAAAAGTTCAATTTCTCTTTTTAAAAGACAATCTTCATTACTAGCAATGACAAAAACCAAACTGAAACAAATTCTTTTAGAGTTTGATGAAAACATTCTGGATTCTAGATGAAAAAAATTTTGAAAATATTGAATTTGATCTCTTCACTTTGTCTGGAAAATAAAGTTGAATTTCTGGAAACAGAATAGAAGCCTGTTCAAATCTAACAAATTTCAATTTCTAGATAGCATTCAGATTATGCCAAATTGTCTATTCTCTACGTTTCACAGGTTTTATTGCTGAAAATAAGTCCAAATGATCTGATTAAATGGAAATTTTAAGCTCCAAAATAGTTGGATGGAGGAGAATTGTAGAAAGAATTTTGACGTTCAAAATGAAATAATTTTGACAATGCCAATATTCACTACTTTTAAAAGTATTTACCTCAACAATTGCATTCCATTGATTACATTAAGTGAAATTCTTCATGTGATAAGACAATTCCCCCAAACCCACCCAAAATTTATTTTCCCAAACATGTATACACCCTATCATGTTAAAGAATGAAATTTTTCTGCCAACAAAATCAGGACATTTTTAATCAAAGAC
>OZ010611.1:10464758-10472258 GCA_963932145.1 Acanthosepion lycidas
GATAGATAGATAGATAGATAGATAGATAGATAATTATATATTTAAAAATATGATTCCAACATGCTACATAAGAGTTCTCACGTTTCAAAACAAGAGCCGAAAACCTCAATATAATTAACTGAATTAAAGTAAACTGTTCCATCTTCAAGTCAAATTTTAATGTATACATGTATTTTTCATCATTTATTCAAACATATATTGTTAAACATAACAGTCAAACGAATGTCTTATGTTTGATCACGAGTCATTCTCAGTTTCGTATATATTTACTTTAACTTCAGGAGAAAATAAAGAAGGCAAAATGATAACGACAACCAACATGTACGGACATCTGAAGAGACGAGTACAAGTGCACACACAAACACGGACAATACAGAAGAAAATTTACACCAGTGTTAAATGTGCATAAAAAAAAAAAAAAAAAAAAAAAATCGAAATAATATTAACAGTAAATTTCTGATATCCCCTGAAGAGTGGACAGACAGGTCCATCTACAAAACTCTGGAGTTGGGATGCTGAAGGTAACATCAATCAGCTGACAACTTTTACTCACATTAATATATATATATATATATATATATGTATGTGAAAATATATAGAAAATAGGAAAGAACTGGGTAGGTAAATAATCCAAAGTTCTTTTATTTACTGACATCATAAAATCTTTGCATTGAATAATTAGCATATAAACAAACAATAAAATAATTTTTATAATCCATAGTCCTAATAAATAGCTTAAATGCCCTACAAAAAAAGATAACCCTTTATGAAGTCATCAAAAAACAAATGTTACAGCAGTTTTTTTAATATACACAAAACCCTTTCAGAAAAAAATAAAATAAAAAAATAAATAAATCTCCATAGACACGTAAACCAGACTAGGCGAAATCGGCTTCCGTTTTAAATTTAGACACCCCAACCTTACCCTGACTTGACATCTATGAATGTAACTCTATACTGATACAAATTATTAACACCCTACACCCCTTTCTATTTAAACAATCGCGCTGGCCGTTACCATGGAAATTTTGATTTCAATAATGAATATGCTATTAAAACACGTAAATTTCAGAAATAAGTTATTCCCAAAAAAATTTCGCTTGAAGATGGAACAGAGCTTACTTTAATTCAATTTAATTCAAATAATTATATTGAAGTTTTCGGCTCTTGTTTTGAAACATGAGAACTCTTATGTAGCGTGTTGGAATCATATTTTTAAATATATATATATATATATATATATAAAAACATATATTGCTAAATATATCAGACAATGAATGCCTATTATGTTTGATCATGAGCCATTCTAAACGCTGTATATTTGCTTTAATTTCAGGTGAAAATAAAGACAAAAATTGTCCAACATTATTATTATTATTTATTTATAAGGACACATGGCACAGTGGATAAAGGCGTTAGTTAGATCCAGTGACAAGACCCAAAGTGTGTGAGTTCAATACCCGGTTAAGGCAGTGGAGAACTTAGAGAGGGGAATTAACAGGAGATAACTGATAACCGACATCCATTAAAACATGGCACGTGGAACTAGAACAGTCTAGTAAAAATAAAGAGTTAAGTTCGACATTCCAACCACCTGATGAAGTCCGGAGCGTACAACGGCCGAAACATAATAAATATGGCGACAAAGATGAGGACTATAGAATACCTCATCTCAGAAATATAGACATTATTATTATTATTATTTTTTTACATATTATATATTTTTGTTATTATTATGATGATGTTGATGACTAAATGAATGACGATAGATTCTATTTTAATGCATTGAATATTACAAACACACATACTGCATATTTGTAAACATGTCTTTATCCAATTGTACTTTATTTCATTTTCTACAACTTACCAACCATTTGCAGGTTATTTAAAGCCAGAAGATATTTTTTCTAACTAATTAACCCATATCTGGGGAGATACCTACTCAGAATTTGATTAACAAATTATGTGATATGAAATGAGGGATCAATTCTATATTACAAATATTACATAAACTGATCCCCCACTTTATGATCACGGTAGTTTCTATACATTTATATTCCAGAGACTGTAAATAAATCTAAAGACATGCCTGTGTAGCTAATCAGTATTTCATTGATTGACTGGTTCGTTTTCTACAGCTTATCAACAAACAAGAAATTAAAATGTCGATATAAAGTGGGTGATCAATTCTATATTACAATCAATATATAAATTGATCCCTCACTTTCTAGCTACCATATTTTCTACACATTTATATTCCAGAGACTGTAAATGAAACTAAAAGACATGCCTATGTAGTTAATCAGTATTTCATTGATTGATTGGTTTGTTTTCTATGGCTTGTTTAAAGCCAGAAAATATTTTTAGATCAAGAATTTTTTAGAGATAACAATTTACTGAGGCAAGCCTTACTAATTAACCCATAGCTGGGGAGAGATGTGGATTCATACCTTTCTCAAGAGCACCAGCATGGCAAATGATGATAATGAACTCAACTGGGTTTTGAACTTGTCTCTCCGATTAACAATTCTGTGGCATTACCCATTCACCAGCCACACATCCAAGCTTACAGCACTTTCTTTACCCACAAAGCAGTTACCCATCTAGGTACTGACCAGGCTCAACATTAAACAATGTTGGTGATCTAGGAAACAGTTTTTCAACATGTGGCCATAAGCAAACATGGCTGCATGTTTCTTTATTGAAAATCCTGGCCAGTAAATTTAAACATCAAGAGACGGCAACTCTTGAAAAATTAAAAAAGGTTAAAAGACACATGACAGCAGCATGAAATGTTGTTCCTATAAATACAACTATATTAATTGGATATTTAGATTTTAATAAAAATCCGTTAAGAGTGGGGAGAGAGTGGGGTCATGTTTTCGAAGAGAAATTAATTTGTGTTTGAAATTTGAATTCAGAATGAAGAAAATTTAGAATGCATTTTATTTTTTTAAATTAAATATTTGAATTTTTAAATGAGATTTTTTATTAAAAACTTTTGTTTAATTTAAAAAAAAAAAAAAAAAATACAAAACTTTTGGTTTGTTTTATGGCATATCAACTTAATCAATTTAATGCCGACAAGATTTTTATTGCTTTTAATTTTTTTCAAAAATGTATTGCTGGTAATATGTTTTCCTTCAAAAATATATTTCTGGTAATAATTTTTTCTTCAAAAATTCATTGCTGGTAATAATTTTTACAGAAATATATTGATGGAATTAAAATCTCTATTTTTACACTTTCATAGTGTTTTGACCCCAGTTTGGGGGTTAACTATTTGCCCATAGCTGGGACAATAACAGGTGCTACCATTGTGGGTTAGAATAGACCTGGGAACACCAACAATTAAGAGGTGGTTCCACACTCCTCAAAGCCTCCTTGCTGCCGGATGTAGTTTATCGTATTACCCAGGACGCAAAAAGTTTTGTTTGTAAAAGAAATAAAAAATGTATGTTTATGTTGGTGGATTTGAGGCTGTAATATTCAAAATCTAAGAAATTAGTTTATAAATCAACTATTCATATAACGACTCTCTAAAACTTCCTATCTTTTTAAAGATCTCTTTGCCTTCATATGTATACAATTAACTCCCTACTTTGTCATTTCTTTACCCAAGCTCATTAGGTAGGTTATTTGCTATTCCTCTCTGACCCTCTTGCCTTCAGTATGTCCTGTGAGTTTCAAGTTCTCCAAGCCTCCTTTCCTCATTACGTGCTCCAGAAATTTCATGTCTCTTTCTGATTCTAATATAAGCATCGTTTTTAATTTTCCTTAAAACTGTTCACATGCTCCCTCTATGGTAATCTCAGCATCTTTTTATTGAACCATATCACTGTGGCCTCAAATCTCTACATTTTTGAGGAAATTGTCCAGCATTCAGTACTACAGACAAGGATTGGTATTACATAGAAGTTTCATACTCAGGATTCTAAAGGAATTTTCCTGTTCCTTAATACTTTGCTTAGCTTTTATTGATTTTCTTTGTTTTTTTACAGCTTATTAACTCATTACAACTCATTTAAAACCAGCAATTTTTTCCTTTAAAGCTCTACTAATTAACCCATAGATGGGGGGGAAAAGTGGATTCATACCTTTTCCACATGTATTTGCATGTTAGTGAATATAATGAAATCAATCAATTCATCCAAAGCAAGGCAATAATGCCCCTAAGACACAAGGGGTTACTGAGAGTGAAAGGAAATGAGAAGACTTAAGGAACCGAAGACCCAATCCTAAACCGGAAACAAGGGATAAAACGCTACTGCTGTTCAAAAGAATGGGAAGGAATGTGAATTTCTGAGTCATTATCCATTGCACCATATGCACATCAAAGCTTACCGCACCTGGTCTATGCAAGTGATCAATCTAGGTACTGACTAGGCTCGACATTGCTTAACTTCAGGGACCATACAAGAACCTGTGTTTCAACTTGATATGGCCAAAAACCATTACACTATCCTTACATCCAAACTTACAGCACCTTACATTACCAAGTGGTCACCCATCTAGATATTGACTGGTCTCAACATTGCTTAACTTCAATGATCATACAAGAACCTGTGTTTCAACTTGATATTGTCATAAGCCATTACACCATCCTCACATTCAAGCTTTGTATTACTAAATGGGTACCCATCTTTGTACAGAATGGTTTGACATTGCTTAACTTCAGGGATCATACAAGAACCTGTGTTTCAACTTGAAAAAAAAGCCAATTACACTATCCTTACATCCAAACTTACAGTACCTTACATTACCAAGTGGTCACCCATCTAAGTACTGACCAGGCTCAACATTGCTTATCAGCAGTGATTCTAGGGAAACCAGTGTTTGAAAGTTATTGTATGCCTGAAATGTAACCATAAGTTCTCCGCAAACAGCTTCTCGCTTGTAGAACGCTCTTTGGGCTCTTTGTTTTACAGCATTCATGGGGAAACTGTGGCCTGCGGGGCCATATGCAACCCTATTTTGGACTTCTAAATGGCAGACCTAATTTCATGCTGAAGGGAAGGTTCTCAGCATTTTAAACCATTGATGATTTTCATTAAGGAAGATCATACGTGTAAAAATAGTTTGCTTTACAAACAAGAAACATTCATTGTTTTTTTGGGGGATGGAGAAAATTATTTTTTTTTTTCTTTTTAAAGGATTTTTTTATATTTTCAAATGAATAAATTAGAAACATATCACGCACACACCGAATGTTAATCACAGTTGCCCATGGAAGATCCAGACAATTCAACAGTTAATTGATGAGACCTTTTTTGGCAATTTAGTACTGCATGTAAATAAAGTCTAGGTACCATAGCAAAGAGCTAATTGGACCAATTCCCATCAAAGTGTGTGTGTGTTTGTATAAAATAAAAAGGCTCAAACACTAATATTCCATTGGAATCGTAAATACGATCCCAATGGAATAAATTATGACCATGGAATATTAGTGTTTAAGCCTTTTTATTATATCCTTACTCTGTCCTGGACATTGAGTTCTACCTGGATTCTATCCTCTTGGAATAAATAAAAATATATATATATATATATATATATATATATATATATATATATATATATATATATATATATATATATATATATATATATAGAGAGAGAGAGAGAGAGAGAGAGAGAGAGGCAAGTGGTTGAATGGTTAGAACATTCACTTTCTGACCATGAGACCCGGGTTCAAATCTCACCATGGTCAATTTGTCAGAACATATTTCCTGATGTTATTAAACTGGAGCAGAGTTCGATCCCAGTATGCAGCACATTTGGAAAGTGTCTGAAAACTATATGACAGGTTAAGGCAAGCCTTGTGAGTGAAAATTGGGTAGACAGAACTCTCTGGGTCCATTGCTAGCTGTGCTAGTATGAAGCCACAAGACATCATGGCTGAGGGTGTGAGTGTGCTGGCCTTGTTCAAATTGTTGAACACGCTAGATAACATGTTCTCTTCCAGAAACTGTAACTAAGGTCTGCTCAGCATAGTTGCAGTATAAACCACAGGTGGGCTATGTGGGTGTTGAATGTGCCTGAGTGAATGTCTGCAATAGGGATTGGATAGTCACCCTAGTAGACAGGTGTCTTTGAATACGAGTGGGCCAACTATTATATACCTTACACTTACATTCCAAGTGTAAGGTAGGTCAATTCGAATGTCCAAACATGATATTTTAAAAGTGATCAATACAGAGTAGAAATGAGAAACATTCATGTTAATTTTTTGTATTTCCTGATGAATAAATTAAGAAAAAAATCACACCAACCAGCTCGTGTTAACCTCAGTCGTCATCAGTGATAATATTATCGAAAAAGTCTTCAATTTTTAAAATTGTAGAAAAAAAAAAAAAAAAAAAAAATCTTTTCTTCAACTAAAAAATGTTAAATTTTTCTTTAATTCTAAGGCAGATGCTTACACCCATGATATTCTGTAGTGAAAATGGCCACTTTACTTTCAATAAAAAATTACTTTGAATTTTTTAATAATGTGGCCCGCTTTATGATGAGCTACATCTCACACAGCCCACTGCTCAGAGAAGTTTGCCCATGACTGATTTACAGTCAAGTTTGATCTTCAAAAATTTAAATGCAATATCTGTCGTTATCTTCCGTCTTTTTAAATTCTATTCTTTTCTTGTTACTCCTTAATAAAATTATCACTTAGTAACCTGTGTGTGTTAGTGGCTCTGTTGCCTTGCTTGGGGTGAAATGATAAAAAGAAAAATGTTTTATTTGAGTATTTTCCTTCCATAATGATGGTTACAAGAGAAAAGAAAACTTCAGCTGGTATCCATTATTGATGGGCTGCCATCAGCAAGTTCTAACAAGAGGAAGGCAAGGTGCATACAAAATCAAAACAGACACCTGCCCTAACAGACTTCAGATAAGAAACGAACAGTTAAGACTTTAATATATCTCCAATGAATTAAATACTCATCCAGTGTACGAGTTTAAGACTCGGAATTTTCCCACCATTTTCTGCCATGTCATTAGATTAGCACCCCCACATTTCTCAGGCATTGTGTAGGAAAATCCAATTAGCCGAATCGGTTCTACATAATTATCTGTTGCTTTTATGAATGCTATAGACAGGCAATGTGGAAGGACTCCTTGATCTCTTAAAATAAGGACTCAATAAGAGACCAGGCGATGAATAAAGAAAAGAAGACAATGTATACTGGTTGTTGATACGAGTGCTATTAGCAGCTGCACCTGTTGCAAGAAATGCAGTGTTCTGTTTACAGCTGAGAATATTATGGGATGCCATTTGCAAATTGCTATAATTTATACGTTCAGGGAATTTTTATATTTTTCTCTCTCTATTTGCATAAAACGGAAATTATATAAACAGATTTGGGTAAACAGAGTTTGATAGCCCAAGGAAGGTAGTCCATTTAGAGCAAGGGTTCCAAAACTTTTTTTTCTCTACGTCACATTTTCGGAATTAAAATTTGATCGCGGCTCACCAAATTCTATGTGATAAAAAGTACATTTAAA
>OZ010611.1:10474758-10477258 GCA_963932145.1 Acanthosepion lycidas
TTCGTTGAATGCCTTTAGAAATAAAAGTTCAGGCCAAAAGGCACCAAACAGACCCCATAAACTTTTAAAGGTCTTCCAGCCGTAAGAATAATCCCAGTGACAGTTCCATCAGAACAAGGCAAAAGCTCACTTGATGAAACTGGTAGTGAGCCATAAACGATGGCAGAGATGAAGGAGGCGAGTGCCGAAGGCACAAACAAAGGAAATGGACCTGACACGTGTCAGGTTGATGGCAAAATGGGGCAACCCACCCTGCTCATATTGACAAGGACACAAATATCCAACCGCATCAAACCACAGATTTCAAAAGGCCAGTGGTAAGGGAAAGAAGTACTGTACACTCATTAATTTATATATATATACACACACACTCACATATACACGTGTGTGTACATGCATGTATATATAACCCTATTCTGTCTGTAATATCAATATTTATTCCTGACCACTGACAATCCCTTTATATTATACATATAATAGCCTTATTCTATCGGTAATGCGTGTCTTCATTCCTGATTTTCAATGCATTCCTATAGTAAAATCATTAGCAATCCATTTATATTATACATATAATAGCTGTATTCTATCAGTAATGCTTTCATTAAATCCTGACCACTGAAAGAAAAAAAAAAAAAGGCATATTTTAAAAGTATATATATACAACAATTAAGGAGCTGGACTTCAATGTGTCCAAAACTTTTTTTCTATCCAATCACATACACAGAGCAACTTGAAAGCCAGCATTGTCCCCAAAAACATAACTAATTATCTCAAATTAATGCTCTATAATCCCCGAGACAACGCTAATTTTGAGCCCCAGTAGGGCTTCATAAAATAAACTAGGATTCAATCACTTTTTTTTTTTTTTTTTTTTTTTTTTTAAATCATTTTGCCACAAACAGGGCAATAAAGTCACTAAGGCACAAGGTGTGTTAAAGAACGTAAAAAACACTATTATGGTGAGTGAATTATAAAAGAACAAGAATTAAGAAGACTGAAGATAACAGTTGACATTGCATTTAAATTTTTGAAGATCAAAGTTCACTAGGAATCATGAAGCCAGAAGAGAGTTCCAGAGACAAGAAGTTAGCTAAAGAACATTGGTTGCTCAGTCAATGAATACCAAAAATTTCCCTATAAGAAAACCACTAATTACATCACCCATTTTTTTTTTCAATGAATCAAATGGTTATGTTGCGAAAGTTCAAGAGCACATTCTATGAATATCTTTGCTGTCCTTTTAATGTTACTAAATCGTTTATTATTACCGCTTTCAAATTCTTTGAACCTTCAAAAAACACTGATCACCCACCCAAACTGTTATTCTGTGAAACAGACTTCCTAAGAGATGCTTCACCGATCACTATAATCTTAACCAAGTCCTGGTTGGACCGTTACCTTATCCACATATCCTCATAAATTGTACCCCTTGCATCTTATTCTGCAACACACTACCTTGTGTGGCTCTTGTGACTTATACATGATGAACATTACTAAAAAAAAAAAAAAAAAAAAAAAAATGAAAAAATTCCTTCCACTTCTTTATCAAACTCCACGTCTTGATCTCTCTGATTATTTCTCAAAACCAATCTATTTTTCATTATTTCCTCTGCTCCAAACTCCCATTACTAACTCTTCCTTTAAAATAGATTAAAGAAATCACCTCAAAAATGTGATTTCTCCAGATAAATTCTTGACCAATGTTTAGAAAATGGACCTCAGACTAACCTCTGATTCTTTCCGCTGTCTGAGCCGATCATCTTAATTCATGTGCTTTCTATTCCCTTCCATTTCGTACTCTCTCTTCTCACCCCTAACCAATGACCTCTTGCTTTATAATCACCTCTATATGAAAATCCTTTGCAAAACACATCACCTCTGAAATGCGTTATTTCTCTAGGCAATTTTCTGATCAGTTCCAGGGAAGATTGGAGAATCACAAAAATACTTCTGTCTAAACCCACCAACATTTTTGCAAGCAGAGATTGCAAAGCAAGTGTCAGGGGGATTGCTACCATCCCCAGACAGACTTGTGAGCAGGAACAAACTGTCACAGATGGACATGATTTCTCAATCCGAGTTCCCAAATTTTCTCTGAAGATTGATAATTAGATTGCAAAGACAACTGAATGCTAGCAAAGGGATCAAGTAGCTCTTGCCAAATACAATGAGTGTGTCAGGGGTGGGTATCTGGACAAAGACCAAGTTTGTTTCCATATTAATGAAGCAACTCTGGTTAGTGGCTGGTCAGTATAATTTCTCGAGATATACCTGAAGAAATTAGACAGCTTCAAATAGCAATGACCCCAGTTTTTTAAGGTCAGGGAATCAAAGTTTTTTTTTGGTTTTTTCTTCACTATTGTCCAAAACCATCTTAAATACAAAATTTTATTTTAACTTCTTTATCATTTTTAAATCTTAGTCACCCTACGGAGCCGTCAGAAATCCCGGTCACCCTACGGAGCTGTGAGAAATCCCGGTCACCCTACGGAGCTGTGAG
>OZ010611.1:10482258-10544758 GCA_963932145.1 Acanthosepion lycidas
GTGTGTGTGTGTGTGTGTGTGAATGGATCTCATACATGAATATGAAAAGATCCAATTGAAAACAAGTAGACAAAACTCGTCTAAATTATCCAATGAAACCTGTGTCTCTCTCTTTATATATATATATATATATATATATATATATATATATATATATATATATGAATGTTTTCAATTTCCAAACACAGTCAGAAAGTTGAAGCCATGTTCATAATTGATATTATTGGCAATAATTTATTATATATACCCATTTTGCATACACAAATCATACATACATACATCCATTACATATGTACCTCTCACACTCACACATATATACATACCTACCTACCTACCTACCTGGCACATATATACATACCTACCTACCTACCTGGCACATATATACATACCTACCTACCTACCTACCTGGCACATACAGACACACATACGTATGCACATACCTCACACATACGTATGCACATACCTCACACATATGTATGCACATACCTCACACATACGTATGCACATACCTCACACATACGGTCTGGATTAACGTTTAGCAATGCTACTCTGGTTGGACAGTAATAAAAATCAAAGCTCGCTGATTGCCTTTCTAAAAAAGAAAAAAGCAAAGCAGTATTAAATAATTTGTCGTTAGTTTACAGGAGTTAACCAACCACAGACATACAGAGTCACACACACAAATAGATAACGCCCACACATTTCTCTAATGTTTTCCAACCTGTTTTTTTTATCTCACGACACACTTGAACCAAGAGGTAAACTTCTGCATCGCACTTAAATTATGACGAAACAAAAGTGTATATTTTTTTATGATTTATTTATTAATACAAACAAAACAATCTATTATAATTTGTAAGAAAAAGAATTAAAATTCTTAAAAAAACTTTTTTTTTTTGTTAATTATAATTTAATGAGATATTTGAGCTTTACATAGAGTTTCTGAATATCTATGAAGGAGTTTTCATTTTGATATGTAACACTAATTTTGCTTTTAGACTTCTTTTCAAAAATAATTTAATTAATGACCTTTAAAAAATTTTTGCAGCAAACCTGTGATCCACTAAGATCACGCCAGAGTGCTGCAGCAAACCAGTCCCCCACCCCAAAAAAATTTACTAGTCCAGAGACGTAATCTTATATGTGTAGGCGTGTGCATGTATATGTATTGCACTTGTATACAAATGTGTATATAATTGTAACATTCATGTTTTTTTTTTCTTTCTCCAAAAACAAATCTGGCACAAGTTTTCCTACTCCTGACCGTGTTTATTCAGATGGCCAGAATTTGGAGTGGAATGCAAAGTGTTGCCTTTTGGAAAAATATTGCTTTCTGGAATTCTTGGGAAGTATCCCAAAACAAATATAGCCACAGACATTCAATTCCAACCCTTTATCCCAAACCACCCAGAGACATTTTTCATCTTGTAATCCCAGCTTCCTCTTTATTTGCTTTCCTCAACACATTCCAAAATGAAACTTGTCTATTAATCGTTCGAGATAACCTTTTCTGCCTTCCATCAGCATGGCTAATGCTAACCTTCAGGAGAGCAACTCGTTGAACTTTTTCGAGATCGTAGTAGAAGACAGACAAGTTTCAATTTCTGTAAGTCTGGATTTTATAAAAGCTGTTGACAAAATATAGTGCATTTGATTTTATAAATTCCAGCCCAATTAAAAAAGGAACTTGATTCTTTACATTAGAAATATCCATTAGGAGAAAAATTTTACTGTTTATAAACACTTGTCAAACACACTATATTACATCCACTTTTATGAAATCCATACTCAAATATGTCTACCTCCTATTGCAACTACCACAAGAAAAGTCCCCAAATCAAGCATGTTTATAAGCACCGTACATAAATAAAAAGGCTTACAAGACACACCCAAATGAATATACATTCTCATCTGCATCCCCCATAAACAAACTAGAAACATGACAGTATAGTATAGCTAGCCTTTCATATTTGAGGATACCCGTCTACTAGGGTGGTGAGCCAATCCCTATTGCAGACACTTGCTCAGGCGCATTTGTGTTTATTCTACACCCACAGAGCCCACCTGTGGTTTATACTGCAACTACGCTGAGCAGACCTTAGTTGCAGTTTCAGGGAAAGAGCCTGTTATCTAGCGTGATTAACAATTTGAACAAGCCCTCAGCCACGATGACTTGTGACTGTGCTAGCACAGCAATCGACAGCACCCAAGAGTTCTGTCTACCCAATTTCACTCACAAGGCTTGAGTCAATCTGTTGTATAGTTTTCAGGCACTTTCCAAAGGTGTCGCACACTGGGATCAACCCCTCCAGTCTGATAACCTGAGGAAGTCACATTCCTTACAAATCGACAAAGGTGAGATTCAAACACAAATCTCGTGGTCAGACCAAGAACATTCTAATCACTTGGCCCCATGCCAATAGAATCATGATACACTTATACAAATTTACACGATAACGCAATTTGACAAGACAAAATGCCTATGAAGCCTGCTTAACCAATATAAAACAAACAAAAATATTTGAATTTTCATTTTTTTTCTCCATATTGAGGATGAAAGATGACAACTGAACAATAATAAAAATTATGAATGCAGTTTTTTAAAAATCTAATCCAGCTCTATACTCCTAACACCTTTCCTTTCCTATGTTAATAAAACACCACACCATAACCCTCTACCTTGATAGGCTCTTGGACCTTGTATCAGATGAACATTAGTGAAAAAATTTTAAAACTGAATATTTTGAGATTATTTCTCGGTCCAAATTTTTCTTGAATATGTGCACTTTCTTTATTTACAAGCATACTACCCATAAAAAATAAGATTATTTACATATGGATCAGCATGTCTGCCCAGGACACACAGTATCTGTGTGCTCTGTCAGGGATCAAATTGTGTCTTGTTAGTCATCTGCATACTTTTTGGAGTGATCAAAGTGTAGTATCTGCCTATCAGGCAGAAAAACTACATTTTATCTTTCAATTGTGTCTTTGTCTTCAGAGTCCTGGGTATGACGATAAACTACATCCAGGAGCAAGGCCTCCGAGTAGGAGGTTTTGCATAGTGTGGGACCACTTCTTAATTGGTGGTGTTCCCAGATTCACTTTGACTCAGGGTGGTAGCACCTGTCTGGCTCCTAGCCATGGAGAAATAGCAAACCCCCAAACAAAAAATGAATATTTTGAGATTAACTCAGTATATATATATATATATATATGTATATATATATATATATCACTCATGTCATCTCTCTCCTTCTTTCTCACTTAGTCATGCTCAAGGCATCTTTTTTTCTTTTGATCCTTACCAAATGCCTCCCATGCCAAAGGTCAACTCCTGCCATGTCATTTCTTTCTATGACTGGCCAATTTTTTTTCCCTTTTTTTGCTTTGTCTTTCATTACAACTAAATTCTCACTTTGTCCAAGACACCATGTCTCTCTATTTGATCTCCTTTCTCTTTCAATAATTTTTTCCTTCTTCCTGCCTCCATCAAATCCATTTGTATCTGATCTTCCTTTTCAACTTCTTTTCTCATGTTGGCACACTTAAAAAATCATTTTTTCTTCCCCATTTCTTTTTTGTATCACCTTTTAATCATTTTAAAGAGAATCGAATCCAATCAAATAGCGAAACTTATCCCGAGTCGACCCCTACTGCATTCGGTTTTACACTTTTGTCATTACAAGTCAATAAAATTCATTTTATCACATTCATAATTATATTTTTGTTTTAAATTTGGTCCCCAAGACTGGCATGACTGATATCTCCTGCTTCTTGCCATTTTAAGCTTCTTAAACTCTATTCGAATGGTGATTTTTCAAAATGACACCTTAAAACAAAAAACAGAAAACTAAAAGCTTTAGTCTTCCATTAAAGTTCAAACCAAAAAAAAAAGAAATTAAAAAATATTAAAAATAAAATTTATAATAGGGAATTAAAAAAAAAAAAAAAAAAAGATTAAATTTTGCATAATTTTCCTGCAATTATTTTCTCTAAAAATTCTTGCTCGGAGCACAAGTAAATGAATTTTGGAAAGTGCAAACAGAACTATGCTAGTGTTAATGGATGTCACGTGACCATGTCATATGACCGCAGACATGTTTGGAGAGTCGTTTGAAGATCGCAAAAAATTTCAATCATAATTTCTGTTTAAATTTTAATTATTGGTTTTAGCATTTTATAGCAATAATGAAAAAAAAAAAAAAAGGTAGAAAATGAATTAAATACTATCTGCTGTCTTTTCAACAATGTGTGTAAATGGAACGTGTTCCTTTAGAAAATAAAAATAAAAAAAAATCTCATCTATTTTTCATTTCCAACGAGTGAGATAAATTCACGTGTTTTTCTTCATTAATTACAGGCCTAATAAAACTATACAACAACATGGCTAACCCTTTCAAAACACTACTGCAAAAAAAAAATTGTACAAGAGGGACATGTCTGAAGAAAAAATTGAATGTTGTTAGGTTAGGAGGGTTAATTTAATGACACATCAACACATAATGTGTCATTTAATGACAAGTTTTAAAGGACAAAATTCACATTGAACTGATAGATAGGAAGATATAAACATGGAGCCAAAAAAGTCGACATTTGGCCAGTCTAGACCAAAGTCGAAAAAGTCGACATTTGGCCAGTCTAGACCAAAGTCGAAAAAGTCGACATTTGGCCAGTCTAGACCAAAGTCGAAAAAGTCGACATTTGGCCAGTCTAGACCAAAGTCGAAAAAGTCGACATTTGGCCAGTCTAGACCAAAGTCGAAAAAGTCGACATTTGGCCAGTCTAGACCAAAGTCGAAAAAGTCGACATTTGGCCAGTCTAGACCAAAGTCGAAAAAGTCGACATTTGGCCAGTCTAGACCAAAGTCGAAAAAGTCGACATTTGGCCAGTCTAGACCAAAGTCGAAAAAGTCGACATTTGGCCAGTCTAGACCAAAGTCGAAAAAGTCGACATTTGGCCAGTCTAGACCAAAGTCGAAAAAGTCGATATTTGGCCAGTTTAGACTGGAGTTGATAAAGTAGACACTTGTCGAATTTAGACCAAAATTAATATCATACGCATTTGTCAGCTATTTTGATCTTAAAGCATTCACCTGGACAGTATCAGTTATTTTACTGCAAGTGAGGCAGTTAGTGTATTTAAAACCCCACCGGCAGGGCTAACACGTTAATGTGTATCAGGAACTGTTTTTTATGAAACTCTCCCCAGTTATCTCAAGGACACATGGCACAGTGGATAAAGGCATTAGTTAGATCCAGTGACAGGACCCAAATAGTGTGAGTTCAATACCGGCTTAAGGCAGTGGAGAACTTGGAGAGATGAATTAACAGGAGATAACTGATAACCATTAAACATGGCACGTGGAACTAGAACAGTCTACCCCGGCGAGCGAAATAAAGAGTTCAGTTCGACATTCTAACCACCTGAAGAAGTCCAGAGCATACAACGGCCGAAACGTTGTGATAAATATGGCAACATAGATGAGGACAATAGTACAAATAATGTAAATAGTGTCTCCCTAGGTAATTTTGAAAAACAGTAACAAAATAAATAAAGATACTAGAAACATTTTGGTCGATTCAGTGCCTACTAATAAATGATAAACAAATAGATGGCTAGCAAGTTGGGAATACCAAGAGCCGTTATGTTTAGTAAGTGCCTGAAAACAATGCAACGGGTTAACCCAAGCCTTGTGAATGAAAATGGGCAGACAGAATTGCGATCTCGGTGGTTGTCACAAGTCATCGTGACCGAGGGTTTAAGCATACTACCAGTATAAAACACAGATGTGCCTGAGTAGGCGTCTGTAGCAGGGATTGATTTGGTTTGGTTTACAGCATATCAGCCTTAAGGGTTTATTTAATGATGACACGATTCTTTATTACTGGTAATTTTTTTTTCCAAAAATGTATTTCTTCTTATATGCCAAATACTGAAATGACATAGGGGACTCTCCACAACTTCCTTTTCCTTGCTTTTATTAGTCTAACTTATGCCCCATTAAAATTCCTCTTTGCTTTGAACCCGGCATCTATTCCCATGAACTTTTCCACTGCTCTTTAATATGCCTTGTGAGTGCTAAATTCTCCAAACCTTATTTCCTTGTTATTTTGCACAGAAATTTCAAAATGTCTTTAGACTGTAATAATTTCATGGAGATGATAATGATTTACTGATTAAGTTTTACTAATCAACCCATAGTTGAGAGGAGAAGAGGTGGATTCATACCTTTCCCAAGGTTATTTGCGCAAAAGTCAATATAACAAACCCAACTCAAAAATGGAACTTCGCTCTGTGATTAAGAATTCTGAGTCATTATCTATGAAACCAGCTGCATAACCAAGCTTACAGCATCTGGTATTCTCAAGCATTCACCCATCTAGGTACTGACCAGGCTCAATGTTACTTAACTTCGGAGATCATACAGGAAACAATGTTTCAATGTGCTGTGGCTGTATGCCCAAAATGCAGGATTAAGTTATATTTGTCATTGAAGATGCTGGGTAAATTTTCAAGTTTTGTTTTAAGGAACGTGGTGGGGTGGTCAGGAAGAGAGAGCAAGAGCGAGAAGGAGATGGGGGAAAAAAAAAAAGACCGAGAAGGAGATGGGGGAAAAAAAAAAAAGAGCCAGAAGGAGATGGGGGGAAAAAAAAAAAAGAGCCAGAAGGAGATGGGGGGAAAAAAAAAAAGAGCCAGAAGGAGATGGGGGGAAAAAAAAAAAAGAGCCAGAAGGAGATGGGGGGAAAAAAAAAAAAGAGCCAGAAGGAGATGGGGGAAAAAAAAAAAAGAGCCAGAAGGAGATGGGGGGAAAAAAAAAAAGAGCCAGAAGGAGATGGGGGAAAAAAAAAAAAGAGCCAGAAGGAGATGGGGGGAAAAAAAAAAAGAGCCAGAAGGAGATGGGGGAAAAAAAAAAAGAGCCAGAAGGAGATGGGGGGGAAAAAAAAAAAGAGCCAGAAGGAGATGGGGGGGGGAAAAAAAAAAGAGCCAGAAGGAGATGGGGGAAAAAAAAAAAGAGCCAGAAGGAGATGGGGAAAAAAAAAAAAGAGCCAGAAGGAGATGGGGAAAAAAAAAAAAGAGCCAGAAGAAGATGGGGGGAAAAAAAAAAAGAGCCAGAAGGAGATGGGGGAAAAAAAAAGAGCGAGAAGGAGACGGGGAAAAAAAAGAGCGAGAAGGAGACGGGGAAAAAAAAGAGCGAGAAGGAGACGGGGAAAAAAAAGAGCGAGAAGGAGATGGGGGGAAAAAAGGCGAGAAGGAGATGGGGGGAAAAAGAGCGAGAAGGAGATGGGGGGGAAAAGAGCGAGAAGGAGAGGGGGAGCAAGAGCGAGAAGGAGAGGGGGAGCAAGAGCGAGAAGGAGAGGGGGAGCAAGAGCGAGAAGGAGAGGGGAAGCAAGAGCGAGAAGGAGAGGGGAAGCAAGAGCGAGAAGGAGAGGGGGAGCAAGAGCGAGAAGAAGAGAAGGAGAGGAGGAGAGGAAAGCAAGCAAGAGAGAGGGTGGGAGAAAAAAATATGTTATTTTTTTTACTATTTGCCCTCTTCATGTTATCTGTGAGAAAGTTTCCAGAGATCTTTTAAATCTTTTCTTTCTTTTTTTCCTTTTTCTGGAGCAAATAATTCTTAAATTCCCAAGAAAATTCGCTTTGCAAGATAAAGTCATCATTTCTTGAATATGATACGTTCTTGTTTATCTGATACACAGGAGAAGTTGAAACTTTTGTTTTCTTCCTTATTCCTTTTTAAAATGTACGCTATATATTATATACACACACAAATAAAAGAAAGAACAGATGGAGTAAAAAAACCACAGTTCATAGCATTTACTTTTTAAAAAAGTGCTCAATACAATGTAGAGCACTATATTATTATTTTTATTCATCACTATACAAAAGCTTTACATGTTTCAATACTATGATTGTACTTCCTTAGCCGATGGTCGATAAATTGTGATAAAAATGATTTATTATAGAAATTAAAAAACAAATCATTACCTCGTTTCAGAAATTAAAGGCAGGTGGGGCATAAGATCAGAATTAAAAATATAGTTGTGGGTATGTCTAGATTAACCAATTAAGACAGATCTACACTAATATAGAAAAATAAAGAGAGGGTGGAGGTGGATGGGTATTTTTTCATGTCAAGATAAACTGATGCTTTGGACATGCCATCCAATAATTGTAGGAAACATGGCAGTGACAAATGTATTATGGATGTAGCCAAGTATTATGCACCAATTTGTTGAAGTCGACATTAAGTTATCAAAAATAAATTTAAAAATACCTTTTTTGTTATTTTTTTTATACTCGGGAAGCTTCTTAAAGGGGTCAATAGGTAAAATTCAAAATGTGGAACATCTATATACAATGCTAAGTATACTGAATAGATGGTAAAACATGGTAATAGTAAAGTCAAATAAATCAACGTCGAGTGGACCATTATATGATGGACTCTCTCATCAGTTTCGACGTACGAGGTTCCGACAACTTTGTTTATTTAACCTTGTGTGTGAGTCGCAAGTGACATTTCAGTCCTGCTAGTGATTTGCAAAGAAGTCCACAGATTGTGCAAGAGTGTAGATTCTTGGAGTATATGGCTGGAACAGCAGCAGATATTTTATTCCTTTCCCTAGTTTGACGAAGCTTGACAATGTTTGATGCTGCATTGTTCTTGATGCCATTGTAGCATGTAGTTTTCCATTCATTACGATCAATTACGATGTTCTCAAAGGTAGTGTGATTTATATTCGCAGCTAAGAGGCTACTTTTTCAGCTTGTCCCTGTAACTAAGCAAAGGCTGACCCATGTTTCGATGATCATTGTCAAGTTGACCATACATGAGCATTTATATACTAATAAAATAATAGCTATACAATTGTAAGACCTAATTATTTATGAAAAAATCTTTTGAACTATATTTTAAGGTAAAACAGACAATGCCAACATAACACCATTAATTCATTTCTTTGGTTCAACAGAGCTTTTTTGTTAGCAAACTTTATAATATGGATTTTTTCTTGTAAACATAGGGAACAGATCATGTAAGAATTTAGAAGTTCTAGTTTTTTTTTTATATTTAAGAAAAACTAGAGTGAAATAAAAATTTACTTAATATTTTATTTGAATCCAGTGGTTATTTCATGTTTCCTTTGTTCTTTAAATTTAAAATATTTTCCTTTCTCAGTACTAGGCCCTATAGCCCCTCTCCTAGAATCTTGGGGGTATACAATCAAGGAGTTGGACACAGGCATCACCAAACATCATGAAACCTCTATCAGTAACTGCCTAATGCCTCGACTGCATGAATTTAAGTATTCTACTAGATGGGCAGTTAGGTCCCATCGTTTTACTTTTGAACTAGCTTGAAATGTAACCATAATAAATATAAAACTAAAATGAAAATGTTAACTGCAACTATGCCGAGCAAACCTTACAGTTTCTGGGAGAGAGCACGCTATCTGGTGTGATCAACAGTCTGAACAAGGCTAGCACACTCAAACCCTCAGCCACGATGACTTGTGACTTCATGCTAGCAAAACCACCAAGGGTTCCGTCTACCCAATTTCACTCACAAGTCAAATTGTCGTATAGTTTTTCAGGAACTTTCTACTTTCTCCAGACCTACATCATCAAGACATCGCCTTCCAGACAAATCGACCATGGTGAAATTCGAACCCGGGTCTCGTGGTCAGAAAGCGAATGTGTTATACTGGAACACACCTATTCTATGGAAATTAATTCATACCTGGGTCATCGTTAACTCTTTCAGGAAATGAAATCAGGTTTATATATATATATATATATATATATATATATATATATATATATATATATATATATATATATATATATATATAAATGAAAATGCTTAAAAAAACAAAAAACACACACAACAAGTTAGGCGTCCCAACAGTTTCCTTCCATGTGGAATGTGACTACTGTTTCTTTGTTTTCCTGGAAACTCTGCATACCAGCAGACAATGGCTTGTGTACTGGTGCCAGTATGCATATCAGATAGAGTAGCACAGCTTTAGACCACTCAGTCACAGACTGGCAAACAGATTATAAAATCTTTGGTAAATCTGAAAAATTGGACACTGTGAACTAATTGGCTAAATATTTTCAGTATCCGAGCTTAATTAAACAATAAAGATGTACTCATTATTAAATCCAGAAAATGGCTTACCTTGCTAAAACAATATCAACAAAAAACTCCTTAACCTCGACAAGGTCAAATTTTAATCTCCTCTCCTACGTTTTAATATTTCAGAGGATTATATTACTTAAACATTTGGTGCAGGGAATTGAAATTGTCAAGATGCTGCACATGCAAAATACAAGAGAATTAAGTTCCTCATTAAAATCTGATAGTCTGCAATTTTTTTGTTTTTTTACACAAAGAATTTATTTCAGTTAATGCCTTAAGCATTATAAGGACCCTACCCTTTTAAATTTTACGTTGAACAAACCTTGGAAGAAAAAAAAAAAAAAAAAAAAAAAAAAAAAGAGAGGGAGAAAGGAAAGGTGGGGCTAAAACATTTTCTCTCTTTATTGTGAAAAGTAGGCTCTAATGAGGGGGTATTTTTCAATAATTTGTGTAGCCAGACGAGAAATGAAGAAAAAATAATGTGCAAAAGAAAAGACAGACAATTGATGCAGGTGTGAGGAAAAGAAAAAGATCTTAATCAAAACTCAGTTCTCAATAATGAAAATTTAAAGATTTTAGCTAATAAGAGGGCCTTTCTGCATACGATTTTATACCTGGGTCATCGTTAACTCTTTCAGGAAATGAAATAAGATTTAATTTTAAAAATCGGAATATTTCCACCCTCATCTCAAGTGATTCTGATTATAAAAGACTCTGTAGGTTCTTATGTTTGTGAAGCGATTTGTTCCTGATGTTTGTAGCTCTTCTATCATTAATGCTTGACATCATTCCTGACCACTGACAATCCCTTTCTTCCTCATTTTCAATGCATTCCTCTAGTAAAATCATTAGCAATGCATTTCCATTATACATATAATAGCCCTATTCTATCAGTAATGCTTGCGTTCATTCCTGACCACTGACAATCCCTTTCTTCCTCATTTTCAATGCATTCCTATAGTAAATCATTAGCAATGCATTTCCATTATACATATAATAGCCCTATTCTATCATTAATGCTTGCTTTCATTCCTGACCACTGACAATCCCTTTCTTCCTGATTTTCAATGCATTCCTCTAGTAAAATCATTAGCAATGCATTTCCATTATACATATAATAGCCCTATTCTATTAGTAATGATTGCCTTCATTCCTGACCACTGACTATCCCTTTCTTCCTGATTTTCAATGCATTCCTCTAGTAAAATCATTAGCAATGCATTTCCATTATACATATAATAGCCCTATTCTATCAGTAATGCTTGCATTCATTCCTAACCACTTACAATCCCTTTTTTCCTAATTTTCAATGCATTTCTATAGTTAAATTATTAGCAATGTCTCTCTAGATTTTGCATTTAAAATTCAAGTTTTATCTGGAGTGAAATATTTCTGTTAATTGACTTCCCATCAATCAAATAATCTTTTGCTTTTTCACACACTGAAATACTTCAACAGGTTTAACAGCCTCGACAATATGGCACCAGTCGTGTGAATCCAATTAAAAATCATCCGACAAATGCAGAGTCACCATTTTGGCTGTGACCTTTTGTAATTCTGTTGCATGCAGTGTTATTGTTCATTAATAATGTAAACACAAAGACATCTTAACAAATGTATTTAGAAAACAAAACAAAAAATAAATGGCAAAAGGATGGCTTTTCACTTGACACCACTGCACACACCCTGTAGACAATTCTTATTACATTGAAAAGATATTTTTCAGACTTAATAAAACCTAAACTGGATTTCTTTACTATCTTTGATTACGAGAACTGATAAGAAAAATATTGAATATTATTATTCACATGATCCCCCACTATTAGGCCAAAAACTCATAAGGCTTGAATGTACTTAAAATACAATGTTATGTTTGACAGCAAGGGTTAATTAAGATTTTAGAGGACATAAAATGGGGGTTTAGTTTTCTATTGTTATCAAGTAATAAACCGATCCCCCAGTATTAAAACCAAAACCTCCTAATAATAGAACAGACCGCGTTATATCTGGCCGCATGCATTAATTAGTATATTAATGTAAGATTTTAGTGGACATAATAGGCAATGATTAAAAGTAATTTGTAAAAATGTCCCACGAACAAAAATTGACAGTTTCCAAAAAGCAATAACAAAAGAATGTAAAGGACAAGCCAACAAAGAATATTAATCAATGAAACAAGGTTCTGACGCTATACAATCTTTCATTAAGCATACACATGAATAACTGAATTTATATATGTTTTTTGTTCTGGAGAATTGATAACAAAAATAATAAACATTTATTTATTTATTAAATTGTTTATTTACAATATTTACCTATTATATTGCTTATTGGAATGGTCAGCAAAACATCGGATAATTACCAAATGGCTCAAACTTTATAAAAGGGTAATAAGGATTTCCTTAGAGTTGCTTCACATATTTTAATAATTTACTAAATGTTTATAAATTTATGAATAAATATATTTCTTTATAAACTGGTAAATGATAAATATTGCATTCATTCTAAAATTTTACTAGTTTTTAGAATGTTGTAAATAGAAAATTAATTTTGTAAATCTAATAAATAGTGTTTAATATTTTGAAGGTAGTTAAAATAATAGCAGTGACCAGGGAAAAAAAAAACTATCCTTTTGACATTACGACAAGACCATATTTATTATTTCAGTATGTGTGATACATGCATAGGCGATCATGTATCTTTTGATTCACGTATCTATGTATCAATGGACAATCTGTATAATGAAATTGGTATTTAGCATTTTATAAAGTTTGAATCCATAGGCAATTAGCTGACATTTTGTTAACCATTCCAATAATCAATCTAATAGTGTTTATTATTTTTGTTGTAAATTACTAAGAAAAGAAAAATGTATAAATTCCATTTCATCATATGTTTAGGTTTTATTCCAATTCTAATCATCGCTTTTTAAAACAATAAACATTGCCGAAGAGTGAAGGTAGATGAATTATACATGTATAAATTCACTTTCATCATATGTTTAGGTTTTATTCCAATTCTAATCATCGCTTTTTAAAACAATAAACATTGCCAAAGGGTGAAGGATGATGAGTTATACATGTATAAATTCACTTTCATGTTCAGGTTTTATTTCAATTCTATGAACTACACATACAAATTTAGCAGAGAGAACAAAAAGACAAAATTTATTAATAGCTACAAAGAACAGGAAGTTGTGGAGTGCCATGATCGCCAATGTTCCGAAGGGACATGGCACAGAGAAGAAGAAAAAGAATATTGAGTAAATGGCTGACAGAACAAAGTTTAGGAGAGATAACAAAAAGATAAAATTTATTAAGAGCTACAAAGGACAGGAAACTGTGGAGAGCCATGATCGTCACTGTCCTGAACAGACAAGGCACATAGAAGAATGAGCTTGAGTAAATGGATGGTGAAACAAGGTTTAGGAGAGATAACAGATTTATTAAGAGCTACAAGGGACAGGAAACTGTGGAGAGCCATGATCACCAATGTCTTGAAGGAACATAGGAAATGGAAGAAGAACAAATCATTGTAATTATTAGGTTGGTGCAAAAATAATTTCGTTTTCTAACATATGTTACTATGTGAGAAAACGAAATTATTTTTGCACCAACCTAATACAAGTTTTGAAGAAAGATTTCATGTATAAATTCATGTATTTTTTTCATAACTCTACTAAAAAAAAAAAAGGTGGCAAACATCTGGATATATTCACTGATTTTTATTTTTCATAATTCATAATTACAATTACTCACTATTTATTTAAATTTTATTCTTTTATACTTTCCAGATATGTTAAATAATAAATCCTGCATCATAGTTGGTTCAATTATCTTGATAATTATGTAAATGTAAAATTATTCTTGTAAATAGACAACCTAATAAATAATGTGTAACATCTTTGCTGTCAGTTCTTCAGAAAAGGTTTCATAAGTAAGGGTTTTATTGAGATTATAACATAACTTTGAAACATTAAATATTATGAAAAATGGCGAGGGGGAAAAGAAGACGGAGACGGGGGAAAAGAAGACAGAGACGGGGGAAAAGAAGACAGAGACGGGGGAAAAGAAGACAGAGACGGGGGAAAAGAAGACAGAGACGGGGGAAAAGAAGACAGAGACGGGGGAAAAGAAGACAGAGACGGGGGAAAAGAAGACAGAGACGGGGGGAAAGAAGACAGAGACGGGGGGAAAGAAGACAGAGACGGGGGGAAAGAAGACAGAGACAGGGAAAGAAGACAGAGACAGGGAAAGAAGACAGAGACAGGGAAAGAAGACAGAGACAGGGAAAGAAAGAAAAATAAGAAACAAAAATAAAGAAAACAGAAAATGAAATTTCTGAGAATGCTACATCACAGAAATAATTGAAAAAAAAAAAAAAAAAAACCCCTTAATATTCAATCTGAAAGGTTCTTATTAAAGCTATCAGCAGCTGTGTTTAAATTACACAGTCATATTAGAGTTGACTTATGCGACTCGAGTTAAAATTACACTCATTAAAAGTAAGAAATTAAAAGAATAAAAATATCAACCTGCTAACTCATAGTTTTTGCTTTGAGGGTCCATTTCTGGTTGGCTAGAAATATTTGAGGCTAAGCAGCCAGTAATTCAGGGGACTGACGGAGTGAGTAGGGGTGGGGTATAATTTGTTAGGAGGTTAAAATCCTCCAGCATATTTATTTAAAAATAGGCTTTTTGAGATAATTACCAGGTTGATAATTAAAAAAGAAAAAGAAACAGTTCCAATGACACCTGTTCTATTCGTAGCTGGTGGGTTCGGCTGTAAATGCAGATGTCAGAAACAAAAGAAAAAGGAATGTAGACAATTTTGAACGTCAGAGAATGTTCGAGGCAAAAGGTTAAAGCTGAAAATACAGAGAGACAAATTTGAAATTTGGAAACATTTTCGGCCTCCTATCATCAAAGCTTTTTCAACATGAAGGCAAACAGCAAACCAGTATGACTTATCTTCAGCAGGTCAGCCTTAGGTCTGTTACTTGTATCATGTAACCCAGTAAAAACCTACCACATGGCCGAGATAGTTGGTGTCTAAATCAGCTCCCTTTTTGCTGGTGAAGAGAGTATCATGTTACCTCGCCTCCCAGGATTGAAAAAGAAACCTGTCAAAGGGCAGATGTGTTTCTTATATCTGTCTGTATTTCTGAGATGAAATGAGATATTGTAGTTGTTTACACTATTCATATTCTTCAGACTGTTGCCCTCACCTTTGTTGCCATATTCACAACATTTCGACAGTTATACACTCTGGCCTTCTTCAGAATCTGCCTATATTTCCAAGACAAGGTATTGTAATTATTTACACTATTAACATTATTTGGACTGTTGTCCTCATCTTCATTGCCATATTCACAATGTTTCAGACATTGTACATTCCAGTTTTCCTTGGGTGATTGGAATTTCAAACTGAACCCTTTATTTTGTGCACTGGGGTAGATTTTTCTAGTTTCACGCGCCATGCCTCTTCCAGATATCTCAGTTATTTCCCTTTAACTCAACTCTGAAAGGTTTTGTTCATCACTGCAGTAGCCAGGTATTGAACTCACAATTCTCTGGGTCAATCTCTGGATCATGTTTCCTTGCAGACATCACTGTAATGCCCAATAACCTTATTGTACCAGAGCTCATATTGCAATTTTTTTTTTTTTGTTGTGAGTAATTTTCTCGATCCATCCATATTACTGGTTCCCATATTTCATTTCTATGCTTGGATGGCTTAAGAAATTTTTGTGGCCTGACATATATGCTGATATGTTAAGCTTTAATATTTTCCAGTGATGTTCGCCGTCTACAATTTCAACTTCATCCCACATAGGGCAGTGATCTCCACTTCTCCCTCCATATGTGGTCAGCTATGCCTGATTTTCTATTTTCATAAAGCATTACTGCAGTAATGAGCAAGAACTTGGAGAGTTGAGTTAAAGGGAGATAAGCGAGACATCCAGAATTCAGTTCGAAATTCCTATCACTTGAAGAAGGCCAGAGCATATAAGAGATAAAACGTCGTGAATATGGCAAAAAAGATCAGGACAACGGTCTGAAGAATGTAAATAATAGCTTCTCATAGGTGCCAACTTTTTGTTCTAATGCTCTAGATAACATAACAGAGAGAGAGAGAGAGAGAAAGAGATTGATAGAGAGTATTTGGGGAGCAATCTCTCTTCTACACTAGTTTCGTTAACCACAACACCTTCTCAATTATTGTTTCGTCTGGGTATTGATTGATATATTGAAAAGTAATTGTCATCTTTGATAATGGCTTGTGTTAGCCAAAAGCTTAGATCGGATTAAAACATGTATCAATATGGTGATTTCTTTTCGTCTTTCAATGATAATGTTATTAAGCTTATCAGACAATATGAAAAGAACTTACTTAAAATAGACAAAACTCGTCTATATTATTTAATGAAACAGGCATATATATATATATATATATATATATATATATATATATATATATATATATATATACTAGCAGCCTGGCCTGGCATTGCCGGTGCTTGACTCATACAGCAATCGTTATCACTTGACTTAAAATATTTTTGCCCTTCCTTGCCTTTAAAGGAGTGCCCTTTGCCATGCTGATGTTGCTACATGCCTTACTTCTTGCCTATCTCACACTGCGAATTTTTTCTAAGCTCTATACTAAACATTAAATCTGTTACGAAAAAAGAACTAAATAAAATGAACACAAAATGATCAACTTTAAAAAAAGGACTCGTAACTGGAAGAAACGAATGAAAAAAGAATGTTAACAACGAATACTTTTTCACACCCAGCACAGTTCTGCAGAATCAGAATCAACGTTGAGTTTAAGCAAGCGAATGAGCCAATTGGAGTAAAGTGCCATGCAGATTTAAATTTTTCCTCACTTGTGACGAATGCAGCTATCGATTTTTTTTTTTTTTTTTTGCATGCTAGTTAACATTTGTGTCAGTCAGCATTGGCTCTCACGCTGGCCAATAGAATCTTCCTGTCTATTCATGGCAGCCAGCTATAGCCTCTCACTCTGGTCAATACAAAATGGCCGCAAACTACATGAAAACTGTCGTAGAAGCATGAAAAAAATCAATTATTTCCACTATCAATGGGAGTTGGGAAATGCAAAGTTCGTCTTGGCCTTACTGTTAACTTGGAGCATGTACATGTAAATTTTGGGGCAAATTTTGTTGAAAATTGCAGCCGTGCATTTGTTACACACACACATCCTGCCTTTTATAGATAGATAGATAGAGAGAGAGATTGATAGAGAGAATTTGGGGGAGCAATCTCTCTTTTATACTAGTTTCCTTAACCACAACACCTTCTCAATTGTTTTTAATCAATTTTTTTTTGTTCTTTGCTAAAATAAAAATATCATCTATGTAGAGGACATATATTTTTGGTTAAGTAACATTTTTTTTTAAATACCTTTAATGGAGTCTTTGCTTCTCTGACTATTACATGTCCCATGTAGAAAAAGTATTTAAAAAAAAAAAAGAAGAAAAAAAGTTAGTATGCCAAAAATATATCTCTGCTATATGGGTGATATTTTTATTTTAGCTGTGGACAAAAACAAAATTGATAATGACAGCACCTTGTCAGTCGTTTTTTAATGATACCTGCTTATGGCTTCAAAAATGAAGGAATGCATTCTTTTAAAAGGAACCTTTTTTCATCCAACACTACTTTGGAAAGATTCGTTGGCACAATAGCCAAAACTCCCAAACTGGAAAAGGTAAATCTTGGGGGTTTTCGGGTAGGAGGATAAATAAAGAGCCATGACTAAAATAAATTTATTACCAAAAACAAATTAGTTTAAATAAGCTCCTAGTGAGGTTAAATGTTTCTTTAAAAGATTATGTCCAGTCATTTTCAAAGCCATTTATAAATTCTGTAGTTTAAATTTTTAGCTTAAATATATTGCTGGCCTCTTATTATTTTTTTACCTGTTTGTTTGTTTTTAGTATTGATTATTGAAAATTTAGTTTTGGGGACATTTCTGTCAATTACATTTAACCATGGTCAGTTGCTCTACACCAGGGGTCAACAACCTTTTGCATGTCAAGCAATTTCCAATGGCACGCAGCCGTAAATGGCATTACGAAGTCCGAAACAATAACTACTACAATGCAAACGAGATATTTACCTGTTTCAAAACTGCTCACTCATTGGACTTCCATTAATAATAAAAACTTTTTAAAAAAAACTTTTAAAAACAGTTCATTTCTATTAATGTGGTTTACATATTATTGTATATATTACGATATAAAATATATTGTAGAACAGGTATATTGACCTTGATTTGCATGAAAAAACGTATGCTGTTAGCAGATGGAATGATTTTAAGATCCTAAGTCGACACAAGGTTAACAAAAGGTTGCTGACCGCTAGACTGTTGGATATTTCAGTTACATTCCCGAAAGGTGCCTTGCCTTTTTAACGTTGTCATAACAATCTAATGATTGTCTGTAGTTGTGATTTAATTTTGTTTCGTCTATATGCAATGTCCCTTCAGGAAGAAGGGGGTGGTCTTGGCTTTTCACAACGTTGTATCATTTCAGTATCTGTCTATATTTCTGAGATGAGGTATTATGTACACGATTTACATTATTCGGACTATTGTCCTCATCTTTGTTGCCATATTTGTTACAATGTTTCGGCCTTTCAGTATCTGTCTATATCTCTGAGATGAGGTATTATGTACACTATTTACATTATTCGGACTATTGTCCTCATCTTTGTCGCCATATTTATTACAATGTTTCGGCCTTTCAGTATCTGTCTATATCTCTGAGATGAGATATTATGTACACGATTTACATTATTCAGACTATTATCCTCATCTTTGTTGCCATATTTTCGGTCTGTCTATATTTCTGAGATGAGGTATTGTGTACACTATTTACATTATTCAGACTACTGTTTTCAATTTTTTCGCCATGTTTATCACAACGTTTCGGCCATTGTACGCTCTGACCTTCAGGTGGTTTGAATAATGACTGAACCCTTTATTTTGCTCACTGGGGTAGACTGTTCTAGTTCCACATGCCATGTCTAATGGATGTCAGTTATCTCCTGTTAATTCCCCCAACCAAATTCTCCACCGCCTTAACCACTGTGCAATGTGTCATCAAGGACACATGGCACAGTGGATAAAGGCGTTAGTTAGATCCAGTGACAGGACCCAAAGAGTGTGAGGTCAATACCTGGTTTAGGTAGTGGAGAACATTCAGAGGGAAATTAACAGGAGATAATTGAAATCCATTAGACATGGCACTTGGAAGTAGAACAGTCTACCCCAGTGAGTGAAATAAAGTGTTCAGTTCAAAATTACAACCACCTGAAGAAGGCCGGAGCGTAAAATAGCCGAAAGGTTGTGATAAACATGGCGACAAAGATGATGACAATAGTTTGAATAATGTAAATAATGTATATAAAGTTTTAGTTTAGATATTAGGTTGGTGCAAAAATAATGACGTAATAATGTCGTTTTTTGACGTAACGTCAAAAACGACATTATTACGTCATTATTTTTGCACCAACCTAATATATTGTTGGCTTTATTATTTTTACATGTTTCATTTCTTTTTGGTATTGATTATTGAAAATCTGTTTTTTTTGGGGGGGGCATTTCTGTCAATTACATTTAACCATGGTCAATTGCTCTACACCAGAGAGTCCGCAACCTGTCGCATGCCAAGCAATTTTCAATGGCACACAGCCGCAAATGTCATCACAAAATCCAAACCCATAGCTACTACAATGGAAAGACATTTCTATTTCAAAACTGCTCATTTGTTGGACTCCCATTAATAATAAAAAATTTAAAACGACAAAAAAAGAAATAAAAACAGTTTATTTCTATTAATGCAGTTCCCACATATATTAGGTTGGTGCAAAAATAATGACGTAATAATGTCGTTTTTTGACGTATACGTCAAAAAACGACATTATTACGTCATTATTTTTGCACTAACCTTATATATATATATATATATATATATAAAACAGGTATATTGACCTTGACTTGTACAAAAATACGTATGCTGTTGGCACACTGAATGATTGTAAAACCCTAAGCCGGCATATAATCAGCAAAAGGTTAGGGCTAGGGTTAGGGCCCTAACCCTACCTATATATAATAATTTGAAATAGTCTATTATATATTTAAGGATATTTCAGTTACATTCCTGAAGGGTGCGTTGCCCTTTTAACATTGTGATAATCTAATGATAGTCTGTAGTTGAGATATGATAAATTATCATTTCGTTTCTTCTATATGCAGTGTCCCTTAAGGAAGAAGGGGATGGTCATGGCTTTTCATGACATCTGTGTCATTTGTAACTCATAGCAAGGACTGATTTTTTTTTTTTTTTTTTTTTGCTGACCCTCAAACTCCGTTTTACCAGCCCTAAACGCCATCTCGTTTCAATATATATATATATATATATATATATATATATACACTGAAGTATATATTACTATATGAAATTTGTTGCAGAACAGGGATATTGAACCTGACTTTTATAAAAATATGTATGCTGTTGGTACATGGAATGATTTTAAAACCCCAAGTCAGCAAATAGTTAGCAAAACGTTGCCAAAACCTGGTCTACACCATCACTCTGCAGGTTGGTTTAAATTCAATTTTCCTTCTTCTGTACTAGTTGCTAACACAGGCTATAGGCTAAACCATCTTAATATTTAACCCATACATGGGGCAGAAGAGATGGATTCACAATTTTTGTCAAGGGATGAACTCAACTTTACAATGTTCTAATTCAGAGCATCTATACACCACCTGCATATCCAATAATGGGAATAGCCAATTTAAATTAACACAAACAGCTTTGTAAAAAAGGATAAATTCTTGTTTAATTAAGATGCATAACTAATTAATTTTTTGGAGCAAAAATTAATCAGCTACTTTTTTTTTTTTTTAAACCCTTCAGGTAAATGAGGCATCAAGAAGAAATATTTCAATGATTTGATAAAACTTTGAATCTAAGATCGTCAGGGGTTTCGTTAGTCATCAAACTGCAAGGTCACTGGCACCATATGTTCTCCCTGGCTGAAAGACTCATTTCACACCAAGCAAGGCAATAAAGCTACTAAGACAGAGAATTAAAGAATATAAGGAAAAAGAAAACACTATTAAAGAGAGAGAACAATAAATGAACAAGAATTAAGAAAATAGAAGATTAGGATTGACATTGCATTTAAATTTTTGAAGATCAAATTGAGAATATGAGAAAAAGAAAACACTATTAAGGAGAGAGGACAATAAATGAACAAGAATTAAGAAGACAGAAGATAACGATTGACATTGCATTTAAATTTTTGAAGATCAAATTGCGAATATGAGAAAAAACTATTAAGGAGAAAAGACAGTATATGTATTTTATATATATATATATATATATCATATAATAGCTGGCCACATGTATTCAATGATACCTATCTACTAGGGTGTCTAGTCAATCCCTATTGCAGACACTCACTCAGGTATATTTGTGTTTGCTCAACACCCACAAAGCCCACCTCTGGTTTAAACTGCAACTATGCTGAGAAGACATTAGTTACAGTTTCTGGGAGAGAGCGTTTTATCTAGCATGATTAACAATTTGAACAAAGCCAGTATACTCAAGCTCCTGGCCATGACAACTTGTGGCTTCATTGACGGCCCACAGGAGTTCCATCTACCCAATTTCACTCACAGAGTATGGGTCAACCTGTGGTATAGTTTTCAAGCACTTTCCAAAGGTACCAAATGCTGGAGTTGACCATGATCTGGCCAGATATCATCAGGAAGTATATATATATATATATACACACACACACACTTATATTTGTAAACAATTGTAGTATATACCTAGTGACAGTGGACTCATTGAACTTTGCAATGGGGTAGATTGTTGTGATTTTCACTCTCATGTCACATAAAGGGATGGTAGAGGTTGTGGGTTAAACAAAGGTATAGGTGTTCCAAGCGTCCCCCCCATCTAATTCCCCCCCCCATCTACTGGCTAAATAGTGTAACCAACTGATTAAAGAAGACCTTGGAAAAAGCACTCATTTGTTCATTGTGATGATCACAATATGGGTTGAATGCAGACGGAAAGAAGTGGTTTAGTGGAAATGTCAGACTAATATGTGACATGTGGAAAAAGGGTTTCACCCTTCAACAAAACCACCATGATAGTGGCTGAAAAAAAAAAAATGAAGTGAAAAAGAAAGGATAGGGAGCCAAAGAAAGAAAGAAAAGGGGGAGCCAAAGAAAGAAAGAAAAGGGGGAGCCAAAGAAAGAAAGAAAAGGGGGAGCCAAAGAAAGAAAGAAAAGGGGGAGCCAAAGAAAGAAAGAAAAGGGGGAGCCAAAGAAAGAAAGAAAAGGGGGAGCCAAAGAAAGAAAGAAAAGGGGGAGCCAAAGAAATAGAGGGGAGGGGGAGCCAAAGAAATGGGGGGAGGGGGAGCCAAAGAAATGGGGGGAGGTGGAGCCAAAGAAATGGGGGGGGGCAAAGAAATAAAGGGGGTGGGGAGAGGGAACCAAAGAAATAAGGAAAGGGCGGGGAGAGGGAACCAAAGAAATAAGGAAAGGGCGGGGAGAGGGAACCAAAGAAATAAGGAAAGGGCGGGGAGAGGGAACCAAAGAAATAAGGAAAGGGCGGGGAGAGGGAACCAAAGAAATAAGGAAAGGGCGGGGAGAGGGAACCAAAGAAATAAGGAAAGGGCGGGGAGAGGGAACCAAAGAAATAAGGAAAGGGCGGGGAGAGGGAACCAAAGAAATAAGGAAAGGGCGGGGAGAGGGAACCAAAGAAATAAGGAAAGGGCGGGGAGAGGGAACCAAAGAAATAAGGAAAGGGCGGGGAGAGGGAGCCAAAGAAATAAGGAAAGGGCGGGGAGAGGGAGCCAAAGAAATAAGGAAAGGGCGGGGAGAGGGAACCAAAGAAATAAGGAAAGGGCGGGGAGAGGGAACCAAAGAAATAAGGAAAGGGCGGGGAGAGGGAACCAAAGAAATAAGGAAAGGGCGGGGAGAGGGAACCAAAGAAATAAGGAAAGGGCGGGGAGGGGGAACCAAAGAAATAAGGAAAGGGCGGGGAGGGGGAACCAAAGAAATAAGGAAAGGGCGGGGAGGGGGAGCCAAAGAAATAAGGAAAGGGCGGGGAGAGGGAACCAAAGAAATAAGGAAAGGGCGGGGAGAGGGAACCAAAGAAATAAGGAAAGGGCGGGGAGAGGGAACCAAAGAAATAAGGAAAGGGCGGGGAGGGGGAACCAAAGAAATAAGGAAAGGGCGGGGAGGGGGAGCCAAAGAAATAAGGAAAGGGCGGGGAGAGGGAACCAAAGAAATAAGGAAAGGGCGGGGAGGGGGAGCCAAAAAATAAGGAAAGGGCGGGGAGCGGGAGAAAGAAAGAAGGGGATGAAAGAAAGAAATGACAAGGAAGCAAAAAGAAAGAAAGAAAGGTCCAGTGTGTGGGGGGGGGGGGTAAAAGGACAGAGGGGACAAAAGAAAGGACAATGCAGCAAAGAAAAAAAAGAGAGAGAGAGCAAAAAAAAAAAAGAAAAGGGAAAAGGAAACAAGGTATGAAAAGAGAAATAAAGTAAAAGAGAGATGAAAAAGAAGAAAGACAAGAGAAAAAAAAAGAACGAAGAAAAAGAAAACAAGAAAAAAAAATTAAAAGTAAAGTAACAGTAAAAGAAATACGACAAAAATCGACGATAAAAGCACTTGAGTAAGAAAAAATGAAAATAAAAACAGAGATGCAAAACGAAAAATCCATGACTGCACCGTGAATGAACTTGTGAATGAAAGCAGAAAGAAAGATAAAGAATAAAAAAAAAAAAAAAAGAAGTTGAAACGAAAAAGACAAACTTGATATTCGGGGGATGTGGTTAGAGAAAACTAGTGTTTAGTCAAGGCAAAAAGAAATATTAGCAAATGGTGGACTCCGTCAAAGAAACAAGAAACAAAAGAAAGTACTATAAACAAAAAAACAAAACAAAAAAGACAAAGAGAAAATACACTCCAACTTAAAAAATAAATAAATGTCTTCGACCCATATTTGCTTCAATTCGATATTTCAACGAACCCTTTTTTTATTTTTTGATGTTTTTTTTTATCTCCTCTTTTTTTTTTAGCCCTGTCTTCCGCTTGTTCAAAAGTTGTTGACATCTACAAGAGGCTTCCGGTGTGTCAGGGTATGATTTCATCACGTTTCTGTCTGACGGCTAGCAAATTTCAGGTGACATAATTACATATGGAATTCAAGAAAAAGACGAAACACGGACATTCTTGCCTAAACAAATGAAACGAAAATAAAAAAAGAAATGAAAAGACGACTGATCTTGTAATGTTAATTTTGTTCGTTGGCTTTTGGCAAACGAGTGAAGGTACTTCGAAAAATCTCAGGATGTAATGGGTTACCTGAGGAATATTGGAAAATCGCAGGGATCGAACTGTATGATAAACAAAGTCTGGCACCCAAAGAATATATCATGTAATGAAAAGCCTTTGTCTAAGAATTTATAAGGAAAGCTAAAGTCTATTTTGTCCAGACCTTTTTTTATTATTTTTTTTTTTTTTTAAGGAATAAGAATCAGGATTTTGGAGAGCTTTTATTTCCATGTTACATTTTGTTAATGTTGCTTTTTATTCCAACACTCTGGCTCTATACAATCTTCATTATTACTATTATTTTATTACTAGTTTTATTCCATCTTATTATTGTTGCTTTTTATCCCAACACTCTGGCTCTATACAATCTTCATTATTTCTATCTTATTTCTAGTTTCATTCCATATTATTATTGTTGCTTTTTATCCCAACGCTCTGGTTCTACACAATCTTCATTATTACTATTATTTTAATACTAGTCTGATTTCATCTTATTATTGTTGCTTTTTATCTCAATGCTCTGGCTCTACACAATCTTCATTATTACTTTTATTTTAATACTAGTTTGATTTCATCTTATTATTGTTGCTTTTTTATCTCAACACTCTGCCTCTATACAGTCTTCATTATTATTATTATGTAATTGCAAGTTTGATTTCATCATATTGTTGCTTCTCATTTCCCTCCCACAAGTTTTCAACATACAAAATGACCCACATGCATGAGCTCCAAATATATGGATTAGCATTTCTAATTTCAGTGGACATTTTCAATTTGTAATTCAAGCCATTCAAGAGGAGGTCACTCTTTAGAGAAATGGCCAGATAAGACTCATCCTGTTAGGAAAAGCATAACGTCCATGGCATAGAAGGTAGAACTTATTTAGGAGTCAGCATGAGGAGAATAGAATTGGCTTGCTGAATAGGATCAAAAGAAACATATTTCCCAACCCCCATTATCTCTTTTGGGAAGCCTAGGATCCATTGTCAAAACATGGCTACTTTTCTCCAAGAAACTGATGCTAAAAGAAAAAGCAAAAAAAAAAAAAAAAAAAAAAAAAAAAAAGAAAGCAAAAAGAAAAACAAATCCAGGTATATCAGAATATGCACAAACAAAAGATCCATTATATGTGTGTATATATATATATATATATATATATATATATATATATATATATATATATATATATAAATAAAGGAAACTATAAAGAGGAAAGTACATTATATATATATATATATATATATATATATATATAAAAATAATGGAAAGTGTGCATGTGTGTGTGTGTGTGTGTGTATATATATATATATATATATATAATATATAAATAAAGCAAAGTGTGCACATACACATATATATATATATATATATATATATATATATATATATACATATATATATAAAGCAAAGTGTGCATATATATATATATATATATGCATACACAAATGAAACCGTCATGTGGATCTCACAGCTGTTTTGTATCTTCCTTCTGTATTTTGTTAATTTTATGTACAACTAGAATCATTCAACATTCACTCCTTTCAAGAATAATAGCAAGATATATATATCTATCAGTCCAATCCTGCCTGCACCCTGCCTGGGGCTTGAAGCTGCGATGTGATATTTGCGTAAAAAGCTTCCTACGGAAATAAGCTTTACGAGCGAAAATGAATTCGCGTCTACATTACAGGTGATTGATAGAGTAATAAACATAGGCCCCATTGATAGTAAAAAAGAAAAAAGAAAAAAAAAAAAAAAAAAATGGATGCAATATATTGCAGGCGCCGTTAATGCACAGTTAGTAAGAAAAACCAAAAACAGATTTTGTGGTACAGGCGGATTTGCACAGACAATTCTTCCATTTTATTCAGCTTTCTCTACGCACTTCCCCAGCCTGCATATATTTCACTGTCCTCGATACAAATATAAAACGATGCTGGCATTTTTTTTTTTTTTTTCACCTTTAAATATTCTCAAGTTTATAATGGAAAATTCAGGTTAACAGCCTAGGAAAATATTCAGATTCATCAAATAATTTTTTTTCTTCCACTTTTTTTTTTTTTAAACCCATGTACCTTCAGGATGTGGCCGATCATGGCTCTCCACAGATTCCTTTTCTTTATTATCTCTGAATTGCCATATATTATTGGATAGTGAAATGGTTTCCTGTTACCTTCTCCACTGTTTGGAATTTTTCTTCTCTCAGATTGGTTGCCACCAAAAGCTAGAGAACCCAGTCTAATTAATTGTACCCATAGTTTGAGGGGATATTTTTAAAAAAAATAAATACCATATCTTTCAGGATGTAGGTGATCATGGCTCTCCACAAATTCCTTTTCTTTATTGTCTGTGAATTACCAGAACTGTGACAACAGAAGCCTTCTTAAGAAAGGCAAAATGTTGTCAGAAGCTGAATGCAAAATTTACTGCAGAAATCAGTACACTTACTATACATTTTACCTTAGTAAATCAGTGCACTTTCTATACACTTTCTGTTGTTTTGTTTCTCAGTGCTTCTGTTTTTAATCACTATTATTTTTAAATTTCCTACACTACGGGAAGAGAAGATTTGTTAAGATAGTCAAAATGTTGTAACAACCAGGATGCAAATCTACAATGAAAGGTTCAGAAATCAGTGCACTTTCTATATTTTTTTTGTCTAAGTAAACTACTTTCTCTTTTAATGAAAGAAAATTAATATAATGAACTCGACTGGAACTTAGACCTGCCTTGCCAGTTTCATTTTCAGAGGAGCTATGAATATCACCCTGTGGCATCCATCGTAAGAAGCATCTGATGTTGCCTTGTTTATTTGTCCAGTGCTTTACACCCCCATAGTCAAACTTCCTTTTCTTCTCTCCTCACCCCAGGTGTAGATCACATCTCCAGCATCTCCTTGGCAGTGTCTTCTTACTTCTCAATGTCAGTCAACCTCATGTCTTTTTTGCAGATATCCTTGAAGCAAAGGTGAAGATGTCTAAATCCTCCCATATGGATTTTTTTTTCTATCCCATGCCCCATAGAGTTGTAGAAGCACCATGTGTACTATAGCCATAGTAGAAGTGGTGTTGAACCTAATGGACCCCAACCGTCTCCAGGCCAGTTTTGAATTCAGAGGTTTTCCTTCACATGGACTAGTTGCCACCCAAGATTATAGAACCCAGTCTGTCCTGCTATTTATGCATAGCTGGGCAGTGGGGAAAAAGAGGATTCATACCTTTCCCAAGTATATTAGCATGTAAGTGAATGTAATGGATACAATTAGAATTCGAACTCAGCTCTCAGATTTCTCAATCCGAGCAGCTATCGATTACTGCACCAATGTCTCCTAATCCAGAAAATAACATTACATGCAGATTAAATATAAATTAAAATATTTGAAAATGAGGATGTTAGTGAATCAAGACAAGATCGGGACCTTCAACACCAACAACAAGTTGGTCTTACTTTAAGGCTCAGAAACCTGGTAAGTAACCAAGGCCATGACCCAAAAACTTCAGACATTTACCAACCAATAGAACATTTTCAATATCAGGTCAGGTCTCCAATGATTAACTGTGGGACATGACCAGACAAGCCCTAATCTAGATTGATATCAAGAAACTGAAATGTGGATGGATCGGCCACACACTCCGCAAGCCTGCTTCTAGTATCACCAGCCAGGCCCTTGACTGGAATCCACATGGGAAGCAAAAAGTCGGTCGACCAAAACAGATTTGGCACAGAAGTGTTGACACAGAGGTGAAGGCAACCAGCACGACATGGGCGGAGCTGAAGAGGATTGCCTGGAACAGCATCTGTTGGAGAGGTGTTGTTACAGCCCTATGTTCTACAGGGAACCAAGTGGCATAATAATGATAAATAAAAGTGTTAGTGAATCTCTACGAAACAAAAGGCCAGAGAGTATTTCAGCCAAAACTGGGAATGTTAGTTTCAATAATTCAGGTAGGGAATGGTATCTTACCTTAATGATTCGTCCATCAGTTGTTCCAATAAATGCTACTGTATAATCATAAGTAATCGACACAGCCACTGCCGAGACAGTCGTCGATTTTAGGACCAGTGTGGGTTCAGCATCAACTGGCATGCTGCCAGCAATCGGAGTATTGATGTCCAAAGAGCCACAGTAATTGTCATCAATTTGTAATCTCTGGAAAAAGAGAAAATAAAAACGAAATTAGGAAATCAGATAAAATTAATGGTCCAAGCTGAAATAAATAATTTTATCTACAGTTCAGTTTGTGACTTTAAATAACCTACAAATGGTTAATTAGCCATAGAAAAAGAATCAATTAATGAAATACTGAGTTAGCTACACAGGCATGATTTTTACATTGTACATCTTTATATTCTAGAGATTGTAAATCAAACTACCGTGGCTACAAAGTGAGGGATCATTTTATATATTGACTGTAATGTAGAATTGATACCCCACTTTATATCCACATCATAATTTCTTGTTTGTTGATAAGCAGTAGAAAACAAACCAATCAATGAAATACTGATTAGCTACACAGGCATGTCTTTTAGATTTATTTACAGTCTCTGGAATATAAATGTATAGAAACTACTGTGGTCGCAAAATGAGGGATCAGTTTATATATTGAATATAATATAGAATTGATCCCCTATTTTATATCCATATTATAATTTCTTGTTTGTTGATAAGCCGTAGAAAACGAACCAATCAATCAATGAAATACTGATTAGCTACACAGGCATGTCTTTTAGATTTATTTACAATCTCTGGAATATGAATGTATAGAAACTACAGTGACCACAAATTGAGGGACCAGTTTATATATTGGCTGTAATATAGAATTGATCCCCCACTTTATATCCACATAATTTCGTTTGTTTATCAAATTCTGATTAGGTATGAATTCACCTCTTCTCTCCCCCAGCTATGGGTTAATTAGTAAGACTTGTATCAAGAAATCATTATTATCAAAAAAAAAAAAAAAAAAAGGAGGGAAAGGATTGCATGACAACTCAGGTATTTACTGGAGTGGAACAGGGAGCCTATCATACACACCAATACTAATGGAAAAGGTATGAATCTACCTCATTCCCCCACCTGCTCTGAGTTAATTAGCAGGACTCTTATCAGTAAATCCTTATCTCGAAAAATATTCTTAGAATGTAAAAAAAAATTCTGGCTTTAAATAACCTGCAAAGGTTTGACAAGCCATAGAAAACAAACCAGTCAATCAATAAAATACTGATTAGCTACACATTTTTTTTTTTTTTTTTTATTTTTTATTTAAGCGTTTCACCCCAAGCAAGGTGGGAAGCCACTAGGACGCAAGGGGTTACAAAAGATTTGGAGCAAGATCAGATAGGAGTGATAGAGGAAAGGATGAGGAGAAGGATAGTGGATAGATCAAGGCAACTGGAGATGTTGATTGACATTACATTTGAATAGTTGGAGATTATAGCTCTCAGGGAAACTGGAATAGGGAAAGAAGTTCCACAGGCAAGAGGTACGAAATATGAAGCTATTGGAGTAGAAGAGACGGCTACATTTAGGAGTTTCAACAGTTAAAGGGTGAGAGCAAGATGCCAGCCTCGTAGGGCGCTTGAATTCATGAAGTCTGGGAACCAGCGAATGCAGCTCCTCTGAGTGATTGCCATGAAAGTATTTGTAAAACAGACAGAGAGAGGCGACGACGCGTCTGTGAGAGAGCGACTGTAGACGAGATACCAGAACAGGGCCATGCATGTCTTTTAAATCTTTGGAATATAAATGTATAGGAACTACCAAGGCCATTAGTGAGGGATCAGTTTATATATTGATCGTAATATAGAATTTATCCCCCACTTTATATCCACTTATAATTTCTTGGTTGATGATAAACTGTAGAAAATGAATGATTAATTAGTTGGACTTGTATATAGCAAAATCATTATTATCTCTAAAAAAAAAAAAAAAAAAAAAATTTTTACACTCTAAAAGATATTTTCTGGCTTTAAATAACCTGAAAAGGGCTGATAAGCCATGGAAAACGAACTAATCAATGAAATACTAATTAGCTACACATGTCTTTTAGATCTATTTACAATCTCTGGAATATGAATGTATAGTAACTACCGTGGCCACAAATTGGGGGATCAGTTTATATCTTCATTGTAATGCAGAATTGATCACCCACTTTACAATTTCTGAAATATGAATGGACAGGAAATTGGTGGCCACAAAGTGAGGGGTCAGTTTAATTTAATATTTTGGTTCTTCATTTTTCTTTTTATTTATTATTTTAACATATTTTTACCTTTTTGCTTCGAGGATCCCAGACACATGACATAGCGGCATATACTGAATATCTATAGAACCATGTCATTTGAATTTATTTACATTCTCTGGAATATAAAGGTATAGAAAACTATTATGGCCACAAACTGAGGGATCAGTTTATATATTGACTGCAATATAAACTTGATCCCCCACTTTATATCCATATTATAATTTCTTGTTTATTGATAAGCCGTAGAAAACGAATGTATCGATCAATGAAATACTGATTAGGTACACAAGCATGTCTTTTAGATTTATTTAAAATCTCTGAAATATAAGTGAGGGATCAGTATATATAATCACTGTAATATAGAATTGATCCCCCACTTTATATCCACATTATTTATTTATTTACCTTCTCTGGAATGTAAAGGCATACAAACTACTGAATAGGATAATCACATGAAGGTTGGTAATGAACGATAATACTTAGGACAAGAACAACTTACCAATACTTAGGACAAGAACAACTTACCAATACAAACTGAGGGATCAGTTTATATATTGACTGCAATATAAACTTGATCCCCCACTTTATATCCATATTATAATTTCTTGTTTATTGATAAGCCGTAGAAAACGAATGTATCGATCAATGAAATACTGATTAGGTACACAAGCATGTCTTTTAGATTTATTTAAAATCTCTGAAATATAAGTGAGGGATCAGTATATATAATCACTGTAATATAGAATTGATCCCCCACTTTATATCCACATTATTTATTTATTTACCTTCTCTGGAATGTAAAGGCATACAAACTACTGAATAGGATAATCACATGAAGGTTGGTAATGAACGATAATACTTAGGACAAGAACAACGTATATAAGATTCGCCAGTGGCGTGTAGAAGAAGTAGTCAGCACCTAGAAGTGAGTCAAGTCAATTCAACAATGAATCTTCAAATGCAGACCAACATACAGTATTCACTACTGTATTCATATGAATGGGGACATGTCCATTATTGTCCGTAGGTATGCTTCAACAAATATATATCTACATAATTTCTTGTTTATCAAATTCCTATGAGATATAAATCTACGTCTTCTTACCCCAGCCATGGGTTAATTAGTAGATTAAATACAGGGTCCAGTCCAAAATTCCTTGAATACATCAATCCTGGTAATGTAAAAGGTGAGGAACAAATGAGCCATGCTAAAAATAAGAACTAGAAGAGATATCCCTAGACACAGGCAGTGGAATGAGAACAGTGTACCCACGTAGATTAAATAAAGGGTTCAGTTCAGAATTACCTGAATTTATCGATCCGGGTAACCCGCAGGGTGAGCGATAACTGAGCAGTACTCAAAAATAAGAATTAGACGAGATATCCCGAGACATGGGCAGTGGAACGAGAACAGTCTGCCCTCATAGATTAAATAAAAGTTTCAGTTCAATCTTTAGACAGGGCAGTGTTTATTTACTTCAATTCAGTGGAAATAGAGTTGGCAATAACTGAGTAATACTAAAAATAAGAATTAGACGAGATATCCCGAGACATGGGCAATGGAACGAGAACAGTCTGCCCTCGTAGATTAAATAAAGGGTTCAGTTCCGAATTCCTTGAATATATTGATTCAGGTAATCTACAGAGCAAGCAATAACTGAGCCGTACTAAAAATAAGAACTAGACGAGATATCCCAAGACGCGGGTAGTGGAACGAGAACAGTCTGCCACCGTAGATTAAATAAAGTGTTTAGTTTGGAATTCACTGAATATATCGATCCGGGTAACCTACAAGGTGAGCAATAACTGAGCCGTACTAAAAATAAGCACTAGACGAGATATCCCGAGACATGGGCAGTGGAACAAGAAGAGTCTATCGCTGTAGATTAAATAAAGTGTTCAGTTCAGAATTACCTGTAGGTTACCTGGATTGATATACACCTGAAGAAAAGCAGAGAGCACCACGGGTGAAATGTAATAACAGCAAAAGAGATGAAGACAACAGTACATATGCGAATAGTGATTAGTAGAAGTGAAAAAACTGTGCTACCTTTGCTTGTCAGTCTATCTTGAACGTGTCTTTCAGGCCTGGGCAGGGGCATTTTCACATTTAATGCAAAAAATCTTTCCAGATCATATTTCAGTTGGATTGCCTGAGGTGCCAACGTTAACTAAATCTATCTATATAATAATAAGATCCTCATTTCCTCTGTCTGTATATAACATCTGGGTAACCAAAATTGTGTATGGTAGCCTGAGGCACAGTAAAAAAAAAACACTAAGCACCAAAATTTTGACATTTTTTTTTTGTCTGTTTTCCAATTGCTTTTGTTGAGAAAGCAAAGAAATGATTATTATTCTTTCCAAAATTTCCCTTTGTGGACCGAACATCGATGTTTTGAAACTAACCTATTATCAGTTACATACCAGAGTTGCTGAAGGAGAAGTTTCTAGAAGTTTCAAGAACTTTTGAGAATTATTTACACTATTTTCAATGTTCGAACTGTTATCCTCATGCTTTTGCCATATTCACATTTTGGCCGTTGAAAAAAGCCAGAGTGTACAACAACGGAAATGTTGTGAATATTGCCAAAAAGATGAGGACAAAAGAGTTTTCTAGAAGTTTCAAGAACTTTTGAGAATAATTTACACTATTTACATTGCTCGGGCCGTTATCCTCATCTTTGTTACAACATGGTGATGAAGGCGAGGCCAAAAGTCCAATCAATATAAATAGTTACAATACCTCATCACAGAAATATAGACAGATCCTGAAGAAGGCAGAGGCATACAATGACCAAAACATTGTGAATATGACGATAACGATCAGGACAACAGTCCAAACAATGTAAATAGTATAAATAATTACTATATCTCGGAAATATAGACAGACTTTCTAAAAGTTTGTAAAAGTTTCAAGAAATTCTTGAATGTATCTGTCTATATTTCTAAGATGAAGTATTATGTACACTATTTACATTATTCAGATTATTGTACTCATCTTTGTCGCCATATTTATCACAAAATTTCGGCTTTGTATGCTCCAGCCTTCTTCAGGTGGTTGGAATGTCGAACTGAACCCTTATAGCATAGAAATAACTACAATATAGGAACCAGTAGTAAGGAGTTCCATAATAACAAAAATTGCAATATGAGCTCTGGTAAAAACATGTGTTGATAACAGCAAAAATTGCAATATGAGCACTGGTAAAAAAATGTTTACTGATGGCATTAGGTTTATAATACCCAGAAATTCATACCCAGATGTCCTCAAGGACACATGGCACGGTGGATAAAGGCGTTGGTTAGATCCAGTCCAGTGACAGGACCCAAAGCGTGTGAATTTTTGGTGGTGGAGAACTTGGAGAGGGGAATTAACAGGAGATAACTGATAACTGACATCCATTAGACATGGCATGTGGAACTAGAACAATCTTCCTGAGCAAGCTAAATAAAGGGCTTAGTTCGACATTCCAACCACCTGAAGAAGGCCAGAGAGTACAATAGCAGAAATGTTGTAAATATTTTTAAGTATTTTTCTTTACAATGATGAATTAGAGAAAAAAAAAAGTATCTCATTAGTATTTTTTTCTTTTTTAGTGTGCATTTAATAAGACTTTTATATCTTAGTAATACATTTCATATAAGTGATTGTACTACTGAAAAAAATATGCATATAATATCGGTAAGCACAGAAATGTTTGCTTATCTGTAGGTGGAAAAATATTTTATCACAGACTGTCTTAAATGTCTACTTTCTTAGGCAGTCAAAATCAAAGAGAATTTAGATTTTTTTTTTTCTTTTTGGCGGTAAAATGCTTGTTCTAATACATCTTGAGAATATTCTATATTTTATTTAACTTTTGTTTATAAACTTTTTCCTTATTTATTGTTAACTACAATTTGTATTTTGTGTTTTAAAGTATTTCATTGTTTAACTGTTAATTTTTTTGTTTATTATTAATTATTTTGGTTCCAGATGAATACAGTCTACTAATTGGTGTTGGGGATTATTTAATAAAAAAATTAATTAAAAATGGCTAAAATAAAAGAAACAAACAAGTCTGAATAAAGAAACAAACAAGACTGTTTGCTTATCTGTAGGTGGCAAAATACCTTGTATTTTAAAGTATTTTATTGTTTAACTTTTAATCCTAAAATAAATAAATGCTACTTTTGAATCACACATCGTTCTGTCCTTACTTTGTTCGAACGATAATGTTCACATTCAGCATTTATCCTGATGTAAATAGGTAACTTACAGAAATATCATCATCCTGGTCACAAAAGCAAAGTTTGAAGGAAATAGTAGCCATTTTTCATACTTTCTAGGCATCAGCAAATAAACACTTGCTACCAAAGGACAAAATTCATGTTGGTGTAATAAAAAAATTCTGGTGATTTGCAACTGAAATAATATTTAGGTTTTATTCCAATTATAATCATCGTTTTCTAAAACAATAAATATTGCCGAAGAGTGAAGGTAGATGAATTATACATGTATAAATTCACTTTCATCATATGTTTAGGTTTTATTCCAAGTCTAATGATCGCTTTTTAAAACAATAAACATTGCCGAAGAGTGAAGGTAGATGAATTATACATGTTGTATAAATTCATTTTCATCATATGTTTAGGTTCTATTTCAATTCTAATCATCACTTTTTAAAACAATAAACATTTCCAAAGAGGAATGTTTGAAAAAAATGCCCCTTTCACAATTTGAAACAAAGACAAGTATGATGAAATGTTATGTAATATCAACCCTCCTATATGATAGTAAATTTTCAATAACTTCTTCATAGATGAAAAAGAAGAGACTTGTGGCAACAAAAGATGGAGTTCTATAAAACAGCTTCAATCCGTACATGTTTTTACTTTAAAAATGTTTCGGCAATCAAAAATCAAACAATAGAAACACAAAAAATGTTTTTTATAACAATCTTCATTTTACTGTATGACATGCAAAACAATCATGTGTGTGATTTTTATATAGTAAGAGTTGTAATTAATAGCAGGAGTTATCTTTAACTGTAAATTCTTAAAGCCTTTTAAGTGAAAATATTTTTACCTCAACTCACAGAAAAGATTTCAAATCATGAAATATATTTCAATCTCAATAAAAGTGATGTTCAAAGTTGCTTTGCAAATGTTGCAAAAATATTAGTTTGGCAAACTGTATGTTCTTTGAGTAGAATTCTTGTTGTCTCGATAAAAATCGTTGATGTTAAAATTGAAGTGTAGTTTGTTGGTGAGTGAGTGAATTCAAAGCTTGGAAATCTAACTTAGAGACTTCAAAAATTTCAAATGTCGCGAATTGTTTGATGCTGCAAAGCACACTGTTAGAAGTTGAATAGTTTCTGTAGCTTGTAGTTCAAGATATGTGCAATGTTCGTACATACATGTGTGCACGTGTGTGTGTGTGCGCCATAGCATCTTCATAGCATTTTCCCTTAAAGGAACAAACATGATTTCTCCACAGCTACATCTTGTATGTGAGAAGGTAAAAGATGAAAAGTTGGAAATGTGTCCAAATATTTATATCGTTGTATATCACATGATAGGCTTGAAACACAGACTTTTGGCGGTAAATTAATTATAACTGTGAGGACATAGATAAAAGCATGATATTGGCATTAATTGACCAATCAAGAGTCAGAGAAATATCAAGGCTCTGTGATCAACTTTTTTTCTTTTTAACAGATGTTTCGGATCGCAGTACTGTTACATGGGAAATGTATTGAAATCTTTTTTAACCAATGGAATTAGATCACAAATAAAATATTATTAAATTGAAGTAGAACACTAAAACATTACTACAGACCAGGGGGGGGGCAAACCTGCTTAATTTAAGGTCAACTTCAGACATTTGAGAGCCGCAAGCAACAAAATTTAAACAGATTTTTGTTACATACATATTAATGTTAAACTTAGATTTTAAATCTAACAGGGTGTTGATTCATATGCAGAAAATAATTATAAAGCTTGATATTTTTCTTATTTACCTTTTATATTAACGATGATGAAAAAAGGTCAGGTAACATATTTCCATGAGCTGCATATTAAAAGGACCAGAAAGTCGCATGTGTCTTAAGGCACCATTTGACCTCCCCTGCAATAGGGGAAGCAGGTCCGCAAAAAGAAAGTTTTATGTAAAATTGAAATTAAAGGGCCATATATTTAGAATCAGAAAAATGACACATAATGAGGAAAGAAGGCTGAGAGAATGATATTCAGAGGATGTAATGAAAACAATAAGGGCAGAGAAAAACAGTGAGTAACCTACTTAATGAACAAGTATTGGTAAAATATACAAAGGAGAGGAAGTTGTGGAGAGCCATGATTGCTCACATTCTGAAGGGACACAATTTTTAGCAAGCACATCTCACAGACCAATAGTAGCATACTAAAATCGATGATGGCAAAGTGCTTCATATTTTGGCCTTGTGCCAAACTAAGCCAAGTCACATAAATTATGCACACGACCATCGTCTAAGGGCAGGATTTTAAATCAAAGTTATGGCTTTTTTTAAAAGCTCTCAAATCAGTGAATAGGACAGCGGTAGAATGAAGCTGCTCACAGAACACTAAATACATATTCATTGCTATTCAGTATTTGGTTTTATTCTCGCCTGAGATGCAGTGATCATTGTTTCGAGAGGGTGTAACAGCTGGTGCCAGCGATGAGCTGGGAACATCGATGAACACCAGCTTCGCTAAGTGTCGAGAGAACAGAGAAAAGAGGAGGGACAGTTAAGATTCCATAAACAAATCGTATTTTGTATAAAAATGTATGAGGGAGATATAGAGGGGAGAGGGGGATATAGAGGGGAGAGGGGGATATAGAGGGGAGAGGGGGATATAGAGGGGAGAGGGGGATATAGAGGGGAGAGGGAGAACAAATATGTGAAGGGAAAAGCTCAAAGAAAAAATAGGGATGAGAGGATAGAAAGAAAAGAGAAAGAGGATAGAGAGAATGGGAGGAAGGATACAAAGAGAGAAGAAAAAGAAAGAAAGATACAACGAGAGAGGAAAAAGAAGGAAAGGATAAATGAATGGGAGGGAAGGATAAATAAAGAGGGATATATATATATATATATATATATATATATATGTGGCACCATTTAACGAGGCAGAAAGGGAAAAGAAAGAAAAGAAGGAAAGGAGAGGCTAAGAACCGAATCGTGAGTGATAAGCAAGAACACACACACAGCTAAGAGACAATGGATAAAAGGATATTTTGATAAGTAACAAATGGCGAAAGAGTGTCATTACAATGACAGGGAAATTCTGAGTAAATAGAAAGGGAAAGAATCAGATATGTTTTGGCATCGGCTGTGTTATCTAAGGATATGAAAACAAACTATTGGTACGGGAAGACATCTTATTATCAACTACAGACCGGCTGGCCAAAGAAAGAAAACAAAAAAATTCAAATGAAAATGTTATTTCGTTAAGTGACGAAAAACAGACAACTAAAAGGACTTGGACAGATATGAAAAATTAAAAAAACCACCCACGAGCGTCCGACGGAACCTTCTTGACCTGCGATATTAAAATTTTGTTATTAGGAATTTGTACTGAAGGAAAATAAATGTGTTTTTCTTTCTTTCTTCGAGGCGACAGACTGACTGGAACTTTGGAGATGTTCCTTTTTGAGACCATGTTAAGAAGACCACACATTCTGATAATTAGCGATAAAATACCTGACGTAAACCACGTGTAGAACAAGAGTTATGACCGCCATTGTCATATTGTCCCGTTCGCGGCTGGAGAAATGATAAAAACATTAAGGGGAAGAAAGGGGAAATAGAAGAGAATTTTTTTTTTAAGCAAGATTTTTTTTTTCTTCCTGAAACAAAGCCGCAGATTCGTCCACGCCCGACTAAGACATCATTGGTCGAGTGGTGATCACGTGATGCACGAGGGAGGCTGTTGCCGCCCATCTGGAGGATGAGTAAGAGAGGTTGCCACGAAGATGTGGGGAGGGCAGTTCACGCCCCTCTGAAGTATGATGAGAAGGTGGGAGTGAGGAAAGGTTCCCAAAAATGGAAAAAGGTGGAAATTCCTAACCAGAGAGGTGGATATGTATTTAGAATTATCGAGGAAACCCCGGCGCCGACAAACTCACCCCGGTTTTGGTCGGCGCCCATATAAACGAAGCCACAACGAGCAGAAATGAGTCGAGACCCACTAGTTCCCAGAGTCAGTCTCCAGTTGAGGCAAGCCTCGCAGATAGCTGACCAGGATTCACGCACATTCCAACCATCTTCAAACCAAGAACAATTATTTTGAAGAGCGACTTAGATCCAGATCACCGAAATAAGTTTTTCTTTTGACTTTCGTCCAAAGACCCACCGAAACACCAATTTCTTAGAGAGCAGACGACTTGAAGTGTTAAAACTTGCCTAGCGGAAAACAACGTGTCACAATCCATAGAACGGGTCGGGAGATAGATGCAGTCCTATGTAACGAACAACTAGACATAAAGTTTGTTACCTTTTTCTTTGATACTTTGAACTTTTGAGTTTTCATTTTGTTGCCTTTTATGCGTATTTTTGTGGTATCACCCCTGTTGGACTCGGTTTGCAGTACGGCCCCGATGACTGATTGATTTCCTCTGCCTAGATCAATTCACAACGTGGGTAGGCAGACTGGGAATCAAAGTAGGACGTCACAGTTGGTGCCGTGGTAGACTGGGATCGAACGACACGGTTGGCGCTGCGACCATGGGACGACGTCATATATATATATATATATATATATATATATATATATATATATATATATATATATAGAGAGAGAGAGAGAGAGAGAGAGAAGAGATTGAGAGAACGAATGTGAGGAGAAAAGCTCAAAGAGCGAGAGGAAAAAATAGGGATAAAGTCAGAGAGAAAGGAGAGAGAGTGTCAGAGAAAAGAGTGTCAGAGAAAAAAGAGAGAGATAAAAGAGAGTGTCAGAGAAAAAAGAGAGAGAGAGAGATAAAAGAGAGTGTCAGAGAAAAAAGAGAGAGAGAGAGATAAAAGAGAGTGTCAGAGAAAAAAGAGAGAGAGAGAGATAAAAGAGAGTGTCAGAGAAAAAAGAGAGAGAGAGAGATAAAAGAGAGTGTCAGAGAAAAAAGAGAGAGAGAGAGATAAAAGAGAGTGTCAGAGAAAGAGAGAGAGAGAGATAAAAGAGAGAGAGAGAGAAGAGAGAGAGTCGAAGAGAAGAGAGAGAGTCGAAGAGAAGAGAGAGAGTCGAAGAGAAGAGAGAGAGTCGAAGAGAAGAGAGAGAGTCGAAGAGAAAAGATAGAGTCGAAGAGAAAAGGAGGAAGGATATACAGAGAGCGAAAGAGAAAAAGGGAGGAAAGAATGATAAATGAATAGAAGGGGAGCATAAGAAAGAGGGAGATATATATATATATATGAGACAGACAAAGAGGATCAGAGAGAGAGACAGACAGACAAAGAGGATCAGAGAGAGAGACAGACAGACAAAGAGGATCAGAGAGAGAGACAGACAGACAAAGAGGATCAGAGAGAGAGACAGACAGACAAAGAGGATCAGAGAGAGAGACAGACAGACAAAGAGGATCAGAGAGAGAGACAGACAGACAAAGAGGATCAGAGAGAGAGACAGACAGACAAAGAGGATCAGAGAGAGAGACAGACAGACAAAGAGGATCAGAGAGAGAGACAGACAGACAAAGAGGATCAGAGAGAGAGACAGACAGACAAAGAGGATCAGAGAGAGAGACAGACAGACAAAGAGGATCAGAGAGAGAGACAGACAGACAAAGAGGATCAGAGAGAGAGACAGACAGACAAAGAGGATCAGAGAGAGAGACAGACAGACAAAGAGGATCAGAGAGAGAGACAGACAGACAAAGAGGATCAGAGAGAGAGACAGACAGACAAAGAGGATCAGAGAGAGAGACAGACAGACAAAGAGGATCAGAGAGAGAGACAGACAGACAAAGAGGATCAGAGAGAGAGACAGACAGACAAAGAGGATCAGAGAGAGAGACAGACAGACAAAGAGGATCAGAGAGAGAGACAGACAGACAAAGAGGATCAGAGAGAGAGACAGACAGACAAAGAGGATCAGAGAGACAGACAGACAAAGAGGATCAGAGAGAGAGACAGACAGACAAAGAGGATCAGAGAGAGAGACAGACAGACAAAGAGGATCAGAGAGAGAGACAGACAGACAAAGAGGATCAGAGAGAGAGACAGACAGACAAAGAGGATCAGAGAGAGAGACAGACAGACAAAGAGGATCAGAGAGAGAGACAGACAGACAAAGAGGATCAGAGAGAGAGACAGACAGACAAAGAGGATCAGAGAGAGAGACAGACAGACAAAGAGGATCAGAGAGAGAGACAGACAGACAAAGAGGATCAGAGAGAGAGACAGACAGACAAAGAGGATCAGAGAGAGAGACAGACAGACAAAGAGGATCAGAGAGAGAGACAGACAGACAAAGAGGATCAGAGAGAGAGACAGACAGACAAAGAGGATCAGAGAGAGAGACAGACAGACAAAGAGGATCAGAGAGAGAGACAGACAAAGAGGATCAGAGAGAGAGACAGACAAAGAGGATCAGAGAGAGAGACAGACAGACAAAGAGGATCAGAGAGAGAGACAGACAGACAAAGAGGATCAGAGAGAGAGACAGACAGACAAAGAGGATCAGAGAGAGAGACAGACAGACAAAGAGGATCAGAGAGAGAGACAGACAGACAAAGAGGATCAGAGAGAGAGACAGACAGACAAAGAGGATCAGAGAGAGAGACAGACAGACAAAGAGGATCAGAGAGAGAGACAGACAGACAAAGAGGATCAGAGAGAGAGACAGACAGACAAAGAGGATCAGAGAGAGAGACAGACAGACAAAGAGGATCAGAGAGAGAGACAGACAGACAAAGAGGATCAGAGAGAGAGACAGACAGACAAAGAGGATCAGAGAGAGAGACAGACAGACAAAGAGGATCAGAGAGAGAGACAGACAGACAAAGAGGATCAGAGAGAGAGACAGACAGACAAAGAGGATCAGAGAGAGAGACAGACAGACAAAGAGGATCAGAGAGAGAGACAGACAGACAAAGAGGATCAGAGAGAGAGACAGACAGACAAAGAGGATCAGAGAGAGACAGACAGACAAAGAGGATCAGAGAGAGACAGACAGACAAAGAGGATCAGAGAGAGACAGACAGACAAAGAGGATCAGAGAGAGACAGACAGACAAAGAGGATCAGAGAGACAGACAGACAAAGAGGATCAGAGAGAGAGAGAGAGAGAGAGACTAAGTGGGATTATTAGTCTAATGAGTAGACTTTGATCATCTCTAGATATGTTACTGTAACCCTTCCCCCCACCTCAAGCCAGAATAAGCAAATATCTTGAGAGCAAGCCATGAAGTACTGATGAGTACTGATGTAGTGGGTTCAATTTTCACTGGATTCCTTCACTGATCCAGGGTCAGCGCATAATCGCAAATTGTGCTAAATTACCCTCTGTGTATTTATCACGCACATATATTCCACATCCTGTTTGACCCCCCTCCCCTAAAAAACAGCCCGAAAAATATATCCATCAATTACATTACATTCCATAGGTTTGTAATAAAGATAGCGCTAAATGGGCAGCCCATGTAATTAGGGGTACTAGACATGTAATTAAGGGTACTAGAAATCATGCCACAGGTAAATGTCTGGATATAGATTTATGGTTCTTGCAAATCCCTGTATCAGAAAATGACAATACATGTGACTAAGTTAATGTCTATTTCCACTACTTACATCATCCAGGTTGTTGTCCTCATCTTTATTGGCATATTAAGGATGTTTCGGCTGTTGCAACACCTTCTTCAGGCAATTTATCTTTGAACTGTTGTATCTTAGAAATGATTAAAGATATCTGACTGGAATTCTCCAAGGTTTTTATAACACTATTGGACTCTACTTTGAATTTAGCACTAAGTTGAAATAATGATCCTTTTGCTGTTGTGACCTCCTGATCTAGTTTTCCTCTCTACTGTTCCCTCTTTTTTAAACTTATTCACCGTTCTCTTGATGCTTCTTGAGTAGACTTTGAAGATGGAAGCCAGAGTATAAATGTTGGTACCATTACTGAAAGCCTGAATGATCTTTTCTCTCTCACCATTGCTCAGTTGTAAGACAGTGGGTCTGACACAAAACGATTTTAACCTGGTGTCTTTTTAGCTGAATAACTCAAAGGGTTTTTCAGTTGTTCTTATGACAAACGGTGTCATGTTGGTTAATCATATCTGAAATCTTGGAAAAAGAAACTCAATTAGAGTTTGTTTTTTTTTCAATTTTAAACATTTTGTAGGATGGACAATTATCCAATGCTGTTAAATGATTTGGACAATTTTGTTGTTACAGCTAGTAAGTTGGAATTTCAAACCAAATCCTTTATGTAGCGAATGGCGGGAGACTGTTCTAGTTCAACATGCCATGCCTTTTCTGAATGTGTCTGTTTCAGTTAATTCCCTTTAGTAAGCCAACTCTCCAAGTTTTTGTTCACCTCTGCTGCAGTCAAGTATTGAACACCAAACTCTTTGGGTGAAGTCACTTTTTGGATAATTCAACCAATGGCTTTATCCAGTTGGCCCAACAGATAAAAGCATTGGTTGAAGTTATCCAAAAAGTCACTTGACTCAAAGATGAAGGCAACAGTTCAAACAATGTAGATAGTGTAAATGAATAATTATCCACTTATTTATATAAGCTTTAAAAATGAACTTTCAAGATTGTATTTTTTGCACGTTTCTACACGACATGTTTTTTTTTTTTTTTAATATTTCAGTTATTTGCTTTCAGTAACTGAACTCTTCGAGTTTTGTTTCCTCTGCTGTGGACAGGTATTGAACTCACAACTCTTCGAGTCAAGTCACTTTTTGGATTACTTGAGCCAACACTTATCCACTGCGCCATTTTGTACTGAAGAACTTATTTTTAGCTTTGCTCAACAATTCTAGTCAAAATTTCCGCTTAGTTTATCAATTTTATTCTTAAAAAGAATTTACAATAACATTTTAATTAATTTTTTTTATATATATATATATATATATATATATATAGACAGAAGAGAGAGAGAGAGAAGACAGAGAAGAGAGAGAAGACAGAGAAGAGAGAGAAGACAGAGAAGAGAGAGAAGACAGAGAGAGAGAGAAGACAGAGAGAGAGAGAAGACAGAGAGAAGACAGAGACAGAGAAGACAGAGACAGAGAAGACAGAGACAGAGAAGACAGAGAGAGAGAAGACAGAGAGAAAGAAGACAGAGAGAAAGAAGACAGAGAGAAAGAAGACAGAGAGAAAGAAGACAGAGAGAAAGAAGACAGAGAGAAAGAAGAAGAGAAGACAGAGAGAAAGAAGAAGAGAAGACAGAGAGAAAGAAGAAGAGAAGACAGAGAGAAAGAAGAAGAGAAGACAGAGAGAAAGAAGAAGAGAAGACAGAGAGAAAGAAGAAGAGAAGACAGAGAGAAAGAAGAAGAGAAGACAGAGAGAAAGAAGAAGAGAAGACAGAGAGAAAGAAGAAGAGAAGACAGAGAGAAAGAAGAAGAGAAGACAGAGAGAAAGAAGAAGAGAAGACAGAGAGAAAGAAGAAGAGAAGACAGAGAGAAAGAAGAAGAGAAGACAGAGAGAAAGAAGAAGAGAAGACAGAGAGAAAGAAGAAGAGAAGACAGAGAGAAAGAGAGAGAAAAGAAAGTATGGTTTATTTTGCTTTATGGCATATCAACACCTCAATGGGTTATTTAATGCCAACAAGATTTTTAGGATAGGTTCCCATGAATTGAAAACGTAGTCATTGTAAGAAATCTGTTTGTAAATCAGGTTTCATTGACATATTTTTTGTAAAGAGATTTTTGTCGAGACTTAAAAGTATTACTGGTAATATTTTGTTTTCTTATCAAAAATATAGTGCTGATATTTTCTATTAAGTTGGTGCAAAAATAATGATGTAATAATGTAGTTTTTTGACGTTAAAAAATATGTCAAAAAACATTATTACGTCATTATTTTTGCACCAACCTAATACTATAAAAATCTATGTTTATTCATAGTATTTTGACCCCAGTTTGGGCCTTAACTATTTACCCATAGCTGGGACGCTAACAGGTCCTACCAGCCCGGGTAAAGGTCAACCTGAGAACTCCAACAATTAAGCGATTACACACTCCTCAAAAACCTCCCGATTAGAGACCTTGCTGCCAGATGTAGTTTATCATCATACCCAGGAATAGGACTACTTTGGAGGGTGTTTTTAATATAACATGTATTAAAGAGGCATTGCTGCCCAAATATACAACTGTATCAGTTTGTAGATGTCTGATTAAATTCTGTATAGGCGAACATTATATAAATAAATACTCATACTACATTATTGTGTGTGTGAGTGTGTGTACATGACATTGACATCCATAAAAACTATTTTTTCCCCCATTTTATTTCTATCTTTCTTGCTTGCTTACAAGTGAACGTTTTGTAAGCTTCGACAAGCAGACTTTTCCATAAAGGCATGTCATGCTGGAAAATCAATAAACCTTGCTTCAGACATGTGGGAGCAAGTCTATGTCAGGTTTATTTAAATATAGGCTCACCAACACAGGTATTAAGAGGAAAGAAAGGGAACCTGCTGTACATGCACCTGTATGAATGGTGTGTATGCAGTTTGCTTAAAATGGGATTCTCATTTATTGTTACGTCAATATTCTTGCAGGAGAAGGGGTGGGGAAGCCATTAAAATGAAGCCAACACCATAATGGAAATAAAAGAACGACACACAAATATACACAAAAAGAAAGTATGGCGGGGCAGTTTGAGAGAGTAGTAAGATCTTGTCATGCATAGAAGTGGTATGAAAGAAAGAGCTCGCCAGGTTTGCAGAGTTGGGGAATCCAGGCAGTTTTTCAATGGTGGGGGGGGGAAGAGTCAGGTCTTCGCTGCGGTGGAGGAATCGAGGGAGCCAGGTCTTCGCGGAGGAATCGAGGGAGCCAGGTCTTCGCGGAGGAATCGAGGGAGCCAGGTCTTCGCGGAGGAATCGAGGGAGCCAGGTCTTCGCGGCGGCGGAGGAATCGAGGGAGCCAGATTTACAGGGTTGTAGGCTACATTATGCTGGTGAGTGAAGAGGAAAGGGATTATACTAATGGGTGGAGGCAAAGCTGACAAGACGTGGTGATGGGTGGAGGCAGGCTATTAGACCACATGGGAAAGCTATCAGGAGGTGCAGAAAAGAGAAATGAGATGAATAAAGAGATAGAGAATGGCAGTACAGAGGTGAGACGGAGTTGTACAACAGGAATGTGGGGAAAAAGAAAGAGTAAGAATGAGTGAGGAAGCGACTGAGAGAGAGAAAGAGAGGAGAAAAGAGAGAGGAGAGGAGAAAAGAGAGAAGAGAAAAGAAGGGAGGGGAAAGAGAGAGGGGAAAGAGAGAGGGGAAAGAGAGAGGGGAAAGAGAGAGGGGAAAGAGAGAGGGGAAAGAGAGTGGGGGAAAGAGAGAGGGGGAAAGAGTGGGGGAAAGAGAGAGGGGGAAAGAGAGTGGGGGAAAGAGAGAGGGGGAAAGAGAGTGGGGAGAGGGAGTGGGGAGAGGGGGAAAGAGAGTGGGGGAAAGAGAGTGGGGAGAGGTGGAAAGAGAGTGGGGAGAGGGGGAAAGAGAGTGGGGAGAGGGGGAAAGAGAGTGGGGAGAGGGGGAAAGAGAGTGGGGAGAGGGGGAAAGAGAGTGGGAGAGGGGGAAAGAGAGTGGGGAGAGGGGGAAGGGGAAAGAGAGAGAGAGAGAGAGAGAGAGGAAAGAGGAGAAAATGCCATACAGACGCACTGAAGTTTACAGCAGTTGAAGCAAAACATTTATCACCGCAACGCACCATTCTCAACCCAGAGAGCAAACAATGATAAACCATGAAAATCGTTCAGGTAAATTTGTCTACCAAGCAGACAAGGATGACGGCATATGTCAAATGTCGGAGACCGTATATTCTACGGCCTATTTGTACAACCTATTTACACAGTAACAGGTCATTACAATTGATATAAGCCGGCACACACACCTTCACTTGTCGGGGAATGTCTCCTCCTGGTTTATTCAAGAAATCCAGACCCCATTCCTCTAACAGAAGATCCAAATTCATGAAAAAAAAAAAAAAAAATGAAATATCATTGATTCTGATTGCGACTATTGTCAGTTTTGTCCTGAAGCGAGTTAGAATCAGATCTCAGAGTTTAGAGCCATCAGCCATTAACATTCTTAAAGGGGCCTGTCTATATGATCCAAGGCTCGAAAATAACGTAATCTCGACGAAGCGTGAACGATAATTGGTCTATGTGGCGTGTCCCTTCAGGACGTGAATGATCATGCCTCTCCCCAATTTCCTGTCATCTGTAGCTCTTATTAAAATTTGTGTTTTTGCTGTAACTCCTGATCTACCAGCCATAGACAAGCTCGGTACATAGGCTATACGCTGTTTTCCCCTGTTCCTCTTACTTTCAAATCTGTCCTGTGAGTGTCAAATTTTCCTAGCTTCTTTCCTCATGTGCTCTAGAAATTTCAATTCTTTCTGATTGTTATAAAGAAATAAAGTGTAGCTGCTGACACTGGAATTTGAACACAGAGGGGGGATGGAAAAGACAGGAGGAATGGAAAAGAGAGAAAGGGGGAATGGAAAAGAGAGAAAGGGGGAATGGAAAAGAGAGAAAGGGGGAATGGAAAAGAGAGAAAGGGGGAATGGAAAAGAGAGAAAGGGGGAATGGAAAAGAGAGAAAGGGGGAATGGAAAAGAGAGAAAGGGGGAATGGAAAAGAGAGAAAGGGGGAATGGAAAAGAGAGAAAGGGGGAATGGAAAAGAGAGAAAGGGGGAATGGAAAAGAGAGAAAGGGGGAATGGGAAAGAGAGAAAGGGGGAATGGGAAAGAGAGAAAGGGGGAATGGGAAAGAGAGAAAGGGGGAATGGGAAAGAGAGAAAGGGGGAATGGGAAAGAGAGAAAGGGGGAATGGGAAAGAGAGAAAGGGGGAATGGGAAAGAGAGAAAGGGGGAATGGGAAAGAGAGAAAGGGGGAATGGGAAAGAGAGAAAGGGGGAATGGGAAAGAGAGAAAGGGGAGCTTCTTTCCTCATTATGTGCTCTAGAAATTTCAACTCTTTCTGATTGTTATATAGGAATAAAGTGTAGCTGCCAACACTGGAGTTTGAACAGAGATCACCAGAAAGCAAAAACAGGCGATCCTATTTTGAATAAGTTGATCACGTGATGGTAAAGAAAATATATATATATATATATATATATATGGGAATTAGCGTGGCATCTATCCGGATTTCTTCGGTAGTGTGCTTGTCAAACTCTCTGCCTCCGAGCAGAGAGGAACCAAGACGAGGCTATGCCTTAGAGCAGAGTCTCGTCTGGGGTGGTAGACAGCTACCCGATCCCATTTTTACGGGGTCTACGGGGAATTTTTGCCCGATCCTACAGGCTCAAAATACCCCACAATAAACTCGGCCTTGTGCCACATCCGACCGCGTGGGGCGGTTAGTGAATATCATTACTTCGGTAGTGTGCTTGTCAAACTGCCTCTGAGCAGAGAAGAACCCAGACGAAGCTATGCCGAAGGGTAGGTCTCATCTGGAGTGGTAGACAGCTACCTGACCCCGTTTTTACAGGGTCTACGGTGAATATTGGACCGAATCTACGGGCTCAGATACCCCACTATAAACTTGGCCTTGTGCCGCATCCGGCCGCGTGAGGTGGTTAGTGAATATCTCACTATACAGATTACTTCAGAAGTGTACCTATCAAACTCTCTGTATCCGGGCAGAAAGGAACCCAGACGAGGCTATGTAGAAGGGCAGAGTCTCGTCTCGGGATACAGCTACCCGACACCGTATTTACGAGGTCTGAGGTAATTTTTGGCCGAGCCTGCAGTCTCGGAAACCCCACAATAAACTTGGCCTTGTGCCACATCAGACTGCGTATGGCGGTTAGTGAATATTTCACAATACGGGTTACTATTCGAGCGAGTATTATCGAGCAAGTACTATTGTGGGATCTTACCTCTTTTTAGGAAATGCACTCTTCCTATCTGGGAAGTAACATCCTACTTTCATACAAATATAACAAGTATTCATTGGTCAATCACCTCCAATCTAGCTTGTTGATTGGTCAGTTCCGACCAATCAAACCGCCTGCATGCAACCAATCTGTTTTCCCGCTCATATGCTGGGAGCCTCACGACCATTATATAAACTCGACACATTTAAACTGCCTCGAGTAGTAGTTTTTCTTTTCTATTCATCTCTCTCGCACGTCTCATTCCTTGCTACCAAGTGCCAAGATGTAACCTTCAAGAACTCCCGTCTTAGTCATTGCTGGCCAGACGTTAAAGACAATTACCAACATTCACGAACTCTGAAATCACTTCTGAACTTTTACCAACTTTAGAACTCACGATTCCAAACTTTATTCTTCTAAATTACAGTTTAATATTACTTCCTTTTAATATGAGCTCGGGTACAACTATTACCTAATCAAAGGGACACGACTCTGTCCTACCTTTGCAGTTCGCATGCATGTACATCAAACATTAATAAATTTAATTATGTTTTGAAATCATTCTGTTCAGTTTTGTATTTTATACATTGTGCTATTTACGTCAAATATAAATTGCATGGCGTCCACGCATTGTCCATAATCCCACCTTTCCTAGCCAAAGTTAAATATTGATAACACCGTCACTACATAAATGGCAACCCCGACGTCTGTCGTTCACAACAACAATGGTAATACAACCGCTACACTATTAGTGCAAGTGTTATTCAAATGCGTCTAACACCAGGATTGTTCAACGGCGTTACTATAGTTGTATCTGCGATTACAAAGTCTCTACTACAACGAGAATTACGAAAGTGACAACGAGTATTCGTTGACATCATAAAAGTGATGATACATATAAATGCTGTTTTTATTCCCATTTTCTCTAAAACTTCATTGTTGCTCATGTGTAGCGGAACTGAAAGGCAGCAGCCTGTGGATTCTGCTGAACTGACTACAGTTCGTCATTCTAAGAGGCAACGAGAGGCATGCGTAATATGTAAGCAGAATACTGGACGCTTACGCAAATGTAGCAACATTCCCTGGCAAAATGAAATACTGGACGAACGAGGAAAGAAAAGAATGGCCTACCTTGGAAACGTCTACGAATCTGTGCGTCATGTAAAGTCCGATTGCTCGGCGGAAAAAGAATCAAAATGACGGCACCCATGTTTTATGACAGGTGGTCTCAAACGACTAACGCGAAATATTGTTGGTCCTCGGCTGTATAAAGCGAGCCGTCATTTGAGAGAGACAGGGGCGTTCTTGTTGGCGAGAAGCGAAGGCTGGGTGTGTGACCCAATTTTTCCGTCACTAAGTGGCCTGTTAGATTGTTACGTCGGACAGTCGTTGGACTGGATTTTGGCTACAAGTGTTGCGGTTGAGAGACGAAACTGTTGCAGACCTATTCCTACCAGAAGTTGACACTTATTTGTTTTCTTTTGCTTTTTCTTTTCTTTACAAACACATCATTCTGTAGAGCCACATATCTGTTGCCTCAGTTCTCCATTAGACCGTCCAGAATTCACTACCACATAGGATGACTGATATTACATAACAGTTAAATATACATTGTTTCTAACGAAAGTTTTTCGTTTCTTAATACTTTGCTAAAACTAAGAGACCGAATTCTCATAGTACCTTCGGTAAACCTTAGCTAAGAGACTGACGTTCTCATCGTAACCTCGTTAAACCTTAGCGTTTTATCTTCAGCTTTATGTACAGGTAATCCTGACCAAAAGGTCGTCATTGGAAAGGCAATACCTCAGCGATTAAACACCTGCTACGAAGATGAATGCAAATTTGAGGTAAGAAATAATCTACACTATGTACATTATTCAGACTATTGTCCTCATCTTTGTCGCCATATTCATTACAACGTTTCGGCTGTTGTACGCTCCTTCTTCAGGTGGTTGGAATGTCGAACTGAACCCTTTATTTCGCTCACTGGGGTAGACTGTTCTCAAGGACAAATGGCACAGTGGATAAAGACGTTAGTTAGATCCAGTGACAAGATCCAAAAAGAGTGTGAGTTCAATACCCGGTTAAGGCAGTGGAGAACTTGGAGAGGGGAATTAACAGGAGATAACTGACAACTGACATCCATTAAACATGGCACGTAGGACAAGAATGAGCTACAAAGGACAGGAAATTGTGAAGAGCCATGGCCTACGCCCTGTGGGTACAGTGTACATAAATATACAAGGTTCATCCTGTACAAGGCCTGAGGGCCACTCGAGGTAAAGGGTTACGTTAAAGGGTAGTTTATATGGATAGGAGGTAAAGATAACGGTTGACCCTAGACTTGAACAGGTTGGAGGTCTGGTCAAAAGGCAGTGATCCGCGGGAAGAAGCTGTTCGAATGGAACTTCTCGTCGACAGAATACAGATGGAATCTTGACTTTGACTTGACTTGTATCGGTTTTCACCCTGGTCGGGTTGAACCGGCTTCCTCCCGAGAAAGTACAGCATCACGGACCATCGCTGCCCACGCTCGCCGATCCTTAGCCAGGTCACACGAAATGGCAAGCCAATCGCGATTCCATCGTCAAAGACCAACTACTTGCGGACCCGATAGTACTGCTAAGTCATCCTTCATTGTCCCAGCCCACGTCCTCAGCTGCCCACCGACACGTTTTCGCCAACCAGGAAGAGAAGGAGGGAGAAGTACATCACGGATGAGCTCTCCCTCCGGGCGTCGAGCTGCGTGCCTGAACCAACGGAGACGACGCTGGAGCAGGACAGGTGGAAGAAGACGGAGACTCAGGCGACGACGTAGAGTGGCCGTGGGCACACGATCGATTCGGCGGCATCGTAGAATGCAGCGAAGGCAATCGTTTTCGAACACTTCAAGCCTTCGTAGGTCAACCACTAAGTGGCCACTTTCGCAGACATAGATAAGGATAGTCCGAACCTGATAGATGCACCCCTTTGTGAACATCCAGGAGGTGTCTGTTCCGGCAACCGACGGCCTCGGGTCGATCTGTCAATGCGTCTGTGGAAAATCTGCGGCAAACAGGGCGTTTTTCCCCCACTTACCTCGGGTAGGACTTGGGACCCTTCCCTTAATCAAATCCCAATGAATCTTCCTTTATGAGTGATACAACTAACAAGAATACGGAGGAAATATGGGTGGTTTGCTACAATGTAAGTGGCTTAGCGGGTCCTAGCCATGAAGGTCTGACCTAGCGGAACCAAGGAATGTCGTTCGTCCGAGCACTTTCCATGGAAGTAGCTACAGAGCAGTGAGAGAGTCGCCACATCCCGCCTGTGCGAGAGAGATGTTTGCGTGCGGAAAATAATTATTCTCCAAGGACTCGGAGACTCTTTTGGACCCCCTAAAGTGAAGACTGGGCAATATTGGAAAATTTCAAAATGTTTATTAGATAAGTGTGGCCTTGTCGAAATACGTACTGGAATATTTCCTGGTTATAATAAACAAGCTTCAAAACTGAACACAGACGTTCGACTGTTTATAAAGCAGAAAACTTCATAAATCATGATTTTTCTTACAATACAATGTTGACCTATTCAATCGGTTCAATAGGAAAGAGAAAAACAAAATTCTCAAGCAGCTATGAACACGATATTACAGGTGAAATCAATATGCGTACAATTGCATGCAACCTTGTACCTTGGTACTGAGTGAGGGTTGAGAATAAGAGAGGGTGGGGGTGTATCTAAAAAGAGAGGAAGGAGCTGGAAGCGAGGTGGGGGAGAGGTATTAACGGACAGGAGGAAAAAATGAACGAGATGGCGACACACAACACAAAGAGAAGAAGAAATGACGAAGACAGCCATCGACGGAAGGGAAGCGCGGAGATTGGGGGGAGGGTCTAATGCAGAGACAGCAACTGACTAGATGGAAACGCGGGGTTGGGAGAATGCGGAGAGAGACATTGATTAGATGGAAGTGGGGGCGGGGGATTGCAAAGACACCGGGCGACTGGATGGAAGCGGGGGCGGGGGATCGCAAAGATACCGGGCGACTGGATGGAAGCGGGGGCGGGAGATCGCAAAGACACCGGGCGACTGGATGGGGGCGGGGGATCGCAAAGACACCGGGCGACTGGATGGAAGCGGGGGATCGCAAAGACACCGGGCGACTGGATGGAAGCGGGGGATCGCAAAGACACCGGGCGACTGGATGGAAGCGGGGGATCGCAAAGACACCGGGCGACTGGATGGAAGCGGGGGATCGCAAAGACACCGGGCGACTGGATGGAAGCGGGGGATCGCAAAGACACCGGGCGACTGGATGGAAGCGGGGGATCGCAAAGACACCGGGCGACTGGATGGAAGCGGGGGCGGGGGATCGCAAAGACACCGGGCGACTGGATGGAAGCGGGGGCGGGGGATCGCAAAGACACCGGGCGACTGGATGGAAGCGGGGGCGGGGGATCGCAAAGACACCGGGCGACTGGATGGAAGCGGGGGCGGGGGATTGCAAAAACAGCCACCAACTGGATGGAAACGTGGGTGTGGGGGCAATGCAAAGACATCGGAATTGCGAAACTGCCATCGATTGGATGGAACCGCGGGGAGAATGCGAAGATAGAAAATAGAGGGTTGCACCATAATTTTTTTTATGGGTGTTAAACTTCATACCTTTCCGGTGACCTTGAGGGAATGAGAGACGTCAAGCCGAATGCTCGGAGGAATAGAAGACGTTAAACAGAATCACCGGAGAGAAGGATGGTGGGTCAACCAAAATTGTTGGTGGGAAGGAGAACTTCAGTCAAAATAGAAGAAATGTGACGTCAAATCAAATTTTACTGTTTCTTTTTCTGTTTTTTTTTTTAAAAAAAAAAAAAAAAAAAAAAAAAAAAGAAGGAAAGACAACTTCATGTGAATGTATCATGTACATTATCACACATTCCAATGATTTAAACAAAAATTGCCAAAGGCGAAAAGAAATCTGGAGGGGGGGAAATACATTTTATGTATTCACCAGCTAACGTCATTATAACGCCTTGAGTTGAGGTTGTAGAAATATCCATATTGCCAAACAGAGCAGTGCCGACCGCCTATAGACTGCATACATAGCACACATGATACGGTTAGTTGTGGTTGGTCGGAACTACACAGGAAACGTATGAATCCCCCCCTCTTCTCACCACAGTTATAGATTTACTAGTTGTACTTGTATCTGAAAATCATTATCTTCCCCTAAAATTGTTAATACAGTATTCACTTCTCTCGCCTAAAAATATTATTTCGACAATCCAAAACACACACACAATATATATATATATATATATATATATATATATATATATATATATATATATATATATATATATAAAGACATTTTTATGTTTAACATTCTTTTATAGATACAAATATTTAAGTAAATGCTCTGTTTATAATAAACAGTATTAAACAACATTTACCGGCCTGAATGTCCGAGAAATTTTCACAGAAATTATTCGTCCTCCGACAGGATTCGAACCATGAACCGTCATATAGCTTGACGTGACTTAACAGATTTGGCCACAGAGGAGCGTTCGATTAGCAAGGTCGAATTTACTGTATTTAAACTTCAATCTTCCATGAATCTCTCACGTACATTCATATCTGCTCATGGCGTATCAAATGTAAACAAATGACGTCACACATTATGAAATGGACAAATTCAGGCTGGTAAATGTTGTTTAATACTGTTTATTATAAACAGAGTATTTACTTAAATATTTGTATCTATAAAAAGAATGTATAAACATAAAAATGTCTTAAAATAATTTCGGACTTTGTGCATATATATATATATATATATATATATATATATATATATATATATATATATATAAGGGTGTCCCAATACATGTGAATTAACTTTAAGCCTGTAAGGATTTTTTTTTTCTTTTAGATTTAACAACTTAACTCTTTGGCAATTTCAATCACGTAAAGATAAAAAATCAATCAAACAACGTGTTAAAGTTATCGAAGCCCAGTACGAAAATGGGCGTTCAAACAGAAATGCATTTCACGCACTTCACGATTTTTTTGATCAACATAATCGACCAACCAAGAGTGCAATTGCAAACGATGTAAAGTTGTCGTGGAGAGGTTCAATTCCTGCGCGCGATGACGAATAGAGGTGTCGTGATTTTGGGCCACAGTCTCGTGCACTGCAGCAATGTTTTCGGGTGAACGGTGTAAACAAGCACCCAATGGTGTTTTCAGATCTGCCACCGACCCAGGTTGTTTGAATTTACGAACAATTTCTCCAATTGCACTCTTGAAACTTTAACACGTTTATTTTTTTTTCCTTTAACGGCCAAAATGTTCGAGAAATCTTAAAGAAAAAAAAAAATTGCTTTTTCCAGTAGGATTTGAACCTGCGTCCATCAGGGCAGAGAGCACTATTGTTAAGCCCGATACACTCTAGCCAAATTAGCCACGTCGAGCACTCATTTCTCAGATAGAGTATATATGTAAGATTATATATATATATATATATATATATATATATATATATATGTGGGGGGTGTTTAGATTGTTGATCATGCTAGACAACATGCTCTCTCCAAGAAACTAAGGTCCGCTCAGCATCTGATATATATCTTTCTCTCAGATGGAGTATATCTGTAGAAGAGAATATATAAGTGAACATTGAAGTCAACAGGCCTGACGATTGCGTCCAGTATGAAACAGCCTGTCGCCTCCGAGTGTTGACTTCAATGTTAACTTATATATATATATATATATATATATATATATATATCTAGTCTCTTCTACAGATTTACTCCAAGATATATATATATATATATATATATCTCAGATGCTGATCAGGCCTTAGAGTTTCTTGGAGAGAGCATGTCTAGCATGATCAACAATTTGAATATATATATATATATATATATATATATATATATATGCCGTACTAATGGGTTACAGTGCTTAATATCAACGATAAAGCATATGTTAATATAAGAGTGGTCACTTCAATGTCTGCACACGCACAATATATATATATATATATATATATATATATATGTGTGTGTGTATTTAGTTACTTAATTTTACACATTCCAAAGTATTTTTATTTGAGTTTCCGTTTTCCGCAAATAATCTAAACGAATGGATTAAGTCGCAAAGTAGATAGGTCTCTGTAGCTAATACAACCCTTAATTAGGAATTACTGCACAAAAACCTCACTTTGTGACCTTGTGCAAAACTAAGCTTTTAAATGAACCAACTCGAAGACATCTGAGATTTTGATTCAACAAAGTTACACATTGCAATATCAATGACTCATTTTAAAATTCCTGACAAGAGCCATTCTTCAAGAAATGAAGAAATTCAAAGACACATTTGCGAAATAAAAGTTCTAAACACCAAGGGACAAAAATGACAGCTGAAGACATGGCACCATTTTACCAGAAACGCAACGTCCATTGTATCAACAATAATCACAGCGAATGTCCAAATGTCTATTATTATAAAAGCCAATAATGGAAATTTATAAGATTTAAAGATTCCTCATTTATGTGATGCAAGGGCAAAGGCTGGTTTTGACGGTGGGAAGGGGAAGATTATTCATAATGACCCGACAAGAACAATCAAGTACCGCGAGTCTCACGTCTCCAAGTGGAAAAGTTCCCTCCAAATCCAAGTGTTAGCAGATGTGCTGATCACATCAATAAATAACGATATAACTACACACCCTTCCATTTTTTTTATTCTATATACCACCACCCTTCCTCTCGTTCGTGTGACAGTGAGGATGCAGGTATTTGTGGGAAATGGGGGCAGAGATGGGATGAGAAAATGAAGTGGGGGAGAGGAAAGGAAGTGGTGAGCATAAGATTCAGAGAATATAGTCGTAAGGAATAACGTTTCTTTAAGACATACTCTGCTTTTCTTGGGAAACAAGAAATGGCGAGATGGTTGAAGTGTATCCTCATTCCGATCGACAATATTTCTAATCAACAATGGCAACGACATTTAACATAGTAAGAGAAATATAAATAACAAGATGGCAGGTGCGTTCGAGTTCTATAATAATCACCTCGTAAATCGTACTTGCAATTTCATTAACAAGAAAAAATGCAACAGACGAAAAAGAAAAAAAAATAATTTAAACATAGATAAAGGCACGCGCAATAAAAAAACGTATTGTCAAAAAGACGGTTTTTCGCATGATACCACATTTTTTTTTTAAATACCTTCTCTCCACGGCAATGAAAATTGTTTTTAAAATGCAATGATCAGAATAGAAAAAAAAATGATAAAAAATATGAAGGTGAATTTCTACAATTTTTTAATACTTGAGAATTTAAAAAAATTATTAGATTGTTTATCTACAAGAATAATTTTGGTATCTGTCTATATTTCTGAGATGAGGTATTAGATACACTATTATTCAAACTATTATCCTCATCTTTGTCGCCATATTACAACGCTTCGGCCGTTGTACGCTCCGGCCTTCTTCAGGTAGTTGGAATATCGAACTGAACCCTTTTTTTTTTTTTGCTCACAGGGTAGACTCTTCTAGTTCCACGTACTAGGTTTAATGGATATCAGTTATCTCCTGTTAATTCCCCTTTTAATTCGGCCGAAACTTTGTAATAAATATGGCGACAAAGATGAGGACAATAGTCCGAATGATGTAAATAGTGAAGAATAATTTTATATTTGCAACACTCTAAAAATTAATACAATTAGAACTAACGCAATATTTACCATTTACCAATTTATAATGAACATTTACTAAATTGTTAAAATATGTGAATCAACACTAAGGAAATCCTAATTTACCATTTTATAAAGTTTGAATCTATTGGCAATTAGATTATGTTTTGCCAACTATTCCAATAAAGAAAGAAATAAAGTTTATTATTTCTTTTGTTAGTTCATAACAAAGAAAATGTATAAATTCACTTTCATCATATATTTAGGTTTTCTTTCAATTTTAATCATCACTTTTTAAAACAATAAACATTGTCGAAGAGTGAAGGTAGTGAATTATACATGTATAAATTCACTTTCATCATATGTTTAGGTTTTATTTCAATTCTAATCATCGCTTTTTAATACAATGAACATTGCCGAAGAGTGAAGGTAGATGAACTATACATGTATAAATTCACTTTCATCATATGTTTAGGTTTTATTCGAATTCTAATCATCGCTTTTTAATACAATGAACATTGCCAAAATGTTAAAATGATAATAGCGGTGTCAATGGAAAATCATTCATTTGCAAATTCATTTTCTTTTATTTTTTTTTCTGGTGATTAAGACAAAGATGTGTCTTCTCACCGGACTTATTCAACCTATATAGCCAGGCAATACTGAGAGTATTAGAAGTCCTGCCAGGATTAATTATTGACAGCCATAATCATAACAACATAAGGTATACAGATAACACGGTGTTGATAGTGGACAGAGAAAGTAAACTACAAGAAGCTCCAGAGAAGGTAGTTAAAGAAAGCAAGAAGTAAGGATTAAACATCAACTGCAAAAAGATGGAAAGCTTGGTTGTTAACAAAAGGGAGAGACCAAACTGCAAATTACACATCGCAGACACAAACGTCAAAGTAGTGCGGAAATTTAAAATACACCCTTGTGCAAATTAATTGAAACGAAATGAATAATTCCGTTATTTACTTTTTTCGTATTTTTCCAATGAAGTATGACCCAGTGCACACATTAGTATTTCCTATGTCCATCCCACAAACTCGTTCCTTCAGATTGACCACAGATTCTCGATTGGATTTAAATCACGAGTTTCTGGGCCAGTCTATAGTACTTTGATTTGCTCACTGGTAATACTTGCCACTGTGTTCGTGCAGCATTACAATTTTCGTACGCTTCCTTGTAGTAACGTCCATCGCAGACAATGTCCGTAGGACAACTAATCGACAGTTGAGACAATAGTGTCTGGGTGTGATAAAAATCTGATGCAATGAAAGTGTGATATCCGAAGGCTCATTAGGATAGCCAAGAAGTATTCCAGAAGCTAAGCAGTGTCACAGAAAATAGAAAAAAATTTCTCTGGAATCAAGGAAAGGGTACGAAACTGCTACGTGATATCTGTCCTCCTGTATGGCAGTGGCTGGACGCTCACCACAAAGATGAAGAGGAAACTTGAAGCACCAGAAATGTGGTTCTAGAGAAGGGTACTGGGAATACCATGGTCCGAAAAGGTGAGCAACGACGAAGTTTTTGAGAAAATGGAAACAAAAAGCAAACTAATACCTAACGTCAAGAGAACAATTGAGGTTTCTGGGGCAGATTATGAGGAGGGTGTGTGGAAAATCTGAAACACACAGGAGAGATAAATGGCAAGAGGTACAGAGAAAAAAACGCAAAATAAATATTTAGTGAGAGCGTAGGAAAAATAACAGAAATACAAAGTTTATTAAGAGCTACAACGAACAGGAAGTTGTGGAGAGCCATGATCACCAATGTCCTGAAGAGACATGGCATATAGAAGAATGAGGTTGAGCAAATGGACGGTGGAAAGATGTTTAAGAGAGATAACAAAAAGACAAAATTTATTAACAGCGACAAAGGACAGGAAATTGTGGAGATCCATGATCGCCTATGTGCTAAAGGGACACGGCACATAGAAGAAGAATGAGGTTGAGTAAATGGATGGCGGAACAAGGTTTACGAGAGATAAAAAAGACAAAATTTATTAAAAGCTGCAACGAACAGGAAGTTGTGGAGAGCCATAATCGCCAATGCCCTGAAGAAACACGGCACATAGAAGAATGAGCTTGAGTAAATTGAAGGCGGAACAATGTTTAGAAGAGATAACAAAAAGACAAAATTTATTAAAATCTATAACGGACAGGAAGTTGTGGAGAGCCATAATCGCCAATGTCCTGGACGGACACGGCACATAGAAGAATGGGAAGTGAAGGTAGTTAAAATAATAATAGCGATGTCAATGGAAATCCGTTCTTTCAAGACTCCGTTTTTTTGCGGGTACTAAATGCGAAAGAGAATTCATCAGTCTACGCCAGAATTCGAACCCTGGTTGGAGATTCCATTTTCTGCATAGAAATCAGTAACGTCACCGTTTACCTTCCGGCATCGTCTTCAGACAATGTTCAAGAGAATTTTTCTTTTCTCGGGGTTGAACGGCCAGTGAGTCCAACTAGTAATTGCGGCAACCGTTAGTTTATCCAACAGGCAATATGAACTGTATTTAGCTGGAGAAACATTTCAAATACACTCGATCGTCATTACAATGGCGGCTGGCCAGATTACTGCTTCGATGTGTGAAGCAGCGAGCCAATTCATTTCTATCTTCTGTTGCCCTTACAGGGATAATAGTTGGAGAAAATGACTTTTGTGGTCAACCTCGAATTTCCTGCACGAGTGGCCTACATTATAATCCCAAATATCTAATTTATGAGTAAGGCAGGTTGTTTTTTTTTTTTTGTTTTTTTTTAGAGAAAATCAACATTGTGCTCGGCGTGAAAGCTGTTTTTGATAGGACAAGTACTGCTACGAAAACTTAGATTTCATCCATTTTTGTGCATTTAGTTTTAAATATCGTCTGAAAAAATGTACAGGAATACCTAATCTTCGAACTTTTACTATTTCAAGAGTAAATCCAAATAAAGTTGATATTTTTGTCTTGGATACATTCAATCAAAAATATATTCAATTATGAATGACCACAAGCAAAATATGCAATTTTCTTTTCTTTTTATGTTTTGACTGTATTCGATACAAAAAAAAACTGGAAAAAAATTGTAAAAGATTACAAAAGAAGTTAGTCAATGAATAAGATTTCTTAGATCATAATTAATAAAAAAAAATAAATGTGTATATCAGGGTTCGGCAACCTATGGCACGCAAAGCAATTACAAATGGCACACAGCTGTAAATGACATTACGAAGTCCGAAACAATAACTATTACAACGAAAAGATATTTAGCCGTTTCAAACTCATTGGACTCCCATTAATAATAAAAAACTTAAAGGTTTATTTCTAGTAATGTGGTTTACATATTGTATATATTACTATATAAAATATATTGTAGAACACGTATACTGACCTTGACTTGTACAAAAAAAAAAAAAAAAAACGTATTCTGTTGGCAGACCGAATGATTTTAAAACCTTAAGTCAGCACATAATCAGCAAATTTTGCCGAAACCTGCCATATTCAATCCCGAAGAAGTTTTTCTTATATTGTCGATGTAGAAATTAGTTTTAAAGACCGTCTGTGAAAATGTACAGACACCTCATTTCCGTTGATTTTTGCTTTCAATCGTACTGCGAATTTTTACTATTTCAAGAATAAATCCTAATAAAGTTGATATATTTTTATCAGATGCACTGAATGGAAAATATATTCAAAACTGAACTCTAATTATGAATTACCACGATCAAAATGTGCTACTTTTCACTGTATTCGATAAAGTAAAAATTATAAAAGATTACAAAAAATCCTTATCAATGAATAAGATTTATTAGATCATAATTAACAATTTTTTTTTCCAATTGTCATTCTTAAACCAATTTATCTTATCCACAAAATTATTCTGGGAAAAATTATAAAAGTGTATATAACCCCTTAATAGTGTTGGGCATAAATCATGAGACAAAATACTTAAAATATTTAGAAAATGTATTAAATTTGCATTTTTTATTGAAAAATCACACTAATTGTCCAGTTTAATTTCCCTTTGAAGTAAATGAAGGTCTTATTTGATGGTACAATGATTTAGTAATAATGTCCTTGTGCTATGCATCATGTTCAAATACAATTTGAAAGGTTTCAGTAAATTATAAAGACTGTGATATAAGACTTTCATTAAGCACTGGAAAGAAATTACATCTCTACGATTTTGAACATAAACTTAATCTTCAAATCGGTTTCCTCTAAAAACAAAGATTTGGCAAACAATATTTTGTGTCATTACTTAACATATCAAACAACGGATTTGCATTGTTTATTGAGAATCACACTAAAACTATTTCACTGTATAACATATTACATCATAATATAGCTAAATTGTTCAGTTTAATTTCCCTTTGAAGTAAATGAAGGTCTTATTTGATGGTACAATGATTTACTAATAATGTCATTTTGTCATGCAACTTTTCCAGGTACAAGTTGTTAAGCTTCCGTAAATTATAAATGTTCTAAGTCTGTGTTACAAACCTTTCGGTGATCACCAGAACGAAATTCCAACACTAAGATCTTTAACCTATACTTAATATTTTAAACACGTTTCCTCAACAAAAATGACACCGATTTAGAAAAATGCTTTTTCGTGTCGTTACTTATCATTTCAATACCACAGTTCAAAAATCGACCGGTTCTATTAGATAGCTCCAGTCCAGTTATAGCAGCAATACGCCATTTTTGGTCTGATCTAACTCAGTAGTATTGTTTATCTGTCTCAATTTGTGAAATATTTCTCTCTCTATTTATGTATCTTAGTTGTTTTGTTTATCTATCTACCTATATATCCATCTATCTCGGATTTCTATCTCTCTCTCTCTCTCTCTCTCTACGGCTGTTTCTATCTCTCTCTCTCTCTCTACGGCTGTTTCTATCTCTCTCTCTCTCTCTACGGCTGTTTCTATCTCTCTCTCTCTCTACGGCTGTTTCTATCTCTCTCTCTCTCTACGGCTGTTTCTATCTCTCTCTCTCTCTACGGCTGTTTCTATCTCT
>OZ010611.1:10547258-10559758 GCA_963932145.1 Acanthosepion lycidas
TATAATTTATTATATTGGAATCGCAATTACGATCCAATTCATCAGACATACAAATTGGTATATACTGAATAAATTATAATAACCAATAATCTTCTTAAAAGCATATATATATATATATATATATATATATATATATATATATATATATATATATATATATATATATTTATATTACACACACATACACAGGAGATTACAACCCTACAGCAGCATCTTCCGCAGTCGAAAGGCTCGGTGTAATATGGATGCCAGAGTGACAGTGATCGCGGAGACTACTCCCACCCCACAAAATAAACAAAAAAAAATTTGTCCTTGACCAATGTGTATGGCACACCCCACGTTAAAATGACCTATCGGGTAGATATAGATTCTCCTGGTAAGGGAGGTGGGTAATTAAGCCTACTATGCCAAAGGCTGTTCTCATTTATCAGGTGCTTCACTCCTATCCTTATCTACCCCTTAGTTGACTGATATTTGATTAGCCTTAACCTCTACCCCCCATCCTAAGATCCAGCAGTTGGAGAAACTGTGGCATTTCACAGCAGACGGCAATTACTCCCTAAGACAGTGTGTAGGGAAATGGAATTTGGGGGAATGTACTTTTTTTTTTTTTTTTGTAAAACGCAAAACCCGACATAGCAGAGAAACATAAATAAAAAAAAATGTAAAATAAAGCAATACTTAGGGGAAAAAAAAAGAGACCCCGCTTATTTGCTTTCCTTTTTTTTTAGACTAGGAGGCAGACAGATGGGGCCCTTAGGCAGGTAGAAAGAAAACGAAAGAAAAGTAAGATAAAAAAAAATGTGTGTGTGAAGGGAGAAGAGAAGGAGGGTAATGTCAAAGAAAGACAGATGAAAGTAAAATAATCTTTATGTCTGAATAAGAATGTCCTTTTCTATCTATCAGAAAAAAAAGAAGTTTTCCCACGGTTTTCATGTTCCCGGAGATATCCACATCTGGCCTCATATTTTTCTATCTCTTTTCCACGTGTTCGAAGATGAGATATTTAAAACGATCTTAATTTCTGATTAGTTGGGATTTTTTTGTTTGGTCTTTTTTTTTTTTTTTTTTTGTTTACTGACAGCAACATTTGTTCTTTATTTAAGAAAACAATTGACAACCATTAATGTTTTCTTCAGTATTCATTCCATCATTTATTACAAAAACCATTGTTGGCCATTATAATTAATTTTTGTACACTATTTACATTATTCAAACTATTGTCTTCATCTTTGTTGCCATATTTATTACAACGTTTCGGCCCTTTAGTATCTGTCTATATTTCTGAGATGAGGTATCATGTACGCTATTTACATTATTCGGACTATTGTCCGCATCTTTGTCGCCATATTTATTACAACGTTTCGGCCGTTGTACGCTCCAGCCTTCTTCAGGTGGTTCGAATGTCGAACTGGACCCTTTTTTCCCCTCAAGGACACATGACAGAGTAAATAAAGGCGTTGGTTAGGTCCAATGACAGGACACAAAGAGTGTGACTTCAATAACCGGTTAAGGCGTTGGAGAACTTGGAGAGGGGAATTAAGCACGAGATAACTGACATCCATTAGACATGGCACGTGGAACTAGAACAGTCTACCCCAGTGAGCGAAATAAAGGGTTCAGTTCGACATTCCAAACACCTGAAGAAGGCCGGAGTGTACAACGGCCGAAACGTTGTAATAAATATGGCGACAAAGATGAAGACAATAGTCCGAATAATGTAAATAGTGTACATAATACCTCATCTCAGAAATATAGACAGAATTAAGTTTTGACTACTATTTACGATTACCTTCATTGTTATTAACGAAACACTGTCAAATAATACTACTAATTTCATTAGTATTTATTTTCATCCTCATTTTTTATTACCACTCTGTCGGCTGGGGATGAAGAAGGGTACGCCGACTGCGTAAGATTCCTCTAAATTAGACGTCCTGGGTAAAACGATAAACTAAATCCAAGAGCAAGGCCTCTGATTAGGAGATTTTGAGGAGCCTGCTACCACCTCTTAATTGCTCGATTGTTAAAAATTAAAATTGTAGTTTAAAAACTGTAAAATCAGACTTGCTAACCGAAACGCTCCTCTGTGGTGAAATCGGTAAAAGCACGTCGGGCTAATTGACGGTTCCGTGCAGGACACAGGTTCGATTCCTGTCAGAGAACGAATATCTATGGAAATTTCACGGTTATTCAGTACGGTAAATTTTGTTTAATACTGTTTATTATAAAACAGAGCATTTACTTAAATATTTGAGAATGTATAAACAAAAATGTCTTAATCTACATACATATTATACGATACATATTATACGATACATATTATACGATACATATTATACGATACATATATTACATACATATTATATGATACATATATTACATACATATTATATGATACATATATTACATACATATTATATGATACATATATTACATGCATATTATACATACTATATGATATATATATTACATATATATTATACATACATGAAAATCATGCCTTGAGGTGCAAGTTTAATTCCCTTCCAAGACAAAGTTCATAACTAAAAAGACTCGTATCTCAAATCAATATTATTGAAATTAATAGGAATATTTCTAATCCGTTCCAGGCGCCTAAAAATTCAGCACTGCTCTTTACACTTACTTTCTCAGGACGCTTGGTACCACTAAAGGAATTTTGCAAAATAACGTCAAAGATGACAATACAACGGAGATCCTTCAAAAGCAAGTGGAAATAAATACTCGCTAAGCTTAGCGCTTCACCAACAAGCGGATGCTTAACTCAAAGTCTCTCGCATCTCCAGACAAAAAATTCAGACAAACTGTTTCTGAAGAAACTCGTACGTAGCTACACTCGTATCTCAAGTTATTACTGTATATACGCGCACACACCAAGCTACATTCGCAACATAATCGTTGATAATTCAAACATAAATATCTCAATTTGCATGTTAAAAAAAGGCAGAAAATAATGGAAGCATTAATAATAAACGTAAAAACTAACACAGAATAACATCAACTGCGAACAGAGCCACAATATGTTGACCGTGTTTGGAAAATGGAAATAAAAACATTCCCATTACACATATAAAAATCTACATATTCATATAAAAATCATACGTCCGTTATAATTTCTAATAAAATAGCCGAAAGTGCTTGGATATAATTTGAACAATCGGACAATTTTTACAGTTTATGTCCAGAAAATAAAACACTGTCGTCTTTAATGAAAAGCATATAAAAGGTGTATTCATTTAATTATATGCACGTGCCCGAGTGGCTAAAATGTTAGCATCCTGACCATGAAACCCGGGTTCAAATCTCACCACGATTTTTCAGGGAAGTAACTTCCTGATGTTATCAGATTGGAGAAGTCGATCCCAGCGTGAGGCACATTTGGAAAGTGCCTGAAAAAAAGATACCATGGGTTGACCTGAGCCTTGTAAGTGAAATTGGGTAGAAGGAACCATTGGAGGCCGTCGATAACTGTGTTAGCACGAAGTTGCAAGTTATCGTGTCCGAGGGCATGAGCGTGTTTGTCAAATTGTTGATCACGCTCTTCTCCAGAAACTATAACTAAAGTCTGCTCAGCATGGTTGCAGTATAAACCACAGGTGGGCTCTGTGGGTGTTTAGTAAACAGAAATTCGCCTAAGCAAGCGTCTGCAACAGGGATTGCCGCTTTTGTAGGCGGGTATCCTCGAATACGCTTGGCCAGCTATACATTATATATATATATATATATTTATTTATTTACAAACACACACACATATATATATATATATATATATATATATGTGTGTGTGTGTGTGTTTGTAAATATATATATATATATATATATATATATATATATACACACACACACTTTATTTGAGTATATTACATCGTAAACATGTCAAAAAGCGCTACACAATTGCAGTTATATCTCTTCAATATCAATAAAGCACAGAACTGAAGGTAAAAAAAAAAAAAATTAAGTCCTGGAATTATTTGGATCTGGAAAGAATTACGGTTAAAGCCAGATTTGAAATTCTTTTTGTCTCACATCCTCTGCTCTCCGAAGACATCGTACGTTTAAATCCTCCTGCTTCACGTAAATTAATCTGAGAAGCAAAAAAATGAACAAAAAATGTTTTTCCTGTTTCTCTGCTCTTTGTTAAAACAAACCGTGTGTGTCTTCAGTTTTTTCCTCCTCACTTCAGTACATGACTACTCTCATTCAGCTCTATCTTCCTGGGTCAAGAAATGTTCTTCGTCTCCTCAATGCTCGGGCATATCTGTGTCAATCGGCATTTGCTAGAAATTTCTTCTGCAGATTTAGCCGCCCAAGATCAAGCCCTGAATACTAATTCTCTCTGGAAGAACATGTACCACTAAGTGGATTCCCACAATATCAGGCTCTGTGGCATGGAAGTAGAAAAATCTCACCCACGCCATTAAGATCTTGCACTGGAAGCACATGATAATGAGGCCTCCAATCTGCATACGTACGAAATAGGAACTTGGAAGTTGACGAGAAATGATAGCTCCACAAGCTAGAGAGGGTGATCCAAGACGACCAAATCTGGGGAAAGGTACCGTCTCATACGACTTGACAGAGATCGCCCTAAGTATGACGGAAAAACTAAATCCCTGAGCAAGGTCTCTGATCGGGAGAATGGAGGTTTTGTGTAGCGTGGAGCCACTTCTTAATTGCTGTTGTCCCCAGGTCCACCTTGACCCTGGGTGATATCACCTGTTAGGGTCGCATAAAAAAACAATGGAGAGCAAAGGGAGTTAAAATAATAATAGCGGTGTCAACGGAAAACCGTTCTTTTAACATTCAGTCATGCTAATGCTCTGTATGTCTAAGAGGCCTCAACAATTAATTACTATCTAAAAAAAATGTTCTCATATTGGTCTCAAATGAGTCAATCTGTCCAACTTCAGCTATGATGTCCGGACTAGGACATTTGTTTTTTGGCTTTTTTTTTTAACCGACCACCCAGGCCTGATTTATATATTTGCTCCTGTGAAGCTAATCTTGCAAGTGTCCAGCAAATATTTTTTCCAGTTTTCGTTCGATTCCTTGTCAAAGAAGGATGTAATGGTCAGTTCAGAATAACAGCTCCATTTCTTGGAAGTTTTCCTACAAATACATCTCTGGATGATTCTGTTCCAAATTTAGGCGTATTTTTAGAAAGAGAAAAAAAAAAAAGAGGAAAGAGAAAAAAAAAAGAGGAAAGAGAAAAGAGAGGAAAGAGAAAAGAGAGGAAAGAGAAAAGAGAGAAAGAGAAAAGAGAGAAAGAGAAAAGAGAAAAAGAAAAGAGAAAAAGAAAAGAGAGAGGGAAAAGAGAGAGAGAAAAGAGAGAGAGAAAAGAGAGAGAGAAAAGAGAGAGAGAAAAGAGAGAGAAAAAAGAGAGAGAAAAAAGAGAGAGAAAAAAGAGAGAGAAAAAAGAGAGAGAAAAAAGAGAGAGAAAAAAAACAGACAGAGAGAAAAAAAACAGACAGAGAGAAAAAAAACAGACAGAGAGAAAAAAACAGACAGAGAGAAAAAAACAGACAGAGAGAGAGAGAGAAAAAACAGACAGAGAGAGAGAGAGAAAAAAACAGAGAGAGAGAGAGAGAAAAAAACAGAGAGAGAGAGAGAGAAAAAAACAGAGAGAGAGAAAAAAACAGAGAGAGAGAAAAAAACAGAGAGAGAGAAAAAAACAGAGAGAGAGAAAAAAACAGAGAGAGAGAAAAAAACAGAGAGAGAGAAAAAAACAGAGAGAGAGAAAAAAACAGAGAGAGAGAAAAAAACAGAGAGAGAGAAAAAAACAGAGAGAGAGAGAGAGAAAAAAACAGAGAGAGAGAGAGAGAAAAAAACAGAGAGAGAGAGAGAGAAAAAAACAGAGAGAGAGAGAGAGAGAAAAAAACAGAGAGAGAGAGAGAGAAAAAAACAGAGAGAGAGAGAGAAAAAAACAGAGAGAGAGAGAGAGAAAAAAAAACAGAGAGAGAGAGAGAGAGAAAAAAACAGAGAGAGAGAGAGAGAAAAAAACAGAGAGAGAGAGAGAGAAAAAAACAGAGAGAGAGAGAGAGAGAAAAAAACAGAGAGAGAGAGAGAGAAAAAAACAGAGAGAGAGAGAGAGAAAAAAACAGAGAGAGAGAGAGAGAGAAAAAAACAGAGAGAGAGAGAGAGAGAAAAAAACAGAGAGAGAGAGAGAGAGAAAAAAAAACAGAGAGAGAGAGAGAGAGAAAAAAACAGAGAGAGAGAGAGAGAAAAAAACAGAGAGAGAGAGAGAGAAAAAAAACAGAGAGAGAGAGAAAAAAAACAGAGAGAGAGAGAGAGAAAAAAAAACAGAGAGAGAGAGAGAGAAAAAAAAACAGAGAGAGAGAGAGAGAAAAAAACAGAGAGAGAGAGAGAGAAAAAAACAGAGAGAGAGAGAGAGAAAAAAACAGAGAGAGAGAGAAAAAACAGAGAGAGAAAAAAACAGAGAGAGAGAGAGAAAAAAACAGAGAGAGAGAGAGAAAAAAACAGAGAGAGAGAGAGAAAAAAACAGAGAGAGAGAGAGGAAAAAACAGAGAGACAGAGGGAAAAAACAGAGAGACAGAGGGAAAAAACAGAGACAGAGGGAAAAAACAGAGACAGAGGGAAAAAACAGAGACAGAGGGAAAAAACAGAGACAGAGGGAAAAAACAGAGACAGAGGGAAAAACAGACAAAAACAGAGAGAGAGTGGAAAAACAGAGAGAGAGTGGAAAAACAGAGAGAGAGTGGAAAAACAGAGAGAGAGTGGAAAAACAGAGAGAGAGTGGAAAAACAGAGAGAGAGTGGAAAAACAGAGAGAGAGTGGAAAAACAGAGAGAGAGAGAAAAAAAACAGATCATTCAAATAAGATTTTACAAGTATTCATTTGTTTTGAAAAATATAAACACCACAAAATAATTATATCATTTTAATTGAGCTTGTTCCTCTCTTCATTAGTTCGCATGACCATTACGCCCTGCCAATACCTCATAAATAATGGACTGTTCTGTTTTCATCGCTTGGTAAGAAAGTAAATACACTAATTGATTTCAGTGAGAAAATGAATAAATGAAACAAAGGATTTGACCCGGAGAGTTGTGAGTTTAATACCTGGCCACAGTAGAACAAAAACTAAGAGAAGAAAATGGGAAACTGAAACATATCCAGAAAAGGCATGGCACGTGGAATCAGAACAATCTACCTTCCCAGTGGACTAAATAAAGGGCTCGATCCGAAATTCCAATGTTTATTACCTGAAGAAGGCTGGATTGTACAACAGCCGAAACGTCATGAACATGACAAAGATGCGAAACAACAGATCGAATGTAAATAGTTACAATACTTAATCCCAGAAATATAGACAGATCCAGAAGAAATCCGGAGAGTAATATGACAAAGCTGAGGACAACAGTCCGTAAAATGGAAATGGTTATAATAACACATCTAAGAAATATAGACAGATATAGAAGTGATTTTGGTGAATGGACTATGTGCATTTTCCTTAAAAACCAAAAAAACATACAAAAAACAAAAACAAAAATAAAAAAAACAAAAAAAAATAAACCAAAAATAAAAAAAACAAAACAAAAAAAAACACAAACTAAAAACAAAAAAAAACCCCAAATATTTGAAGAACAAACCAGGTTGATTACGGTCAAAGAATGGATTTTAGTGATTGTTTCTGGGAACTAAATTATAATAACGAACGAGAGCATAAAGATTTTTTTACCCTTTTCAAAGACAAGCAGGTGCTGAAGAAAGAAAAAAACCGGCAAAAACAGACGAAGCCTTATCGTATCGATTGATTAGGTCGATCAGTTTAAATTCATGTTCGATTTCAAATGATACAAAACATTGAACATGATTTATTCCAACTTTGAATCAATGAGTGTTTTTTTTTCTTTTACACTTTTATCTGTGCAGATATGTTTTCATTTTGACACAGTCCATTCAAACTTTGTTTTTTTGTTTTTTTTTTTTTTTAAAGTTTCTATTTTATCCTAGATTAAATGTTTGCAATGTTCGACAGAATTTTTTATTAACTTTATCCTGTTTTTTTTCTTTTTGATTTAAAAAACAGAAAAGGGTTTTTAACTATTGTGCGGTCCCTTTATGTTCAAAGATGGTGGATTTTCATTAATCCATAATTCGGATTTTCTGTTCTGATTCTTACAAATCTCTGGCCATTTTTTTCCAATGTATGTTCGACAAACAAAAATAAAAGAATTGCTACCAAGTCGATTTCGTTTCATATTCCATTTCTTTGTGGGCAAGTCTGATATGGATCATATCTTACAGGGACCCCATCAGTGGGTGAAATTAATATTTAATTGATAGTTATTTATTTTCCTTCTATACACAACGGTTGTAGAATGTAAACACAAAGAAAAGTTATAAAAACATTAAAAGAAAAACTATAAAAAAAAAAAAATTAAAAGTAATGACTTTTTTCATCTAAGGGATTCGGACAATTAAAGATTATTACGTCTTTTGGCAAAGCATTACTATTTCTACGACCGTTAAATAAGCAAAGGCTATCGGAAATAAAACCAACTAAAAGCTGTGTTATATAAGAATAAAGTGTCGCTACCGACACTGGAGTTTGAACACAGAACATCAGAGAGCAAACACAGGCGATCCCACTTTTACTAAGTAGATCATGTGATAGGAAAGGAAATGTATATATGGGAATTAGCGTGGCGACTAACTGATCATCATTTCTACACTATCCTCTATTACTATACGGATCACTATTCTTTATACTATTCACTATTCCTCTATACGGATTACTATTCGAGCGATTATTATCGAGCAAGTACTATTAGTGCGAGTGATATTCGAAGGCACCTGACACCAGTAATGTCCAACGGCGTTATTATAGTTGTATCTGCGATTTCAAAGTCTTTACTACAACGAGCATTTCAAAAGTGACAATAAAAAGCAGCAAAAATAGAAGTATGTCAATGATTTATGCTTTTTTGAACCGACTCCCAAGAGTATGCTTCTCCAATCACTACATTCTTAACCTGTTCAAGACTTGGACCAATCATTATCTTGTCCACATCTCTTACCCCGGTAACTCTGTACCTCGAGTAGTTCTTGGGCCTTTCACAGCGTGAAGATCATTGTAAAAAAAAAAAAAAAAAAAAAAAAAAGAGACATAAATCTCTTACGTCTATTTACAATATATTCCTATTTCTACGACCGTTAAAAAAGCAGCATAGACCTGAAATAAAACGACACAAACGTTGCGATAAAAAGCAACAGAAATAAGACGAAAAAAAAACTAGTCCAGAATTAAAAATAATGAATTGCTTCATCTAAGAAATTTGGACAACTTAAGACCATTACCCTTTTACAATGCAAATTCTATTTCTACGGCCGTTAAATAAACAGCATGGATCTGAAATAAAACGACCTGAACGTTGCCATAAAAAGCAACAGAAATAAGACGAAAGAAAAACTAGTCTAGAATTAATAATAATGATAAGGCTTCATCTAAGAAATTCGGACAACTTTAGACCATTACCTCCGTTTACAGTGCATTCCCATTTCTACGATCATTAATAGCATGGATCAGAAATAAAATGAAAGGAACGCTGCGATAAAATGCAACAGAAAGAAAATTAAAGAGAAACTAGTCAATGATTAATAACAATAATGACAATGCGTCATCTCAGAAATTCGGACAGTATAATTGTTTTCATATCTGTCTATATTTCTGATATTGGTTATTGTAATTATTGGTTGGTTAAATCCAGTGACATGACCAAAAGTGTTCCAAGTTCAATACCTGGTTACAGCCGAGGTGTACAAAAGCAAAAAGACTTGGAGAGTTGAGATAAAGAGAGAACTGATACTGAGATATCAAGAAGAGGCATGACACGTGGAACTAGAACAATTTACACCGGTGGACAGAATAAAGGGTTCAGTTCGAAATTCCAATCATCTGAAGAAGGCCGGAACGTACAACAGCTGAAACGTCATGAATATGGCAATAAAGATGAGGACAACCGTACGAACAATATAAAGAATTCTTTTCATATTTGTTGTTTTTATGAGATTTCATAAGATACTTTGCCGAGTGTCCTTACTCTTCTCTGGGGAAGTTGCATTACTTGGTTGAAATATGCCAAAAACAGCCAATTTGGAGATGACAGTCCATTATTGTAGAATAATAAACGTACTTAATTATCGTATTTTGGTAATATTAGTAAAGCTAAACGCATCATCTAAAATACTGTGTAAAAACAGCAATTAGAGAGAATAATAAAAATATATAATCGAAATTGTTTTTTATAATCGAAATTGTTTTTTTTCGTCAAAGTTTAAACGCAAACAAAATTACTTTTTATTAAGATTTGTAATTTTATTTAAAAACTAAATTCAAAATAAATGAAAAAGAAAAAGTAAAGGATATTAATTATTCGGAAGAAATGTAGATATCTGTGCACATAACTTTTAAATGTTTCAATTTTAAAAATGCTAATTCCCGCTTGATAAAAGTGGCAGCGATGGCTAAGAGACAAAAGTCGGGAATATGCGATGTTCAAGATACTTTATAAAAGAAAAATAAACGAAAAAAAATAAAAAATAAAAAAATAAACGAAAAAAAAGTAAACGAAAAAAAAGTAAACGAAAAAAAAGTAAACGAAAAAAAAGTAAACGAAAAAAAAATAAACGAAAAAAAAATAAACGAAAAAAAAATAAACGAAAAAAAAAATAAACGAAAAAAAAAATAAACGAAAAAAAAAATAAACGAAAAAAAAATAAACGAAAAAAAAATAAACGAAAAAAAATAAACGAAACAAAAAAAATAAACGACAAAAAGTAACGGTGAAAAGTTGTAACAATGTGGGACGTTCATGCGACTATTGCGCGTTAGAGTCTGTCACACCGAACCTACAGATCTACATTAAGAAAATCGGAATAAAGCCTATTATTACTTCACTTCAGAAGTCCGCGTTGCTTGGCACTGCAAATATTCTGGTAAAGGCGCTGTCTCATACGACTTGATAAGTATGTTGTTAAACTACATCCGGAAGCAAGGCCCCTGATCAGATTTTATGTAGCGTGGAGCCACCTCTTAATTGCTGTTGTTCCCACGTTCACCGTGACCGTCGGTGGCATCAACTGTTAGGATCACATAAAGAAGAATAGAGAGCGAAGGGAGTTAAAATAATAATAATAGCGGTGTCAACGGAAAACCATTTTTTTTTTTTAAATTTTTAAGCAGTTTTATTTTTTTAATTTAAATCAAGTCGGGGAAATGGATTTCGTTTGGAAACAATTCTCACTTAAGTAAAAAATTTCAAATATCCCTCAGGTCGAATTTTCTTTACAGGCCCCCTCCCCTCACCAAAAAAAAAAAAAAAAGAACTGGCAAATGACTTCTTTCTTTTCCTAAAAATAACACATTTACACAAGTTTAACGTTTCTTTCACTCCCTAATCGCTATCATTGTTATCGTAAATAACATCTCTTTGGGGGAGAAACTCAATGGCCATCTTCCTTTTTCTATTTGCAGACGACTTCAAGAATTCCTCTCTTTGTTTTTGTCAGAAGAAATGGAATAAAAGAGGAGAAAAGAAAGCGGAAATAGTGCTTTTGGCAGGAAAATGGTATGAACGGAGAGTGAGTCAAATGAAGATATGACAAAACCACATTTCAAGAATTTAAAGCCAGACATGTCTCTAGGTAATACCAAACACAAAGCCTCTCGTGTAAGAGGATGGGGGAGCTTTGTCATAGATCGTATTACTTACCCCGCCTTCAATTAAAGGCCGTATCCCTACCTTCTGGCCTCCTCGCCGCAACTAACGACGCAATGTGAAAGAGGAATAAAATTAATTTGCAGATCGTGTGTGCGTATGTGACAAATTGCGACATCAAACTGATTTTTCACGTTTTCTATCAGGATGTGGGCGGTCATAGCTCTCCACCTTTTCCTAGAATATGTAGCCTTTAGTGAAGTCTGTCTCTTTTTCTACCCCCCACCACACACCCCGGTCTCTTGTTCCGCCATCCGTTCACATAATCTTGTTAAGTAGATGACCGGCTACCTTACAACTTTTCTTACACAGACACGTGTGTGTGTATGTGTGTGTGTGTGTGTTGAATGCAGCTAACAGAATATATATGTGAAATATTGCACATTGAGTGCTGGTGTTAATAGTGCTCGATGCAATATAACTCAGGGTCGTGCTACCGGATATATATATATATATATATATATATATATATACACACACACACACACATTTTCGATTAGTGCGCTAAAATTTTGATATACCAAAATTTGATTAGTGAATACACAATACTCGATTAAATCGCACTAGCCGAGGAATTCCTATATACTAGCAGCGTTGCCCGTGCTTGATTCAAAAATTGTATGATTCTTACAGCAATCGTTATCACTTGACTTAAAATATTTTTGCCTTCCTTGCCTTTAAAGGAGTGCACTTTGCTGAGCTGATGTTGCTACATGCCTTACTTCTTGCCTATCTCACA
>OZ010611.1:10562258-10577258 GCA_963932145.1 Acanthosepion lycidas
CATGACTGTCTATAAAATCTTTGGAGCCCAACAGACCAAGTTCGTAGAGGCTAATTCCCTTTTTGGAAGTTTCCTTCAAGAAAAACAAAACAAAATGATGAAAGATGCAGTGATAGGGATGTCGGCTGCTTATAGCAAATTAATGAAAGGAGACAGTGGAATTCAATTAGCCTCCATGAATTATTTTGGAACTCTCCGGGGCAAAGAAGAGAAGAATGCAGGTCAGACATCGGGTTTTTGAATTGACCCCACAGGCCAACTGATGCAGGACAAGAATTAACAAGTAGGCCTATTGCCCCCCCCCCTGCACGCATAGGAGGATTATGGTAGACAAAATAGTAAGGTTGAGGCGAGGCCGACAAAGCAGAAAGTGAATACTAATGATAGGTATTCACGGCATCTCAAGGAATCCTGTTTGTTAAGGAAGTGGTTTCCAAAAATATAAACTCCAACAAGCAAGACCACTACATCTACACCTGTAAATAAAATACTACCTGAGCCAACAAACACAATGTATAATAATAGGCATTTACTGATACAATGTGACCTCAGTATTCGCGGGGGTTAGGGACCAGAACCGGTCGCGAAGAGATAGAATCCGCAGATACTTGTAACCTCCCCACAAAAAAAATTGCTTACAAGTACCTATTTTGATTGTTAAAACCCCATATGCCATAAAATTCCATCCTAAACACTTTAGAAACGTTTCAGACCCTTTTAAAAAACATTTTTCAAAAATAGTATTGGTGACCATACACTTAGTGTAAATTTTCTTTCATACGTACAATAGCCGTTTTTAATTACGCATAGATCGATACAACCATTGAAAATACTGGATGAAATGTGTAACAAAACCTAAAATATAAAGTTTAAAACATTTTCTAAAAAACAGAAATGTGCTGATGCCCCCAGACGTAGCATAAGCCACTTTTAAGCCCCAGCCCCTAACAAAGAAAAAAGCCAAGCACTACGCATGTTTTTGCGGCGGTTTTTTTTTTTTTTTTTTTTTTTACAATGGAGATGTACAATTCTGCCATTTTTTACCATAAAAATAGACAGTTATATGTTTTAAGTCACTTAAATAACAGGAAAGTAATACAAGAATATTTTAAATATGTTCTATCGAAAAAAATACGCGAATCGAGAAAGTTATCAGCAAATAATTTGTACATATGTTCTTCAGAAAAACACGCGAATATTCGGGGTTTCCACGAATAACATGTACATATGTTCTAAAGAAAAAGCCGTGAATGCGTGAAGCCGCGAATGCTGAAACGCGGATAGGCGGGGACAAAAAAAGAAAGTTTATTCGCAAGGAGGCGTTTAGCGTGTAAAAAAAATGTTAAGACTTCAGTTGAAGCTAGAAAATAAAATAATTAAAAGAATTATTGCCTAAATTGGCGGTTAAAAATTTGGCGTTTGAAGTCAGATTTTGTAAATGACCTCTGGAGCTCAACATTTTAAAAATATATAAAAAGATGGAAATAATTTTTTTTAATGAAGATTTTATAATCAAGAAGAAATGGGTTTCAAAGATTCTCCGCCACAATTTTTTATTAATTTGAAACTTAATAAATCAATAAATACGAATAAAATGTGAGTTTCTATAAAAAAAATTATTTTAAATTTTGGTGGTCGCAATATACAGAACTAATTTTTTTTATTTTATTTTATTTTTTTTTGAAGTGATTAAAAATCATGTATTTTCAGTGAACGGTTGCGCTAGACGAGATTTGTTCAAATACAGGGTGTCTTAAAATAATGTCTACACTCTTTAAATATTAATAGTTAATACATTAGCGTGATGTGAGAACTTATATGGATGAAAATATGCAAAACAGATGGATTGGAAAAAGAGGGACAGTTGACTACCCACCTAGATCACCAGATTTGACACCCTTAGATTTCTTTTTGTGGGGGGTTTAAAAGAGAACGTCTACAGCGGGAAACCTGAAACAATTGCTGAAATGAAAGTAGCAATTGAAGAAGAATATGCTCAAATACCAGAGGAAATTTTACTGGACGTTTGTAGGTCTATTTCTTCAAGATATGAAAAGTGTATTGAACAGAACGGCAACCAGTTTGTGCACTTGATGTGAACTCATCATTATATTCTGCCATTGCTCCAAGTAGCTTTTATCCTATTAAAGTTAATTTTCTGTTTTGTTTTTTTCATTTTTTTCTCAAATTCTTTAAATGTGTATTCTTTCTCTTGTATTAATCTTATAGTCAAAATACATAAATTGAATAAATTATGACGATTCTAAGAGTGTATACATTATTTTGAGACACCCTGTACTATCGGGTCTGGTGCTATAAAAAGAAAACTACAATACACATCAATTCGGCATTTAATCTCCTTCGAAGTAGTCCCCTTCTTCAAGCCATACTCTTTATCCAGCATATTTCCATCGATGGATGCATTCTTGGAACTCCTCTTATGGAATAGCGCGCCTTTTCACATTCTCTTGAATTTCATCAACGTCTTGAAATCTTGTTCCTTTCAAGTGAGATTTGATTTTTGAAATGAGCAAAATGGTCACAAGAGGCAGGATCTGGGGGAATGTGGTGGCCGTCAGACCCGGGGAATATTGTGCTTAGCCAGAAACCGCTGCACAAGCCATGATCACTGATAGAATCTCTGTGGCATGGTGAGATGACCACACTCTACACACTTTCCTTCCAATTCCTGCTGTGAACAAGAGAAGCGAGCGAGAACGTTATAACTTCACTCTGCGCACTTTAGTCCGTTACCACAGGAACAGCTTCAATACTTTTTGATCAGAGAGGTTAAAATCCATGCAAAAAACTTCAAAGAATTTCATTATACATATAGTTAGCTTATACACAAGGATTTACGGTAATTTAAAACTATTTAATTGAAAGGAAAGGAAAAAAGTTCTCCCTCAACAAGCTTACTATTTAAAAGAAAACTATTTAAGATAAAACAATTAAAAAAAAAAAGAAAAAAAAAGGGTAAAATAAGATAATAGAAAAAGGAATACTCACTGTTTTTTGACAGAGTGTTGATTTCGTCAAATGTTCTGGTCCGATATTACCAACTCCACGGAAACATTCCTTAATATTCTTGGTAAATATTTTGCGTATGTTTCGAAGCGGATAAATACAAAGAGCAGAAGAATCTGTTGGGTCTGCACTGCCGGAATTGCCCTTGGCAAAGACAGCGTACAAAACATCCTCAGTGGTAGGAATTCCAATATTCTGAGCCAAGGAATTACCGGCCTTTGCTAGATAAGCGGCCTGGACGAGATTATAGTCGACAGTTCCTAGTTTACACTGAAAAAATAACTCCGCGTAAGAGTAGAAATTCTTGTCGTTTTGACACACACGGAAAATCTTCGAGGCATACGTATCGACCTGGGTGCTTGCCTTCTGTAGAGTGAGCATATAACTGAAATTTTCAGAACTAAATCCATACATGTAATTTACCTTGAACGTTTCTCTATGTTGCGTTTCAATTTCTTTTTTGGAACTGTGTTCTACTTGGCTTTTATAAGCTATGTCAAAATCTTTTAGATTCCGACTGCAGAAGGCGGGGACAAGATCTCTGTAAAGGCTGAGCCCGATGTTGGTCCGGGTCGCACCAACGTACAATACATTGGGCTGCAACCCACCATCTAGACTGGGTCCCGGTGCAATGAACGCATAAGTTGTGGCGTTGGGGCTGTTAGCCACAACTGGGTCCCCTGCGCCGCCATCAACAGTTATGTTGATGTTGGACAGGCTGCGTTTCTTGCACATTCCGTGGAATAACGTCGAGCAGGAAATGAGTTCCTGGGCCTCGTAGTTGATCACGAGAACCTTATTGAAGATATCTGTCATCTGACCCTCTCCACATGAGTATTTTTGGGGTGGACAATTTGGGCTGCTTTTTCGGGGGCCAGTTTCGACAACGTTCTCCTGAATCAAGTCGGTTGACAGTTGGTAAAGTCTATTGACTGCACCCACATAAATTTTGCCTGTGTTTTTATTAACAACAAAATGGTTCATGGAACTGTTCCCCTTATCGGAAAACGTGCTGATAATCGCATCACGGCTGTAGACTAGTGATGCCAAGATAGAAATAACTAAAAACATATAACCTCGCCACATCCTAGGAGAGGTAGGCATTGCTCCCTTCATCTAGCAAGACCTGCAAAAGAGGAAAAAAAATTATCAGAACACAAAATTTAAGCAAATATTTATATTTCTAAAGGCTTAATGGATTTATTTTTAATTCGACATTTTTATTATTTTAATAATTAAAATGTGGGCCAAAGTTAGAATGCAAGCATCACCATAAGGCTATATGTGCCCAGATCCGAAGGAGGCAGAGGATTAGTTCAACTAGAACTGTCTTACAAAATTACAGCAATCGGTCGTCAAAAGATACCTCGAAATTTAAGAGGATTGGATGATGATCTGTGTCAAAGAACATGAAAGAAATAAAAAGCTTTATTCAGTAATAGAGAAAGCCAATAAATGCAAAGGGGAATTTCAAGTGGGTGAAGAATTTAAACGCAAATGCAATTTACCAAATGTCGAAATGATGGCAAGATAAACCTTGCCATGGTCAATACTCTGGCCATAGTAAAGAATCTGATTGGTTTGGTATGTATTACGGCATATCAACTTCAATGGATTATTTAATGCCGACAAAATTTTTATTGCTGGTAATGTTTTTCTTCAAAAATCTATTTCTGGGAATATATTTCCTTGAAGAAATCTATAGCTGGCCATATTTTTTTGAAAGAATGTATAGCTGTTTGTATTGCTGGTATTTTTTAAAAGTATTGCTGATAATTTTTCCTTCGAAAATTAATGCTCGTAATAATTTTTTTTTTTTTAATTTTTTATTACGAAGTATTTCTGGTATTAAATTTTTTACACAAGTTTGGGTGTTAACTATTTGCCCATAGCTGGGACCCCAACAGATGCTACCACCCCGGGTCAGTGGGAACCTGAGAACACTAGCAGTGTGGACCTGGTTCCACGCTCCTCAAAACCTCCTGATCAGAGGTCTTGCTGTTGGGCATAGTTTATAGTCTTACCCTGGGAAGCGGATGGAGTTATCGTCATACCCTGGGAAGCGGATGGAGTTATCGTCATACCCTGGGAAGCGGATGGAGTTATCGTCATACCCTGGGAAGCGGATGGAGTTATCGTCATACCCTGGGAAGCGGATGGAGTTATCGTCATACCCTGGGAAGCGGATGGAGTTATCGTCATACCCTGGGAAGCGGATGGAGTTATCGTCATACCCTGGGAAGCGGATGGAGTTATCGTCATACCCTGGGAAGCGGATGGAGTTATCGTCATACCCTGGGAAGCGGATGGAGTTATCGTCATACCCTGGGAAGCGGATGGAGTTATCGTCATACCCTGGGAAGCGGATGGAGTTATCGTCATACCCTGGGAAGCGGATGGAGTTATCGTCATACCCTGGGAAGCGGATGGAGTTATCGTCATACCCTGGGAAGCGGATGGAGTTATCGTCATACCCTGGGAAGCGGATGGAGTTATCGTCATACCCTGGGAAGCGGATGGAGTTATCGTCATACCCTGGGAAGCGGATGGAGTTATCGTCATACCCTGGGAAGCGGATGGAGTTATCGTCATACCCTGGGAAGCGGATGGAGTTATCGTCATACCCTGGGAAGCGGATGGAGTTATCGTCATACCCTGGGAAGCGGATGGAGTTATCGTCATACCCTGGGAAGCGGATGGAGTTATCGTCATACCCTGGGAAGCGGATGGAGTTATCGTCATACCCTGGGAAGCGGATGGAGTTATCGTCATACCCTGGGAAGCGGATGGAGTTATCGTCATACCCTGGGAAGCGGATGGAGTTATCGTCATACCCTGGGAAGCGGATGGAGTTATCGTCATACCCTGGGAAGCGGATGGAGTTATCGTCATACCCTGGGAAGCGGATGGAGTTATCGTCATACCCTGGGAAGCGGATGGAGTTATCGTCATACCCTGGGAAGCGGATGGAGTTATCGTCATACCCTGGGAAGCGGATGGAGTTATCGTCATACCCTGGGAAGCGGATGGAGTTATCGTCATACCCTGGGAAGCGGATGGAGTTATCGTCATACCCAGGACGCGGATGGAGTTATCGTCATACCCAGGACGCGGATGGAGTTATTTTTAACTCGACATTTTTATTATTTTAATAATTAAAATATGGGCCAAAGTTAGGACGCTTGTCTCCGTTGGTAGTTATATAATTAAAAGAAAAGCTTTTCGTTCCAACGAATGATTCATTACATGGAAATAAATCAGGTAGTTGTTGCAAGCTTTGGTCACTCCTTTGAGTAAAACAATGCAAAGAAACTAGAAACGCTCAAGAATTCAAATCAATGAAAACAAAGCGAGTTGATGACGTTTACAAAGTAAGAGCATACACTTTTTTTTTAGCGAGGTCCATGCCATATTCGTATCAAATTTAGAATGCTCGTCTCCATTGGTAGTTTCATAATTAAAAGAACAACTTGTAGTTCCAACGACCGAATAGAATTTAGATTTACCACAAAATATAAATCCACACCAAATTCTCCCAAAGCGAAACCCTTCCATTGCACTCTGGTTGGGTTGACCTTTACAATCGACCCAAATGTGGGCAACCCTAGTGCGTTATTTCTAAGTGTGGGGTCTCCGTCACGCTCGCCCTTATAAACAAGCTAAAAACAGATTTTCTTTCTGTTTATGTTTAAATTGTAAAAAATTTCCTTCTAAGTAAGGAGAGTATTATCCACACTTATGAAATGTGTATAACTTACTGATTTTTGGTAATTTTACACCCTGATGGTTGAGTTGTTGCTAGGCAAGCTAAACAAATTTAAAAGTTATAATTTCAAAAGAGTGCCAAAAATTTGATAAAAAAAGTAAATAAAAAATAAATAAAAAAATTGATGTAGAATTTAGAATTTCTTGGGGAGAATTAATATTTACAATAAGTAACTTTACATTATTTGGGTTGAATTAACAGAAACGATCCCTCGGCTACTCTTGTTTTCTTTCGAAACTAAACCCGTCTGTATCATTCTATATTTTTGAGATGAGGTATTATGTACACTATTTACATTATTCAGACTATTGTCCTCATCTTTGTTGCCATATTTATTACAACATTTCGGCCCTTCAGTATCTGTCTGTATTTCTGAGATGAGGTATTATGTACACTATTTACATTATTCGGACTATTGTCCTCATCTTTGTCGCCATATTTATTACAACGTTTTGGCCGTTGTACACTCGGGCCTTCTGCAGGTGGTTGGAATGTCGAACTGAACCCTTTATTTTGCTCACTGGGGTAGACTGTTCTAGGACACATGTCACAGTGGATAAAGGCGTTGGTTAGATCCAGTGACAGGACCCAAAGAGTGTGAGTCCAATACCCGGTTATGGCAATGGAGAACTTTCAGAGGGAAATTAACTGGAGATAACTGATAACTGACATCCATTAAACATGGCACGTGGAACAAGCAAGGGAGGAGTGCCACTAGCACTCCAGGGATAACAGAGAGTGAAAGTAAGAGATTACATTTAAATTATTGAAGATTATAGCTATCAGGGAAGCAAGTAAGAGGAAGGGAATTACACTGTCGGGAAGCGTGAGGGAAAAAGCTGTTGGAGTAGAAGAGGCGGTTACATTTTACTATACACACACATATATATATATATATATATATATATATATATATATATATGCACAAATAAAAAAAAAAAACTAATGTTACCCCAATACAAGTTTTGGCTTGGTTGTTTTTTGTTTAGTGATATATCAACACCACCCTTTAGAGAAGCCTATGTAGGTAGTACCTGGCTCATTAGGATTTATTTATTCTACTTTTGCTCTTTGTATATTGATCACTCCGCATTTTAACTTATTACTTGGTGGGGCTTTATATATTTATCTATCTCTCTCTCATATATGTGTGTGTGTGTGTGTGCGTGCTAACCACCACCATTACATAAACACAGTACATAGATAAGCATTCACTGGTCAGTCTCCTCAAAACTAGCTCACTGATTTGGTCAGTTCTGACCACTCAAACTGCCTACACGCAACAAATCTGTTTTCCTGCTCAATATGCTCTGAGCCTACCACGTGATACACAGCCATATATAAACAAAACACGTGTAAGGTGCCTCGTGTTTCTCTTCATTCATCTTTCTCCTTGCTGCCAAGATGTGATCTCCAAGAACTCCCGTCTTAACCTGGCAGTCAAAGATTAAAGACCATTACCAACATTCATGCAAGTACGACCTCTAAAATCTCTTCTGAACTCTTACCAAGTTTACCAATCCACAATTCCTAACATGCTAAAGAAACTTTATTATTCTAAACTACAGTTTAATAATTACTTCTTTATGAGCTCAGGTACAAATTTTTGTATTTTATACTATGTGCTATTTTACGTCAAATATAAATTGCATTGCATCCACGCATTGTCCTTAAACCTGCCTTACTTAGCCAAAGTTAAATATATATTTAGTACACACCCTTACATAATGGTGACAACCCACTATATATATATATATATATATATATATATATATATAGCATCCTCGATAATGGCTAATAAATTAGCCAAGAGATCATCTGGATAATTTTTACACTCTTTATGTCCTGAAAAGAAAATACTTGTACAAATGCAAGAGAAAATTTAATAAAAAGCTTAAATTGCAGTGCACTGTCAGAAATCTTCAATTAAACCTGTTTGTGCATAAATATAAATGATAAATTTACATTTTTTTTTTCACCTCACCCAGTTGCACAACTCGGAGAGAGTTTCATTCAATCATCAGGTGATGATTGAAATCTGACCTATTTTACAAACACCAACACTCGACATTTCATATGCGCACATGTAGATATGAATAAAATTTTGTAGCAGAATGACTAATTCAGGAAATGTATTTTTCACAATAATTAGTTTCTGATGAAATTATTTATTAAAATATGGAGTCAAATAGTCAAGTGGTCATTAAATATTATCAAATAACCCAGTTTTTTTTTGTTTTTTTTATGTAAATTGGTCAGAAGGGTTATCTTCAGCCATTCCACTCTGATATCAAACTATCCAATAAAAAGATGTTAAATTTCCTCGGGTGATTTCAGAAAAAAAAAAATGTGAGAAAGAAAAAAATACCTGCATTACCTAATTACGCAGACTTCAAAGGAAATCTGAACCCTTCTAGAGTCTAAAAGCAGGTGGCCAAGAGAAATAAGCTAAAACGAATCTGAAAGAGTTTTCCAGACCATAAGATAAAAAATAAAAAATAAAATAAGAATAAAAAAAGTTAATAAATCCCTTAAAAAATTTCTAATCATATCACTGTAATAAAGAAGACGGTTTGCTTTGGTTTGGTTTGGTTTGTTTTACGGCATATCAAAATCAACTGGTTATTTAATGCCGACAATTTTTTTTATTGCTAGCAATATTTTGTTTTGTTAAAAATCTGTTTTTTGTAATATTTTTCTTTCAAAAATGTATTGCTGGCAATAATTTAAAAAAAAAAAAAAAAAAATGTATTGCTGGTAATAGTTAACTATTTGATATAGCTGGGACCCTAACTGGTGCTACCAGCCCGGTTCAGGGTGGACCTGGGAACATCAGCAATTAAAAGGGGTTTCCATGCTCCTCAAAACCTCCTGATCAGAAGCCTTGCTACTGGATGTAGTTTGTCATCATACCCAGGATGGAACAAAGACAACGGGCTTCGTACCAAAATCAATGACATTACAAGATTTATCTTATCTTTTATCTCCAAGAGCCACTCAAACTAGAGGGTTAGTAAATGAAGTCTGGATTTAACAATTAGTAACTAATACTTTATTTTGATAAATTAACTTACTACATCAGGATGCTAAAACTATTTAACTCATTAGTGCATAGCTACCAATTTTGAACTAATTAAACCATAGCTAGAGGAAGAAGAGGTGGATTCATACCTTTCTCAAGGGTATTTGCATATAAGTGAATATAACAAACCCAACTGGAATTGGAACTCTACTCTCTGATAAACAATTCCGAAGCATTATTCATTACACCTCCCACACATTCAACCTTACAGCACCTGGTATATCCAAGCTATCACCCATCTAGGTACTGACCAGGAATGATGTTCCTTAACTTTGGTGATCATACATGAACCAGTGTTTCAATGTGATGTGGCCATAAGCAAGTAACGAGTGGGGGGGGGGGAACTGTATAAATTTAACAGGTTCTGCCATTTATTTAGCTTCAGGAATGTTCGCAATGTGAAAAATATTGTTAAGAGAAAGGATAGGAAATTGTGGAGGCCCATGATTCCCTGACATCTGGCAGACAGACAACACATGAGAAAGAGGGAGAGAAAGGGGGGAGAGAGGGAGAGAGAGAAAAAGGGGTGAGGGAGAAAGGGGTGAGAGAGAGAGAGAAAGGGGTGAGAGAGAGAGAGAGAAAGGGGTGAGAGAGAGAGAGAGAGAAAGGGGTGAGAGAGAGAGAGAGAAAGGGGTGAGAGAGAGAGAAAGGGGTGAGAGAGAGAGAAAGGGGGGAGAGAGAGAGAAGGGGGGAGAGAGAGAGAAAGGGGGGAGAGAGAGAGAGAAAGGGGGGAGAGAGAGAGAGAAAGGGGGGAGAGAGAGAGAGAAAGGGGGGAGAGAGAGAGAGAAAGGGGGGAGAGAGAGAGAGAAAGGGGGGAGAGAGAGAGAGAAAGGGGGGAGAGAGAGAGAGAAAGGGGGGAGAGAGAGAGAGAAAGGGGGGAGAGAGAGAGAGAAAGGGGGGAGAGAGAGAGAGAAAGGGGGGAGAGAGAGAGAAAGGGGGGAGAGAGAGAGAGAGAGAGAGAGGTTAAACTGAATTTAAGCTACCTGGGAAGAAGCCATTCAAAACACCAACAGGAACTATGAGAGACAATTATCAAGGTTACTATTTTATTAAAGTGTTTACAAATAACTTCTCACACTCTTTTTATGGTGGAGGCCAACCCCGACTGTGAAAAGTTATTTAAACAGGTCAGAAAAGTAGAGGTGAGAAATTAACACATCTCTGGTAATTAAAGACTTTTTACTCAACCCACAACAGTTACAATTTGGAACAACCTTGGCAACATCTCGGTTAATTTTTCTCAGGAACCATGCCCGCCAAACCAACTTGCTATTCATTCAAATTTATCGCAAAACAATTTTAGTGTCAATGACAAGATTACTCATGATTCGCACTTTTTATTATGGTACAGACTTAGTTATCTTATCGTTTCAGCCGTTGTGATCTGGGCTTCCTCAGGAGTATATCAATCTGAGTAACCTACAGCAAATCTTAAACTGAACCCATTATTAAATATATGGTAGTAGACTGTTCTCTTTTCACTGCTCATATCATCTAGTTCTTATTTTATTTATTACTGTTCATTTGTAACTGGCATTTTCTATTATGGTACTGACTACGAGTTTATCTTGGCTTGGCATTTTCTGATATATTTACGTCTGTGAGTGCTACTGTGAGTATTCACAGTGATACATTTATTGTACAAACAAATGTTAAGACATTAGTTGAACCAATGAATCAACAATTTTTTTTTTTGGCATTAGATTTTGTCTATATTTCTGAGATGAGGTATTATGTAGAGTATTTACATTATACAGACTATTGTCTTCGTCTTTGTTTCCATATTACAATGTTTCAACTGTTGTATGCTGCATTCTTCAGGTAGCTTGAATGTCAAACTGAACCCTTTGTTTTGCTCACTGGGGTACTTGTTCTAGTTCCATGTACCATATTTAATGGATGTCAGTTATCAGTTATCTCCTGTTAATTGCCCTCTCCAAGTTCTCCATTACCTTAACCAGGTATTGAACTCGCACTCTTTGGGTCCTGTCACTGGATCTAACCAACGCCTTTATCCACTGTGTCATGTGTCCTTGAGGATAAAGGTGTTAGTTAGATCCACTGACAAAACTCAAAAAAGTGTGAGTTCAATACCCAGTTAATGAAGTGCTAATCCAGACCGCTACACAAAGTGTAAAATGCCAAAGCTTCAAAATTAGTAAATGCCTGGGAAAACATGGATATACTGAAAGGATTAAAACTTAATTTAATGAATTTATTAAAACTAAAGATATACATATATATATATATATATATATATAAAAACATCAGAAATAAGTGTCACAAAGTTTGAATGCATTTCAAATTACGATCCACTGATGATTACGATTAGGGTCCACCACACATGTGCAGCTTAAGCGACAGCACTTTATTCGTGTGCAACTTAATGGCACTGACCTGTATTAGGAACACTTATTTTCCACCACCAGTGGAAAGCCCTACTTTTGCTTTTATTCAAATAGTTATTTAACTATTTGACTGCCTACATCCTGACGATGGATTAATTTCCTTTTTTTTTTTTTTTTATTGGTTACTAACCTTTCTGCATAAGAAGGAAGCCAACCAAGAGAGAGAATTAAATCAGAGACTGATCGAAACAAGAAAAAAAATGGGGACACTGTTGCATTTTTTTTTTTTTTTTTTTTTTTTTTTAAATGGGGGTAGCTGCAGTTTCTTAGATTTTTTTTCAGACAAGGCCATCTTTATTCAGGTTCTTGTTAAGTAGGAAAAAAAAAAAAAAAAAAAAAAAAAAAAAAAGGAAAATAAAAATAAAAAATCAACGCTTGATTTTATCAGAACTAAAACTAGTGGAGAACCAAAGCAAGTACCAAACAGCTAAAATTTTAAATCTTCCTGAATTTCTCTAAGAAAAATCATAATTTTGGTACATCTTGCTAAAATACATGCAGGAGTATTTTTCATGCAACATTGTCTGAATTTGTTAACGGGAAGGAATTAGTTCACAAAAAAATAGTCGTGTGCAGGCAAAGGGCAAGTGCTGTGCAAAAATAGATTTTTTTTTTTTTTGAAAAATTTCAAAAGAAAAAAGAAATCAACATCTGAACTTTGAAGAGTTTAAGAGGCTGCTTGGTGCTGGCAAACTGCTAGACAAATAAAAGTACCATTTATTTTTAGAAAGTTTTAAAAACAGGGCATAAAGTATTTAGAACGCCATTTAAAATCAGTACACAGACATTGCGAATGTGAAAGTTATCAGAACCTCAACTGAAAACAGAGATAAATTTCATATTTTAAAAAAATCTAATATTAAAAGTATATATTACACACACCTAGACATTTTTTCTCGTGTACTGGCACAACCTCTTTTTCTCATATGTACAAACATGTGAGTGTGTGTGTGTGTATATATGTGGGTGTGTGAATTTATATATGCGAGAGAGTGTGTATATACATATATATATATATATATATATATATATATGTGCGGGGTGTGTGTGTGTATATATATATATATATATATATATATATATGTGTATGTGGTGTGTGTATATATATATATATATATATATATATAGATATATACTTTAAAAATCAGGAGATCTGTTGAATCTGCTACCTTGGCTTCAACCTTACGGTTATCCTCAGGCGATTTTTGTCAAATGACCTCTTAATGCTTTATTTTAAAAAAAAAAAAAAAAAAAATTAATGAATGCTATATTATGTTTTTTTTTTAAAGTAAATAAACAAATGCATGATGTTGGGTGTAATAAAATGAGAGGAAGAGGATGTGAAGAAGGAAGAAGAAGAATATATATATATATATATATATATATATAGAGAGAGAGAGAGAGAGAGAGAGAGAGGGGGGGAAACGGTTCAAATCGAACATATTGTAATTTTTAATTGATTTAGTTTAAAAACATTATTTTTGATGGATATTCATATTCGAATAGAAGTATTTTTTTTTTCTATTTTAATAGTATTTTTTATCCAACTACATCTACTGAAAACAAAAACTTACAGTGGAACTAAAGGAAAACTTGTGAAAACCTAGAACTCGCATGTGAATGCAAAAGTTTACATCATCCCTGATTGTTAAAACTATTAAAAACGTAAAATATCTATCAAAAGATATATATATATATACACACACACACACACGTGTATGTGTGTGTGGTGTGTGTTCCAGCCACTCATTTCTGTACAGGAAGACGACTGCTTCACTGACCATTTACCTCACATCACGAAGTTGATCCTTATTGGGGGCTCTCACATCCCTGGCCTTATGCCAGAAATCTATTTACTAAAGGCAACACCAATTATCACACTAATCTGTTTACAGCACAACTAAGTGCACTTAGTGAGGATCAAATTTACTTTTCCAAAATGAATCCGCACACCCTTTCCCCAAACAGAGAACGCGTAATGATAACATAAACATAACAATGATTTTTTTTTTTCCCTACCTCCTACTGATTCGTTTAATTTAATGCAACCATTCACAAATTAAAACCATTCGTATGTGGTTATTCGAGACAAAGAGAATCATTTATAACAACCAACTACAATTATATTGCAATTACCAAACCTGACCGCCAACGTTTAATTCATTTAAAGTTTTACCCACAATTATTGTCTTATTTCTCTCTTGAAAAATAAACTCGTTCTTGCGTTTTCTCTTGAGATTTCTCAGACTTGTATAAATTTACATGTTGGGCGGCGGCAAGACAATCAAATTTGCTTCATTGGTCATACCAGTGAATGACAATCCTTTGTCCATTCAACTCTTTTGCTATATTCCAGCATAGCTGTACGAGACTTACTAATTTTCTAAAGTACCAAATTTATTTATTTAATCTGACAGATTTTTTATTACTTAAATGTTATGTTTAATGGATACTCTTATTTGGGTAGATGCTCCTTTTATTTATTCAACAGAATTTTTATTTATTTTCATCTACTGAGCCGAATATGCAGGAAATCTAAAAGAAATATATGCACTCTTTGACAGAACCTTTTCCATTGACATATTTCCTTAAAATAGGGCTTGATATATAACAGTTTATATCATTTTCATATATATATATATATATATATATATATATATATAGATATATATATATATAGATATGTGGTATAAAATGACAATTGGAAAAATTCTTAG
>OZ010611.1:10579758-10584758 GCA_963932145.1 Acanthosepion lycidas
TTGGATTTTCATCAGCCCAAATGTGACAATTCTGTTTATAAATGAATCCAACGAGATGAAAACGGGCTTTATCACTAAAGAGGATTTTTTGTGAAAAAATCTTTATCGGTCGTCTTTGCTTGTACAGCAAATTGACGAACGTATGGTACCCCAAATGGTCAGCAGTTAGTATTAGGTTGGTGCAAAAATAATGACGTAATAACGTTTTTTTTTACCTATTTTTTAACGTCAAAAAACAACATTATTACGTCATTATCTTTGCACCAACCTAATAGATTTAATGTTAACTGAATTTTGTAAGCATGTAGAGACAAATCTTGTCAAAATTTGATATAACATTGTTGTGGAGAGGTTCAATTCTTGCACATGATGAAGAATAGAAGTGCAGCAATGTTTTCATCTGAACAGCGTAAACGAGCTCGCAATAGTGTTTTTACATCTAAACCAGTTACAGTCAACTTTTCCAATTGCACTCTCAGATGGTTGATTATGTTGACCAAAAAAAAAAAAAAAAAAAAAAAAAAAAAAAAAAAATCACAAAGTGCACAAAATTCTTTTCTGTTTGAATGTCCATTTTCGTAATAGGCTTCAATAACTAACACGTTTGATTGTTATTTTTTCCATGGTTGAAATTGCCAAAGAATTAAGTTGTTAAATCTGAAAGAAAAAGAAAATAAATCATTAGACGATTAAAGTTAATTCACATTTAAAATTGGTCCAAGTTATTGGAACACACACTATTTTTTTTTCAATTTACTATAGTGTCATATTTATAGGCTCGTAAATATAGAGAAAAATGCTCTTTTGCATTTTTTAACCCTACATGTTCGTCACATCAGTAACAGAATGACAAATAAAGTTGATTATAATCATGTGATGACTTGCCTGGAGAAAAAAAAAACAAAAAACATTGAAATGTTTATTTTACAAGCGGTACAGGATTGCTAGTTGAGAAAGATTTGCAACACCCCCTACACCATGAAATTTTTAGGCCTTTATTGAAAGCTTCACAAGATGTATTCAGGATTTCTAATTTGCCCAATTATACATCCTTCCCTTATCTGTCACTCATAAAAAATGTTAAAAATCCTTAGTCAAGGCTAACTTAGTAAACAGGCCATGGAAAAAAAAAAAAAAAAAAAAATGATACACCCAGATGAAGATCTCAGTTTAAGATAAGAAAACTATTTTGAGAATCTACGGTACAGTGAATTTCATATATTCTTACTTTAAGAATATTGAATTTTATCAGGGTTTTATAATCCGACTGATTTTGAAGCTATATATATATATATATATATATATATATATATAGTGAGAGAGAGAGAGAGAGAGAGATACAAAGATACATATACAAACAAAGATTATATATATATATATATATATATATATATATATATAGACATACACAAACACTGAGAAAGATATATATATATATATATATAGAGAGAGAGAGAGAGATACGCAAACACTGAGAAAGATATATAGACATACGCAAACACTGAGAAAGATATATAGACATACGCAAACACTGAGAAAGATATATAGACATACGCAAACACTGAGAAAGATATATAGACATACGCAAACACTGAGAAAGATATATAGACATACGCAAACACTGAGAAAGATATATAGACATACGCAAACACTGAGAAAGATATATAGACATACGCAAACACTGAGAAAGATATATAGACATACGCAAACACTGAGAAAGATTATATATATATATATATATATATATATATATATATATATATAGAGAGAGAGAGAGAGAGAGAGAGATACGCAAACACTGAGAAAGATATATATATATAGAGAGAGAGAGAGAGATAGATACAAAGCTCTATATACATACATACATACATACATACACACACAAACTTACCAAAGTTAAGCAATGACAAGCCTGGTCTATACCTAGATGGGTGTGTGTGAGAGACAAATTTCCTGAAATTTATGCCATTTTTCCTTCAGTTTAACTATAAACTGCCAAGACCCCAAACTGCACCGACAACTCCCTATCGTTAACATCTGTTTTAATCTTCTCTTTGCCTGTGCGTGCATATAAATGCTTTCCTATCGACATTTTTTTAAGATCATTCTAGATAGAGATTACCTAATAGATATTGTTGAAGACCATAAAAAAAAACTTTTAAATTCTTATGAATAAAGGAAAATGGAAATAATCAATTGAGAAAAAAAAAAAAAAAAAAAAAAAAAAAAAAAAAAAAGACAAGAATTTTCAACATGACAATTGGCAAGCCTAAAAGAAAAGGCAGCATCTTTGAGTTTGGTATTATCTTCAACCAGCCCCCTTTTTTTCAAGAGTCTGCTGTAAAAGTGTCAAAGAATTGCATAACAGTAACTCTCTACATTCCATTCCAAGCCAATATAGGAAGTGAGTTTATTCTCGGTCGTCTGCCGTATGTCCTCTCCTCCAAGACGAGTTTATATCTTCTTTTTGCAAGTTCTAAACTTTTTAAAGTGCTCACTCTATTTTCAAAGACATGACTCATGTTTTCTTTCCAGCACCTTGTAAAATCTTCTTTTTTTTTTTTTTCCCTCTTTCTTTCTAGCACATTCCCTATGCGAAGTTGTCAGCCATTTTTCTTTTTCATATTCTATTTTTTAAATACTTTTTCTTGATGGCGAATTTAATTCCTGGCATTCCTTTTTGCCTCAATATTATTTTCTTTACTGCAGGCAAAAAAAAAAAAAAAAAAAATTCTTTTTTACAAAATCTCAAATGAAAATAAATAATATAATCAAGACAAAAGATTTTTTTTAAAGTGTATTAAAAAAAATTTAACTTGGTAAAAAAAAAAAAAAAAAAAAAAAATACAAGAAAAATTTTTTTTATTAAAAACAATTCTGTCAGTTGATATTAGTATCTTTGCCAGCAGAAAATGTCAAATCTTAAAACATATTTGAAAGTAAAATTTAATTTAGTTAAATAAAAATAAAAAAAACAAAAAAAAACAACATATCTATCTGTACCCGGTGACACGAAAGACAAAAAATTAAGTTTTCCCTTATGGCCAAAATCATTACATATTTGCTGGAGGTCAGATTTAAAAAAAATAAATAAATAAAATTAAATTAAAATGCTGATTTTCTCAGCAAATATACACACTATTCAATTTCCTTTGTTTTGACACGAATAAACGTCAAAAATAAAAATCAATGACGACTCCTACAATGATTCAGTATTGTAAACTTTCCGACAATATAAAGGATTTGGTCGGAAGGAAAATTCTCAGGATTTCTAAATCTTATTATGATTCTGTGTGTCTGTCCTTCCTTCTTTAGCCTGACCATACATACATCACATCCTGCCAATAACTCCTAAATAATGGACTCTTCCATTTTTATTGTACAAAAAGATGGAAAAAGAAACAAATAAAAACAGACACTACTTGGTTTCAGAGAGAAAATGAAAGAAAGAAAGAAACGTCCTGTCTATACCCCAAATAATGAACTCTTCCATTTCTATAGTATGGATAGACAAAAGGAAAAAAAAAGAAAACAGTCACTACTCAGCTTCAGTGAGAAGATGAAAGACTGATTAGTTTGTTTAACAACATACCAATTCGGTATGGGTCATTTAATGCTGAAATTTAATTTTCTTGCAGACTTTGAAGTAATAAAAATATGTTATTCTGCTTTCACAATTGTATACATGGTAGATGATACTCAGCTTTTGTGCATATACATGTTTCTGTGGACATAATTACTAGAGGTGGTGATGTTTGTGTTTCATGTTTTAGTTTTGTCGAAGTAATATACAATTTTTTTTTTTTTTTTTTTTTTTTTACAAGAAATTGTACAATATTATCAGGATTAATATCATTAAAGAGTTCTTTCATGTTGGTTGGTTAATTTTCCTTGGCAGCATATCAACACCTGTATGGGTTATTCTGAAATTTAAATATCTTGTTCATATTTTTATATTTTCAGAGTAAAAAGGTCTGTTTTTTAGATATATAGTTTGTAGATCATAAAATGTGTTAGTAATTTTACTATAAAAATGTTCTGTTGATTTTCTTTTTTTTTTTATGGGCTCAGTATTTGCCCATAGCTGGAACCGTAACAGGTGCTGCCACCTCAAATCAGGGTGGACCTGGGAGCAACAGCAATTAAGAGGTGGTTCCACACTCCTTAAAACCTCGAATCTCCTAATCAGAGGCCATGTTGCCAGACGTTATTGTATATCCAGAAGAAAGAAAATAAAAGAAAAACCTTGTCAATACCTCATAAATAAGAGACTATTCTCTTTTGATCCACATGGAAAGATATCAAAGACACTACTTGGTTTCAGTGAGAAAATGAAAGAAAGAAAGTAAAGATAGAAGTGTTTAACATTTGTTTCAGTGCAATGGAAAAGTTGACAATTCAAATCATGTCATTTGTACCCCCTTACTTCTTAAAATAATGACCAGTATTTCTACTTATGATTATTATTGCAGTATTTTGTTAAAGTTGTTAAGCTCAAATAATTAATTAACAATGTGATAGGGGAATTTCTATGGATATTTTGTCGTAGAATTCGCTGTGAGCTTAGTCAATCATTAAGCAAAGAATTAAGATGCATCAGAAAATTTAAATAGGAAAACTGAAATTTTCATGGGTCTTCCTAGTTATTATTATTACAGTGTAACCCGGATATAAGAGAGTTGTCGGAACTGGAGAAGAAGTCTCTTATATCCGGGTTACACTGTATTATTGAAAAACAACACATAGAGAGACTATTTGGTTTGGGGAACAAAGGGAGAGAAAGGGGAACAAAGGGAGAGAAAGGGGAACAAAGGGAGAGAAAGGGGAACAAAGGGAGAGAAAGGGGAACAAAGGGAGAGAAAGGGGAACAAAGGGAGAGAAAGGGGAACAAAGGGAGAGAAAGGGGAACAAAGGGAGAGAAAGGGGAACAAAGGGAGAGAAAGGGGAACAAAGGGAGAGAAAGGGGAACAAAGGGAGAGAAAGGGGAACAAAGGGAGAGA
>OZ010611.1:10589758-10592258 GCA_963932145.1 Acanthosepion lycidas
TGAGAAAAAGAAAATACTATTAAGGAGAGAGGACAATAAAAGAACAAGTATTAAGAAGACAGAAGATAACGATTGACATTGCATTTAAATTTTTGAAGATCAAATTGAGAATATGAGAAAAAGAAAACACTATTAAGGAGAGAGGACAATAAAAGAACAAGTATTAAGAAGACAGAAGATAACGATTGACATTGCATTTAAATTTTAGAAGATCAAATTGAGAATATGAGGAAAAGAAAACACTATTAAGGAGAGAGGACAATAAAAGAACAAGAATTAAGAAGACAGAAGATAACAATTAACATTGCATTTAAATTTTTCAAGATCAAAGTTGGCTGGCAAACATGGAAACTAATAGCCGGCCATTAAATGCTATATCTGTGCAGCTGCACAAGGACACATTCATTAAGCAACAGTGAAATATGAAAGGGCATTGAGATAGCAAAAGATGCCTTCCAGAAGCTAAGCAAAATATTAAGAGACAGAAAAAATTTGTTAGAAACAAAGAAAAGAGAACTGAACGGTTATGTAATATCAGTCCTCCAATATGGCAGTGAATGCTGGACAATCTCTTCACAGATGAAGAGACTTGAAGCAACAGAAAGAATATATATGAACAGCGACAAGATTTTTAGAGAAAACAAACAAAAAGAACACTTATAATTAACCTCAGGAAGAGACAGTTGAAATGTCTAGGTCACATAATGAGGAAAGAAGGTTTGGAAAATTTGATACTCACAGGACATCATGAAGGGAAGAGGGACAGAGGAAAACACATAACCAACCTAGCAAGATTGAGTAAATGGATTGTGGATAAGGTTTACAAGAGATAACAAAAAGACAATTTATTAAGAGCTACAAAGAACAGGAAATTGTGGAGAGCCATTATCGCCAATATCCTGAAAGGACATCTGGCACATAGAAGAAGAAAAATAAGCTTGAGTAAATGGATGGCAAGAAAAGTTTTAGGAAAGATAACAAAAAGACAATTTATTAAGAGCTACAAAGTACAGGAAGTAGTGGAGAGCCATGATCGCCTAATTCCGGAAGGGACATGGCACATAGAAGAAGAATGACCTTGAGTAAATGGATGGTGGAACAAGGATTACGAGAGATAAAAAGAAAGTTTATTGGGCTACAAAGTACAGGAAGTTGTGGAGAGTCACGATCGCCAACGTCCTGAAGGGATTTGGCACATAGAAGAAATAGAATTAATGTTGGCACAGGGATAGATCAATGGAGCACTGGAATCGAGTCCCTTGGAAGCTGAATACACATGCTATTGGCCTGTTTTTATGAAACCGGACATTCAATACTGGCCTGATCATCACTTGACTTAACCCATCAATCATGGCTTGCAGAAATAATTTGTTTTTTTAACTAATGTTTACCTAATACAAGGCCTGAGAGGCACTCAAGGTAGAGGGTTACTGTGTGGGGCTGTGCAAAAATAAGGAAGTGCAAAAAGTGAAGTTCTTGGGGCTATACAGGAAAGATAATAGCTAACAGGACTTAATTACTGAATAACATTTCAGAGTTCAGTCAGAGATGTTTGAAGTATAGAGCGGACTTTATAATCATTGTAGCACACCTATGGATGACAATGGCTATGTCGCCATTCCCATAAATATAATAGTAAATACTGTATGTTGGTCTGCAGTTGGAGATTCGTCTCCATCTGTGCTGGTCAAATTCTCTGCATCCGAGTAGAGAGGATCCCCTGACAAGGCTATGTTGAAGGGCAGAGTCTTGTCTCAGGAAACAGCTACCCGACCCTGTTTTATAGGGTAGCTACGGGGAATTTTTAGCCAAGCCTATGGGCTTGGATACACCATACTAAATTCGGCTTTGTGCCGCATCTGTCGGTTGGTAGATATCCTGCAGTTGGAGATTCATTGTTGAATTTACTTGACTCATTTCTAGCAGTTGACTACTTCTTCGTGCAGCTGGCGAATCTTATGTGTTGTTCTTGTCCTAAGTATTATCATTCATTACCAACTTTTGTTTGATTATTCTATTTAGTAACCTTCACTAGGTTACAGCATTTTCACAACTAGGATTGACCAAAATTACAAGGAACCAGAACGGAAAAGGGTAACAGAAAGAGACACATCTAAGGTGTGAGAGAGATGGAGAGAGATACAAGGAACAATGAAGGAAGAAAAAGAGAGACCCAAGAGAGAGAGAGACACACACACACACAAGGAGAGAGAGAGAGAGAGAGAGACACACACACACACAAGGAGAGAGAGAGAGAGAGAGAGACACACACACACACAAGGAGAGAGAGAGAGAGAGAGAGACACACACACACACAAGGAGAGAGAGAGAGAGAGAGAGACACACACACACACAAGGAGAGAGAGAGAGAGAGAGAGAGACACACACACACACAAGGAGAGAGAGAGAGAGAGAGACACACACACACAAGGAGAGAGAGAGAGAGAGAGACACACACACACAAGGAGAGAGAGAGAGAGAGAGACACACACACACACAA
>OZ010611.1:10594758-10609758 GCA_963932145.1 Acanthosepion lycidas
AGGGTTTAGAGTGGGAGATTATATTTAAAGGAGGTTCAAACGGATCACATTTGTGTCCTACAAGAATGAATTGTGAAAGAACAATGCCCTGCCCGAGGGCAAGAGCAGTTTTTATCAATGGGAATTTACACAGAACAAAAGAGAAGCCTAGCTCAGCACACCCCACCCTGACTGCATGCAGCGCATATCTAGCATGTACACGCACGCACTCACACACGTGTGTGTTCCATGACACTTGTTGTGGAAGGACCTGGTGGGAAGCAGAAAATGAGATACAATAATAGTTTGATTCCACCCAGCCTCCCTATTTTCCCCCAAAATTCTGACTCATGCAACTAACCGTTCACTCTGGGTCTCGGGTTGACTCATGACTACTTAGGTTATCAATAAAGTCCTCACAAAGAAATGTTTTTATTTATATGCAAAGATATATATATATATATATATATATATATATACATACATACATAAGTATAAAATACTGTACACTGATTGCTGGCAGCAATAAAACTGCTCAATGTATAACAGATAAAATTTATACTATTAAGAATCTACATGCATTCAAAAATAAACATTAATTATAATTAATGTGTGTGTAATATATATATATATATATATATATATATATATAAAATAGCTGGCCACTTGCATTCGAGGATACCTGTCTCCTAGGGCTAATCCCTATTGCAGACGCTTGCTCAGGCGCATTTTTGTTTATTCAACACCCACAGAGCCCACCTGTGGTTTAAGTTGTAGTGGTACGTGGCCAAGTGGTTAGAATGTTCACTTTCTGACCATGAGGACGCAGGTTCAAATCTCACCATGGTCTGTTAGTCAGGATGGAGACTTCCTGATGTTATCGGAATGGATCAAGATCAATCCCAGCATGCGTCACCTTTGCAAAGCACCTGAAAAACCATACTATTGATTGACCTAAGCCTGGTGATTAAAATTGGGTAGTATGAACTCTTGGGTGCTGTCGATAACTGTAGTATAAAAAAGACACACACACATATATATATATATATATATATATATATATATATATGCGAGTCGAAGATTAAACACGAAAAACATTCAAAACTTCTTGACACAAACATGTGTGTTTCATTAACGAGGAATATCTCTAATGTTTTTTTGTTTTTTTATTCAATTAATCTCGTCTCCTTAGCAGTATTTTTTTTCGTATGGTTGTGAGCGTGTGAAAGACAACTGGCTTGAAAGTAGTGTCCTGGTGTCTGAGATTAAAATGCGACCAGTTTTGATTCATGTTGGGAAGCGCACATTTTTCTTGAGTATGACTATCGAGCATTTGACCAATAAATATTCATTCCATCAGAAAATATATCAGGCATGTCTATGCAAACGTCTGTATCCACTAAACATTTATAATAATTGAAGATGTGGAAATTCATTATTAATTTCCATTTGAAGATTGACTTAATTTGCAGACAAACCTTGTAAACACACTTAAGTATACACGCATACACACAAATAATACACATAATAAAACTCATCTATGGACAGCAAATAGGTAAACTGCATCCACAAGTACATATAAAACCTTACAGAACTATGCAGTGGGCAACATTCATCAAAATGTCCAAGCACAAGTGGTGAACATTTAATTACAGACTTAGATATAAATGACCAGCATTTATTTATAGGCTTTTATATAAAGCAACAATTAGCTAAAACCTATAGGCTCATGTATAAAGAGGCAACTAGCTAAAACCTACAGATTACATGTAGGCTCGTGTATAAAGAGGCAAATAGCAAAGACCTATAGGCTCGTGTATAAAGAGGCAAATAGCAAAGACCTATAGGCTCGTGTATAAAGAGGCAAATAGCAAAGACCTATAGGCTCGTGTATAAAGAGGCAAATAGCAAAGACCTATAGGCTCGTGTATAAAGAGGCAAATAGCAAAGACCTATAGGCTCGTGTATAAAGAGGCAAATAGCAAAGACCTATAGGCTCGTGTATAAAGAGGCAAATAGCAAAGACCTATAGGCTCGTGTATAAAGAGGCAAATAGCAAAGACCTATAGGCTCGTGTATAAAGAGGCAAATAGCAAAGACCTATAGGCTCGTGTATAAAGAGGCAAATAGCAAAGACCTACAGGCTCGTGTATAAAGAGGCAAATAGCAAAGACCTACAGGCTCGTGTATAAAGAGGCAAATAGCAAAGACCTACAGGCTCGTGTATAAAGAGGCAAATAGCAAAGACCTATAGGCTTGTTTATAAACACCTTAACATTAAATACTCCGATAAGAATATGATGTAAAATCCACTAACCTATAGCTTCAGAGATCTGCATCATCTTAGCATTTCTCCTTGGATGAATTTTAAATTAACAACCTTTCTGCTTTCCTATTTGTAGAATGAGATGAAACCCATCCATTTGCAATCCGATCAGTACAGGTGAATTTTACATGCGATCTGATACGTCAGTGTTTCTTTGCGGAATTAAAACAAGAGGAATTTTTTTTTCTTTTTCTTTCTCCTTGACATTTTTCATCCAAACACAAGGCGGAAGCAGCAGCGATGTCCGCCTGAATTATATTAGCTTTTGATGCAAAGAAGATAAGTCTAACAAGAGACAAGAATAGCCGAAAGGCAACAAGAAAATGAGTATTCCGAAGTGGACAAAGACAAAATGCCAGGTTAATTAGACAAACTATTCAAGAGGAGTTCAAAGCAAAAAAGATACGAAGAGACAAACAACGGTGTGCTGCTCAAGAAGCAATTCAGAGAGTTAGATCAATGAAAAGGTAGGGGAACGATAAGCTAATCTTCAGGCAAGAGACATTAAGAACAGCTAATATTGAATTAAAGAAATATCCAAAGATCAGTAAGAGATGGGAACTGATTTTAAAACTTAGGATGTTCAAGGAACTAATATCATCCCAATAAATTGCTTTTTTAAAAATCCTAAATCAAGTACAGAGATTTTTATACGATATATCTAGATTTTCTAAGTTCTATTTCAACCATAAACTTCTAATGTCTCTGCCTAAACTGTATACTATTATTGGGTTTATGGTTTGGTTTGTTTTATAGCATATCAAACTCAATTGGTTATTTGATGCAAACAAGATTTTTATTGCTGGTAATATTTTTGTTCAAAAATGTATTGTTGGTAGTATTTTTTTTTTTTTTTTTTTTTTAACCTTCAAAAATGTATTGTTGGTAATATTTTATTTTTTTTTACCTTCAAAAATGTATTGCAATATTTTTTTTTTTTTACCTTCAAAAATGTATTGTTGGTAATATTTTTTTTTTTTACCTTCAAAAATGTATTGTTGGTAATATTTTTTTTTTTTACCTTCAAAAATGTATTGCTGGTAATATTTTTTGTTTTACCTTCAAATATGTATTGTTGGTAATATTTTATTTTTTTACCTTCAAAAATGAATTGTTGGTAATATTTTATTTTTTTTACCTTCAAAAATGAATTGCTGGTAATATTTTTTTTCAAAAAAATTTATAGCTAGCATTAAAACCTATTTTTACACTTTGATGGTGTTTTGACCCAAGTTTATGGGGGTTAGCTATTTGCCCATAGCCTGAGTGGGTCAGAGTGGACCTGGGAACACCAGCAATGAAGAGGTGATTGCATGCTCCCTAAAACCTCCTGATTAGAAGTCTTGCTGTTGGATGTAGTTTATTGTCTTACCCAGGATGCGGATATAAATCAAGTTTAATCAAGCCGAATCGCTTAAATTGACAGAACTTTTTTTTTTTTTAAATTAAATGAAAAAATTCAGTCCCAAAATATTTACACTTAATCACAATTTAATTAAGAAACTATAATTCCCTTTGAAATTTATGACAGAACAAAGTTTTTTTTCAAATGACAGAAAAAAAATTTATCGAGGACACATGGCCCAGCGGATAAAAACAATGGTTGAATTCAATGACTAGACTCAAAGATTTGTGAGTTCAATATCTGGCTACAGATGAGGTAAGCAAAAAAAACTTGAGTTAAAGGGAGATAACCGATACTGTAGACATCCAGGAGAGGCATGGCACGTGGAATTAGAATAACCAACCCCAGCGTATGAAATAAAGGGTTCATTTCAAAATTCCAAACATCTGAAAAAGGCTGGAGTGTATAAAGGCTAAAACATTGTGAATATGGCAACAAAGATGAAGACAACAGTCTGAACAACGGAAATTGTGTAAAGAAGTGGTTTTTGTTTTTTTTTTAAATTGATTCAATAAATTTAAAACTAAAACGGTATTAAAAATTTAATAATCAGAATTTAATTAAACCATATTTTTGAGAATTAAGTTAGAACAGAAGCTTTCTTTTTTTTTCTTTTTTTTTTTTTTTTTTTTTTTTTTTAAATTGACAGCAAATTTTTTTAATTGAATGTAAAGATGAATTTTTTTTAAAAAAAAGCCCAAAACGAGAATGTGTTTTGCAAGTAGACATTGATGACTATTTCATGCCAACCACCCATCCCAACAAATAAAGAGAGAGAGGAAAGAGAGGGAAAGGAAAGGAAAGAAGGAAGGAGGAAGAGAGGGAAAGGAAAGGAAAGAAGGAAGGAGGAAGAGAGGGAAAGGAAAGGAAAGAAGGAAGGAGGAAGAGAGGGAAAGGAAAGGAAAGAAGGAAGGAGGAAGAGAGGGAAAGGAAAGGAAAGAAGGAAGGAGGAAGAGAGGGAAAGGAAAGGAAAGAAGGAAGGAGGAAGAGAGGGAAAGGAAAGGAAAGAAGGAAGGAGGAAGAGAGGGAAAGGAAAGGAAAGAAGGAAGGAGGAAGAGAGGGAAAGGAAAGGAAAGAAGGAAGGAGGAAGAGAGGGAAAGGAAAGGAAAGAAGGAAGGAGGAAGAGAGGGAAAGGAAAGGAAAGAAGGAAGGAGGAAGAGAGGGAAAGGAAAGGAAAGAAGGAAGGAGGAAGAGAGATAAGGAAAGGAAAGAAGGAAGGAGGAAGAGAGGGAAAGGAAAGAAGGAAGGAGGAAGAGAGGGAAAGGAAAGAAGGAAGGAGGAAGAGAGGGAAAGGAAAGAAGGAAGGAGGAAGAGAGGGAAAGGAAAGAGGGAAAGGAAAGAGGGAAAGGAAAGGAAAGAGAGAAAGGAAAGGAAAGAGAGAAAGGAAAGGAAAGAGAGAAAGGAAAGGAAAGAGGGAAAGGAAAGGAAAGAGCAAATGAAAAGAAAGGAAGGAAGAACTCGTAAAAAGTTTTTGAAAGAATAACCTCAAATGATTAATGCAATGTTTATTATTTAAATTTACTAAAAAAAAAAAAAATACTGGCTTCCCTACAGTCGGTACCCAACCTATGCAGGAAAATTTCTGAAGACATTTTTGAGCCCTGTTAAAAATGTTATTTGAACAGTGAACTGAATGTTAAATACAAAAATGTGTCCACTTGTTAAAATGTTTTGCACTCATAGTTTTAATAAGTACATTTGCAACAAAAAATACAAAATGTCTATTAAAAAAAAATCAAAAAAAACAATCAATATGCTAATTACCCTCCATATCTAGTTTATTTGACAAATAATTCATGTTTGCTTACAGAAATAATATATTACACTTTAAATTAAACTAATGTCATTGTTTACTTAGTATTGACCAACAACAAATTCCTTTTACTATGCCACTGTTATGGCAGTGATTAGCAATCCTCAGGCCACATCCGGCCAGCGAAGGATTTTTGTCTGGCCTGTGAAATCATCCATATTAAGGAATTTGCATTTTTTGTTGATTGTGTTACTTGTTATTCTGTTACTCCTGCAGTAAAATAAGGAACCATGTTTAAATAATATAACATTGACTTCATTGTTTTTTTTCTTCAAACCTCCAAATAAAGACAGCCTTCTGTATACAGCAGTCTGAGGTTGAAACATTTTATTATATTACATTTGATGTCATGGCCATCCTCCAAGTTATTGTGTGGCTGTTTTGGCCAGCACTTTCAAAAAGGTTACTAACCTCTGTTATATATATTTTTTTTTTTTTTTTTTTTTTGGTTTGTAACACTTTTCAAGGGTTGGCCAGATTCTAAAAATACTAGCAAAAGGCATATCAGTATTTCAATTTCTTTATAAAAATTCCTGTTGAAAGAAAAAAAAAAAAAAAAAATTAACTTGTTTGTAATGAGATGACATATTCTTATAATTTTGACCATTGGTAGTTGGAGGCTGATTTTTTGACTTTTTTGAAAATGACCTTGTGTAAGTCATAAGCATTTGGTGACTGGTATGTTTTTGGATAGTGAATTAATATCCAAGTCAGCCATGTTTTTATTTGTCATGTCTAAAGGTTTTAGAAGGTCTTATCTCATCAATAAGATCACCACCAAACTTGACATCAAATTCATAAACACCACCGCTAAAGCAGTAAGCATCAAACAAGTTTGCAGATTTATACCATCTATATCTTTGGTTTGATGAGACTAACTGGTTGAAATAAATCGTGATTTATTACTGTATTTTCATGAAGTATTAAGCTTTTCCTTGATTATATATATAATATAAAATATATTATTTAATGTGTAAGTATATAAAAATAAATGGGTATTTTATCTATGCCGATCTTTCCACAACTACAAAACAATTGCTCATGATTATAAATAATTTAACTAAGCTATATGATAAGCTCAAAGCACGCCTGGCTCCAGTCAGTCCTTTCCTATTTACACCCCATCTAAAAAGTAGTCAGTCACAAAGTACTTTTTATTTATTATATTATTCAATGACCCTATTTCCTTGGGGGGCTTCCCACTACCAACCAACCCTACCTCTTTGCCTGCAAACCAGTGTGACTAAATTACACTTAGTCCACGCTAGTACTAAATGTACCGACTCCCGGCTTTTAAACCCCTTGTTCTGATAACAGCTTAATGTAGGTTTTCTTTTTCTTTTTTACTACATCTCATATTCCTAATTTGACTTTCTATAGACGTTAAACAGCATCTTGTTTTAAAAGAGAAAATTCTTGAAAGAAAATAAAAAAAAAAAAAAAAAAAAGAAATCACTATTCAAGAAATGTCAACCTCATATTTTGAAAACTTTTTAAGCATGTCTGACAGCACCTTAAAGCGACAGACACAAAATTAGGAAACATATTTACGTAAATTATGTTTGGGTTCATGTTCCCATCTTTGTCATCACTATCATATTTCGACTGTTATGATCTCCAGTCATCTTCAGGTGTTTACCAATCTTTAGTACAATAGCATACCAAGTATTGTTTAGCTGATTTAGTTTATTGCGCCAAATCTACATCTGTATGAGTTATTTAATGTGGAAATCAAAATATTTTGAACGCAATTGCATTGCTTCAATTACAGATAAAATGTTTTGTCGCTAACTCTGCCGCCAAAACTGGCGCCGTTGCTAACTCTGACGCCAAAATATGTATTTCCAGTAATTCTAATATAAAAAATAGGTACTGTCAGTAATTTTAATATATAAAAATGTATTTTTATACTTTCAAAATGCTTTGTTTTTGCTTAGGGGTTCACTAATATTACCCTAGGTCAAGGTGGACCTAAGAACAGAAATTAGGAGATTGTTCCAAGTTTTTCAAAACCTTCGATCACCCAATCAGATGCCATGCTCCAAGATGTAGCTTATTATCATACCCAGGATTGTCCGATTCCATTCCCCTGCTACCGGTTGATTATCAAGACAGACTGGGTCCTATAGCCTTGGTCAGCAGTCTACTGCAGAAAGAAATGACAAAAAAATCGGCCTAGTCAATCATGAATCAAAATAGACATGATGGCCTATCCTGAAATTGTCAAGATTTAATTGGTGAATAACATTTCCGAGATCAGGTTGGAAATGTTAAAAGTATAACGTGTAAGAAGAATTTGGAAGGAACCAGAAACCCAATCCTAAATGAGAAACAAGGGGTAAACCTCTACTCCTGTTCAAAAAATCTGAAAGAAGGCTAGAATTATGTCCACTTTTTGGATAAGAAGCAGAGATTTTTTCCATTGAATTTTTATCCAGTTACCTACTTCCAATCTCAGTTTATGCTTTCCTTTTTAAATATATCTACACTTTTTTTAAATAAGGTTTACCAAAGACCCACTCAAGTTAGAGGGTTACTGTGTGGTGTTGTATTAGCATAAGGAAATGGAAGAAGTGAGGTTCTTGGGGCTAGGTAGCATAGCGAAGAGGTTTGGTTTGTTTTACGGCATATCAACTGCAATGGGTTATGTAATGCCAAAAACTTTTTTTTTTTTGCTGGTAATATTTTGTTTTATCAAAAAGATAGAGCTGGTAATAGCTATTTTCTTCAAAAAGATAGAGCTGGTAATAGCTATTTTCTTCAAAAAGATAGAGCTGGTAATAGCTATTTTCTTCAAAAAGATAGAGCTGGTAATAGCTATTTTCTTCAAAAAGATAGAGCTGGTAATAGCTATTTTCTTCAAAAAGATAGAGCTGGTAATAGCTATTTTCTTCAAAAAGATAGAGCTGGTAATAGCTATTTTCTTCAAAAAGATAGAGCTGGTAATAGCTATTTTCTTCAAAAAGATAGAGCTGGTAATAGCTATTTTCTTCAAAAAGATAGAGCTGGTAATAGCTATTTTCTTCAAAAAGATAGAGCTGGTAATAGCTATTTTCTTCAAAAAGATAGAGCTGGTAATAGCTATTTTCTTCAAAAAGATAGAGCTGGTAATAGCTATTTTCTTCAAAAAGATAGAGCTGGTAATAGCTATTTTCTTCAAAAAGATAGAGCTGGTAATAGCTATTTTCTTCAAAAAGATAGAGCTGGTAATAGCTATTTTCTTCAAAAAGATAGAGCTGGTAATAGCTATTTTCTTCAAAAAGATAGAGCTGGTAATAGCTATTTTCTTCAAAAAGATAGAGCTGGTAATAGCTATTTTCTTCAAAAAGATAGAGCTGGTAATAGCTATTTTCTTCAAAAAGATAGAGCTGGTAATAGCTATTTTCTTCAAAAAGATAGAGCTGGTAATAGCTATTTTCTTCAAAAAGATAGAGCTGGTAATAGCTATTTTCTTCAAAAAGATAGAGCTGGTAATAGCTATTTTCTTCAAAAAGATAGAGCTGGTAATAGCTATTTTCTTCAAAAAGATAGAGCTGGTAATAGCTATTTTCTTCAAAAAGATAGAGCTGGTAATAGCTATTTTCTTCAAAAAGATAGAGCTGGTAATAGCTATTTTCTTCAAAAAGATAGAGCTGGTAATAGCTATTTTCTTCAAAAAGATAGAGCTGGTAATAGCTATTTTCTTCAAAAAGATAGAGCTGGTAATAGCTATTTTCTTCAAAAAGATAGAGCTGGTAATAGCTATTTTCTTCAAAAAGATAGAGCTGGTAATAGCTATTTTCTTCAAAAAGATAGAGCTGGTAATAGCTATTTTCTTCAAAAAGATAGAGCTGGTAATAGCTATTTTCTTCAAAAAGATAGAGCTGGTAATAGCTATTTTCTTCAAAAAGATAGAGCTGGTAATAGCTATTTTCTTCAAAAAGATAGAGCTGGTAATAGCTATTTTCTTCAAAAAGATAGAGCTGGTAATAGCTATTTTCTTCAAAAAGATAGAGCTGGTAATAGCTATTTTCTTCAAAAAGATAGAGCTGGTAATAGCTATTTTCTTCAAAAAGATAGAGCTGGTAATAGCTATTTTCTTCAAAAAGATAGAGCTGGTAATAGCTATTTTCTTCAAAAAGATAGAGCTGGTAATAGCTATTTTCTTCAAAAAGATAGAGCTGGTAATAGCTATTTTCTTCAAAAAGATAGAGCTGGTAATAGCTATTTTCTTCAAAAAGATAGAGCTGGTAATAGCTATTTTCTTCAAAAAGATAGAGCTGGTAATAGCTATTTTCTTCAAAAAGATAGAGCTGGTAATAGCTATTTTCTTCAAAAAGATAGAGCTGGTAATAGCTATTTTCTTCAAAAAGATAGAGCTGGTAATAGCTATTTTCTTCAAAAAGATAGAGCTGGTAATAGCTATTTTCTTCAAAAAGATAGAGCTGGTAATAGCTATTTTCTTCAAAAAGATAGAGCTGGTAATAGCTATTTTCTTCAAAAAGATAGAGCTGGTAATAGCTATTTTCTTCAAAAAGATAGAGCTGGTAATAGCTATTTTCTTCAAAAAGATAGAGCTGGTAATAGCTATTTTCTTCAAAAAGATAGAGCTGGTAATAGCTATTTTCTTCAAAAAGATAGAGCTGGTAATAGCTATTTTCTTCAAAAAGATAGAGCTGGTAATAGCTATTTTCTTCAAAAAGATAGAGCTGGTAATAGCTATTTTCTTCAAAAAGATAGAGCTGGTAATAGCTATTTTCTTCAAAAAGATAGAGCTGGTAATAGCTATTTTCTTCAAAAAGATAGAGCTGGTAATAGCTATTTTCTTCAAAAAGATAGAGCTGGTAATAGCTATTTTCTTCAAAAAGATAGAGCTGGTAATAGCTATTTTCTTCAAAAAGATAGAGCTGGTAATAGCTATTTTCTTCAAAAAGATAGAGCATGGACGAATTGTAGATATTAATCATATGTAACAGATTCAGGAAAGAAAAACTGTCTTTCATAGTAGCTGACCTAGCAATGGATTTAATATAGTCTTTTCACTTAATGTCAGCTGAGAACGTTAGCCCGAAAAGGCACAATATTCTAAGCATGGACGAATGGTAGACTTAGATATGCAAGATAGATTCTGGAGAGAAAAATTGTCTCGCATGACACAGTGAACCAACTTTCTTAGCAGCTGAACTAGCAATGTCAGCTGTGAATGTTAGCCAGAGAAGGCGTAATGTGTTACTTTCCTGGAAGTTAGCACTAGCCATGCTGATGGCTTTGTTTTGTTTTATGGCATATCAACATCAATGGGTTATTTAATGCTGACAAGATTTTTTATTGCTGCTAATAACGTTTTTCCAAAAATATATTGCAGGTAAAAAAATTTTTCTTTAATAAAAATGTATTGATGTTAATAATTATTTACAAAAATGTATTGCTGATAATATTTTTTTTCCCTCAAAAATGTATTTTTGGCAATATATTGCTGATAATTTTTCTTCAAAAATTTATTTCTGGTATTAAAACCTATTTTTACACTTGTTTTGATTACAGTTTGGGTGTTAACTATTTGCCCATAGCTGAGACCCTAACAGGTGCTACCACCTTGGATCAGAATGGACCTGGGAACACCAGCAATTAAGAGGTGATTACAAGGTCTTCAAACCCACCTGATCAGAGGCCTTGCTGTTGGATGTAGTTTATCATTTTACCCAGGACAGCCATGCTGATGGAAGGCAGAGAGTGATCTCACAGATTTTTATATGTAAGTATATTTCTAATCAAAAATTTATGCTTCCTCTTTGACATGCAAAAAGATGTAAAGATTTTTTTTTTTTTAATTTCCCTAATAACTCATTTTTATGATTAGTTTTCTATCATCACCTGAAGAAGTATAATATATATAAAATGATAATTTTATATATATATATATATATATATATAAAAATGATAATTTTTTATATATATATATATATATATATATATATAAAAAATGATAATTTTATATATATATATATAAAAAATGATAATTTTATATATATATATATAAAAAATGATAATTTTATATATATATATAAAAAATGATAATTTTATATAAAAAATGATAATTTTATATATATATATGATAATTTATATATTAGTATTATTATTAAATGTATATTATTATTATTATTATTATTAATAACGTTATTATTATTAATAACGTATATTATTATTATTATTAATAACGTATATTATTATTATTATTAATAACGTATATTATTATTATTATTAATAACGTATATTATTATTATTATTAATAACGTATATTATTATTATTATTAATAACGTATATTATTATTATTATTAATAACGTATATTATTATTATTATTAATAACGTATATTATTATTATTATTAATAACGTATATTATTATTATTATTAATAACGTATATTATTATTATTATTAATAACGTATATTATTATTATTATTAATAACGTATATTATTATTATTATTAATAACGTATATTATTATTATTATTAATAACGTATATTATTATTATTATTAATAACGTATATTATTATTATTATTAATAACGTATATTATTATTATTATTAATAATAATAAGACAAAAAAGGAATAATTTTCTTTTTCGTTCACTAATGGACATTTTCAAGGAAAAGATAAGGATTTTATTTTGCAACAAATATTTATAAACCGAAGTAAAAATTTCGTTTGATATTTTGCCGAGACTGGATAGGAGCACACTTGAGCACTTTCCGTCTAAGTTAAGAAATCTTTATAAAGTGCTGAAAATTGTAATGAAAAAAATATATCGTACGACGTAATGCCTGAAAGATGTTTTTCTTTAAATAAGTTAAAGTTATAAGAACAGACGTTTTAGAAATCTTTCTTTTTTTATTTTTTTGTCTGGGAGAAGTACGTGCAATAATAGAAAAAAAAAAAAAATTCTATACATGGACAATTTTAATTTTTTTTCTATCAAGAAACAAAATGACTTAAAAAATACATGCGTTTCAATTAAAAATAAATTTCTACGTATTTATACTGACGCAAATAAAAAAAAAAATGGTCTTGTTTTGTTTTAAATTCGGTTCCGTTTCTTTAAGAGGAGTAACGTTAAAAAATAGTCAAAGAATTTCTTTTTACATTCCAATGGTTGTTTTTTTTTTTTTTTTTTAGAGTTAAGAAAAATATATAAGTTTTGGATTATTTAATAAATAAAGAATAAAAAACAATGGAAGAATGGAGACAATATATACACTGTAGTAATATATATTGTCTCCATTCTTCCATTGTAACTACACTACAGACATCGCACAAAGGATGTAAAAAAAATATTTTTACCTTCATTTTCTTTTAAAAAAATAACATGTCTAAAATAATAATTTCATTCGTTTTTGAATAAGTTCTGAAAGTTTCATAAAAATAATTACTTGATTTTTGCAAGAATTTAAAAAACATTAGGGTTTTAATGCCAAGAAAGACGCTAAAAATTTCCTGATACTAAAATCTTTGACCTACACGCTGATGAAAGAAAAGAAAAACAAGATATTTTCAATTTAACCAAATTTTCGAACGTGCTAGAAAGGATCAAAAATTTAATAAAACAATCAAAAAAATACTTTGGTCTTTCCTCTTAATAATTTAACAAACATTTTTGACGAAAGAACTTAGTTTTAAGTGGAGTATTTTTTTCATCATATGCCGATTTTTTAGTGATTTCGGAAATACCTTAACAGTAAATAGAGAGAACTTGCCCCACCAATAGAATTGAAAATGGATAGAGAGAAAAGAAAGAAAAAAGTATTTTATAGTTTTTTTTTTAAGACAATCATAAAATAACAGTCATTCAGGAACTCAGTACTTCTTAAATAGAGTGGTCCACTCGTGAAAAATGGGGGATTTTTTTTTTTTAAATTTTTGGAGAATAGAATTTTTTGGAATATATATACTCATTAATGGTCGTGACACTTGTCGGAATTAAAAAAATATATATTGATCAGTGAGTGCTATAAATAATTATGAAACTCAACAAATATTTATTTTCCGAAAAAATATAGATCCATGCAAAAAAAGTAAAAAAAAACAAAAACAAAAACGGATATTTTATACAAAAAAATGTTTGCAAAGGCATTTAGTAACTTGGTTAGTTGATTTAGCGGCATATCAACATCTATATGGGTCATTTAATGCTGAAATTAAAATATTTTGTACGTAATTTTATGTTTTCAATTAGATATTTTCTACACAATTCTATAATTTCCGAGTAAACCTTTTTTTTCTTTTTTAGATATAGTATTGTTTTACTTTTATTTACTGTGAAAAAAAATGTATTTTTGGTAATTTGACTATGAAAAAATGTGTTATCGTGATTTGACTATAAAAATCTATTATTGGTAATTTGACTATGAAAAAATGTATTGTTAGTAATTTGAATATAAAAAACGGAATTAACTTGTTGATAATTTTTTTACTATAAAAAAATGTATTGTTGATTTTTTGTTTAAGTGACTTAGATTTAACTTAAATCATTTAAGACCAATAAAAGGATTGATATTGACTATCGATATTATAAACAGAATCCCCATTCTAAATCGATAACGTCATTTTTTTTTTAATTCTAAAAAGTTCCGCAGCTTCAAGGCCCAAAGAATTCTAATCTACATTAGTTCCCCAAAATATTTTTCCTTATTTTTCAACAGTGCCAGAAATACTCGCAGCTTAAATAGATTCGAAATTCAGACAGAAAAAATATATATATACAACACGTACAAAGTACCTCCCTTAAGTTTGTCGATGGCAACGATATGGGGACATTTTTAGTAAAGTTAGAAAAAAAAAAAAAAGCAGTATTTGTAGAGAGAGATTTCGAAGTTGTACGTACGTTGAAAGAGGTAGATAGACACGCTGTGTATTTTTTTTTTTCCCCTCTTGTACTGAAGCCAGCAGCATTGAGATGAAAGACTAAAGAATATTAAAAAGACACGCCAAGCGCCTGTCTGTCAATTAGTTTGGGTTTGGTAAGAACTCAGAGTTGGGGAAAGATAGACACAATGTGGGTGGGGTGGGGTGGGGGGAGTAGGAAAGAGAGGTACGTTTTAGTTTTTCGAGAAGAGAGATTTAAAAATAAAAAATAAAAATAAAATGCCCCTGCTGTCAATATTTGGCGGAGCCGTGTGTGTAGGAGGAAGAATTAAGAGACGACTGAAAGATCCATTCCTAGCATGAAGGACTTTTTGTGGCGGGGCAACGAGCAAGACAATACTAGTAGAAAATGCAAACATAATAACACCATCTACATGTTCTAGAAAAAAAAAAAAAAAAAAAAAAAAAGAAAGAAGCTAACAGTCAATAGCATTAACTACGAACACGGCCACAACATGCTGACTGTGTTCGGAGAATAAAACATCCCTAGAGTTCTAGATAAATACACACAAGCCATACGTACAGTTAAAATAAAAATAAAATCATCCTTCATAATGGCTAAAAAATTATACCTGAA
>OZ010611.1:10619758-10627258 GCA_963932145.1 Acanthosepion lycidas
CTTCATAATTTAGTTGTTAATTCGAGTTCAGCATGTACATTTGCACGGATTTATGACGATTTGGGAAAAAATTTAAGGGATATTAGCGCTCGGGAAACAAAACCAAAATTTACCCTCAATTTATGTGTATGTTTGACTTTAGTTGATGAGTTCAAATAAGAAATGCAGTTTGGTAGAATGTATGAATGAAATTTCATAAAGTGAGTTGTAGGAGGAAAGTTTTCTTAGAAAATTACTGTTCATCTAAGCAATAAATTTACGTAAAAATTATGTTTAAATTTAGTTCAATGAAATTGTCTTCCTTCTATTAATATTGTGATTCAATGTTCTCGAAAGATTGGAAAATATAAAGTTAATTCATTTGCAGGAAATAAGTTAAGGCTTCTGCGTAAAATGAATTGGTGAGTGAGTGAGTGAAGATTTCTTAAAATTTGTTGAATGTTCATAGAAACGTTAAAACCTAAATTGATGTTGTTGGGATTACTAGGAATTTGAATTTGGTATCAGGTTTTTATTTTTAGATGGTTAGTTTTACAGGCATGTTCAACATATTTATCCGCAACAATATAGACATTCCAAAAAAACGAATCAATCAACAGGCAAGTGAGTAAGGAACACCGATTATCAGATTTCAATAGAACAAAATAATGCATTTATGTACAATTATACAATTTTGAGAATAACAATTGATTTGGACTTAAATGGATAAATGAAAATAGTTGTATTTGGCTGTGTAGAATATTATTGTGAATGTTTGAAGGTGTTTGCAATTCCTATTCAGATTTGTTCACAAAATTAAACTAAGTGTCCAGTTACGTACTAAATTGTCCTTTGTGTTAGTTCAGTTACTAGTGTGTGTGTGTAAGTATGTTTGTATAATTGGCAGGAGTTGAGTACCTTTAGTTGTGTTAGAATTTGATTGTTTGTTTACTAATACTTATTAAGTAGTGATAAGAAAATGTCACTTTTCAAAGTATTGTAAGTGATGTTCTTGAGAGATAGATTGTGTTTGTGGATCGTTGAGTCAGATATTTTGCGCGGCAAAGTCCTGGTTGGTCAGAGTTTTGACTTGCGTGAGTCAGTTTGGTATCTCTCTAGGAATGTAGATCTGACTGGTGAATTGGACTGAAATTCGTCCTTTTATTTGTTTTGGGAAACCAAAGTAGGCTCCCAGTGGCCTGGCGGGAAAACAGATTTTTGACCATGGATACACATTCTCGGGTCGTCTCGACCAATAACAAGCCGAGTTTCACAATGTGTGGTGTTGATTGGTCAAAGCTAATTCTTATAGAAGAGTCTATTTTTAACGGGGGTGAGTAGACAAACATTGACGATTCTATAATGTAACGTGGATTTTTGTGTCAAGTCGTTCGGAGTCACGATGTTCACTGTCCGGTGTGAATGATTTTTTTCTATTTATTTACTTTTTGTGGCTCACAGAAAATAGGCGCCAATTTTAAACTTAATCACGAACTGAAAAAAAATACTTGTGCGTGGGTGGATAGTAACGCCCACTTGCGTGTTTATTGACCACTCAGAACTCGAGTTTTTTTTTTTTTTTGTATTTTTTTTTTTTTTTGAGAATGTGTATGAAGCTTGATTTGTTCTCCGATCCGCTTTTTCTGCAAAATTAGACAAGTTAGTGTTTTAAATGATGTAGAATTTGAGTTCTACAGTGTGGCATAGAAGAGACATAAATAAAAAAAAAAAGGCCTTGTAACAAAATAGAAATGAAGAAATCTCGCTTCCTCCTCCAAGAAAAGACAAATAAAGAAAAGTTTCAGAGTATAAATAAAAAGAAATCGTAGTTGATTGTGGGCAGGAGATAAAAAAAAATGCCCTGACAGGAAATAACTAGCAAGTAGTTTCGACATATCGTTAATCGACAGAATCTGACAAATGAACATGGAAATTGAAATATAACCACGTTAATCAATGTAAGAAGCGATTTGAACAAGAATGACTTGCAGTGGAAAATGAAGCAGATGATTGGTGAAATTAAATGATGACCTTTTTTAGAAGCACAAAACGAAAGCCATGAATGAATTAACCACTTTGTTCTCTCTTTTTGTAGAGAGCGCACATCACCGGAGGCTAAGAGTGAGTCTGTCTTAACATCTATTCAATGGGTTAAAGTCTAATTTCTGACCTTATGTCAGACGAAGACAACTTAGTAACTAAAAAACTTTTTCATGAGATCTGGGCTTACTACACCCGAACTCCCCGACCGAGGTGTAAGGTTCCAAACCTGATTGTGGGACCCGGACAGTGCTTTGTGACCAGGGCAGTGCTTTTTTTTTTCTACTTACATTTATATAAGTTACAGATTAAACGAAGCAAAACTGACTTAATTTATTACAGGAGGATTTTCACGTCATTCTGGATGTGACTGATCATCCAAATCCGTGAATTTGGTGCTCATTCTAAATTTGAAAAAAAAAAAAAAAGAAAAAAAAAATCAATATAAAATGCACGATTTCCTATCCGTAATAATGTTGAATGTATTAAATTATTCAACGTTTTAACGAGAAAAATCTCCCATGAATTTTAAAAATTGCCACAAAACAAAAACATTCATCTATTTGATAGAATCTATAACGTCTCTAATTTGTATTTAGATACGCTGGATTTACGTCCAATTTTTCTAGTTGAATTGTTCACCTACATTGCATTATTGTACATAATTAAGTTAGCATAAAATTTGTATTTTTTCTGAATACTATCTTATGAAATTTGAGAGTGGGGTCCCTTTATCACAGAATACTAGGGGCCCACGATTTCTACGTCATTCTGAGTTCTTTTTTTGTTTCCGTCTTACATCGTGAATTTGTTTGCATGCTAAGCATCGAGAGAAAAAAAAAAAAAACACTACATAAAATTCACTTTTTATATCTTTAATGTTGAATGTATTAAAATTATTCATAAGAAAAATCTTAAATTGATGTTAAAAATTCGTTCAAAATATTTATTTAACATGAAATGATCTATTATGACATGTCTCTAATTTGTATTTAGATAAATTGTATTTATTTTCAATTTTTCTAATTGAATTGTTCACCTATATTGCATATGATGCATTATTGTACATAATTAGGTTAGAATAAAATTTATATTTTAGATGAATACTACCTTATAAAAATTGAGATGTAGGTGAGGACCCCCTATCATAGATTCGTGAGGGGTAGCGTGCGTGCACTACCGTAGAGCCTCTTGATCGGGAAGGTGGAGATAAGCCTGATCGGGGTCACTGGGCAGTGCTTCGTAACCCTTGCTATCTTATCAACATTTGCTTTTTTTCTACTTACATTTCTACCTTGCTTGGTGAAAATAGTCACCTACAGACTGTTAAAGATTAAAGAACGAAAAATTACTTTATTAAAAATATGACCTATTTTACTTATCTTGGTGTTAAATAAATTGGATTTATTTTCAATTTTTCACGTTGAATCGTTCACCTATATAAAATTACTATACAGAACTGATAACCGACATCCATTAAACAGGGTACGTGGAACTAGAACAGTCTATCTCAGTGAGCGAAATAAAGGGTTCTGTTCGACATTCCAACTACCTGAAGAAGGCCGGGGCGTACAACGGCCGAAACGTTGTAATAAATATCGCAACAAAGATGAGGACAATAGTCCGAATAATGGAAATAATGTATTATACAGAAGTTTATATGAATACTAACTTATAAATTCGTAGGTAGGGGGGTGTAAGCCCATGTTATACGATTCATTATTGTACATAGTCTGCAATAAGATTTCTATTCTATATAAATACTACTTTGTGAAAATTGAGATGTAGTAGAGAAGGGAGGGACGAGGTCCTTGCAGTGCCCCTGGGGTGCAGTTAAAGAGTTTTAATCTTGTTCACCGAATACAGAGTCCAAGAGACAAAGCAGAGGGTTATAATTCATTGATTGACTTTCTGCGGCTTTCCAGGTTATTTAATGACAGAAAATATTTTTATATCTTTTTTTTTTTTTTTTTAGATAATAATGATTTAGTGACAAGTCTTACTAATTAACCCATAGCTGGGAGCTACCTCCCATACATGCGTTTCCTCTATGGACACGTGATCTACTTAATTCAATAATGGGATCGCCGGTGTTTGCTCACTGGCGATCTATGTTCAAACTCAAGTGTCGGCAGTGACACTTTATTGCTATATTACAAAAATATAACAGAGTCTGGATAAATTTTCTAATATATATTTTTTTTTTTTATTTCCGAAGTAACGAGTAAAGAAAATAGTAATTTAAAAAAAAAATTACATTCATCAACTCTGAAACGACATACAGGACAAATTTGATAAACCTCTCACAAAATGTGAACCTGCCCCTACAGGAAGTTTTTCAAATCATGAACTGCAAAAAATTCCAATGATTGAAACGACATTGGAGTTTACCTGTACATTCGAAAAGTGCAGAAAGAGGAGCTAAAATAAACTACTGAAACTTCAAATTGTAGATGGATATAAGCAAGGCACAAAAACATTATTACTAAGTCATTGTCATCAAATAAGACCTTCATTTACTTCAAAGGGAAATTAAACTGAACAATTAAGCTATATTATGATGTAATATGTTATACAGTGAAATAGTTTTAGTGTGATTTTTCAATAAACAATGCAAATTTAATAAATTCTCTCTTAAAATTTGTTTCCAACAGTATTATAGTGTTATCTACACTTTTTATCTATTTTTTGTTTTTATTGATTATGATCTAACAAGTCTTATTCATTGTTCTAGTTCCGCGAAGAACACATGGCCTAGTGTATAAAAGCGCTGGTTGTAGTAATCTAAGGACTTGACCCAACAGAGTTCTGAGTTCAGTGCCTGGCTACAGCAGAGGAGAACAAAAAAATTAGGGAGTTCAGTTAAAGGGGAAATAACTGGAAGATGCATGGCACGTGGAACTAGAACAATCTACCCCGGTGGATTCCAATTCCAATTACCTGAAGAAGGTCGGAGCCTACAACGGTCGAAATGTCGTGAATATGACAGCGAAGATGACGATAACAGTCCGACCAAAGTAAATAATGTAAATTGAAATAGTTCCGAGCGTTAATTTCTGTCTGGCAATAAACCTCGGGTAACAGGAAAGTGTTTAAACCAATATGAACGACCCTCATTTTTATGAATTCTTGCTTAGTTAAACAATGCATTTTTCTAATTTGGATTCTGAAATTTGACCATCTTGCTGCAGCGAAATGACACGAACAGAAAGGTGTCAGTTCGAATAAAAGGGTTTCACCGGGAAATGGTATATAAATTCACGCAAACAGGCCATAAATCGTCTTGTTAGGTACAATAGAAGAACTCTATCCACAGTCGCATGTTGGTAATCCACGCCCTCGCCTCTACAGGTGTGTTGCTGTGCACAGAGCTTGACGTATATAGCTTAATTAGAATCGCGTTGTACAAAGAAAATCAAGACAAGGGAAATATTGGGGCAGTCTGGCAAAGGGTGAGGAAAATGAACTCTCCCTCCCCTCTCCACTTCTTTTCTCTTCTATACGTTTGACTAACTTGCGGTAAAGAAGTTTTCTATTGTAATGGCCGCCATGATTTTCACAAGGGCCTATTCATTGCAGGTTGGGGGGTTGAGGAGAACAAGCTGTGGATAATATTGGAAAAAAAAAAAAAACTGAACAGATTGTAAGACAAAAGCTTAGCACACAAATTGTATTTGTGATCGTTGTCATCAGATAAGAGACAGGAACTGAAGAGAGAGAGAGAGAGAGAGAGTCACAGAGAGAGAGAGAGAGAGAGAGAGTCACAGAGAGAGAGAGAGAGAGAGAGTCACAGAGAGAGAGAGAGAGAGAGAGTCACAGAGAGAGAGAGAGAGAGAGAGAGAGTCACAGAGAGAGAGAGAGAGAGAGAGAGAGTCACAGAGAGAGAGAGAGAGAGAGTCACAGAGAGAGAGAGAGAGAGAGAGAGTCACAGAGAGAGAGAGAGAGAGAGAGAGTCACAGAGAGAGAGAGAGAGAGAGAGAGTCACAGAGAGAGAGAGAGAGAGAGAGTCACAGAGAGAGAGTCACAGAGAGAGAGTCACAGAGAGAGAGAGAGAGAGAGAGAGTCACAGAGAGAGAGAGACAGAGAGAGAGTCACAGAGAGAGACAGAGAGAGAGTCACAGAGAGAGAGAGAGAGTCACAGAGAGAGAGAGAGAGTCACAGAGAGAGAGAGAGAGAGAGAGTCACAGAGAGAGAGAGAGAGAGAGTCACAGAGAGAGAGAGAGAGAGAGTCACAGAGAGAGAGAGAGAGAGAGTCACAGAGAGAGAGAGAGAGAGAGTCACAGAGAGAGAGAGAGAGAGAGTCACAGAGAGAGAGAGAGAGTCACAGAGAGAGAGAGAGAGTCACAGAGAGAGAGAGAGAGTCACAGAGAGAGAGAGAGAGTCACAGAGAGAGAGAGAGAGTCACAGAGAGAGAGAGTCACAGAGAGAGAGAGAGAGTCACAGAGAGAGAGAGTCACAGAGAGAGAGAGTCACAGAGAGAGAGAGTCACAGAGAGAGAGAGAGAGAGAGTCACAGAGAGAGAGAGTCACAGAGAGAGAGAGAGTCACAGAGAGAGAGAGAGTCACAGAGAGAGAGAGAGTCACAGAGAGAGAGAGTGAGAGTCACAGAGAGAGAGTGAGAGTCACAGAGAGAGAGTGAGAGTCACAGAGAGAGAGTGAGAGTCACAGAGAGAGAGTGAGTCACAGAGAGAGAGTGAGAGTCACAGAGAGAGAGTGAGAGTCACAGAGAGAGAGAGAGAGTCACAGAGAGAGAGAGAGTCACAGAGAGAGAGAGAGTCACAGAGAGAGAGAGAGTCACAGAGAGAGAGAGGGACAGAGAGAGAGAGGGACAGAGAGAGAGTAAAATATATTAGGTTGGTGTAAAAATAATGACGTAATAATGTCGTTTTTTGACGTTAAAAAATACGTCAAAAAACGACATTACGTCATTATTTTTGCACCAACCTAATAGAAAGATAGGAAAGAGGAGGAAAAATAGCAGCGACTGTGAGAGAAAACAGCGGAGAAAGAAAGAAAAAAAAAAAAAATTGGCCAGCTTTTCCGCTTTCATTTTCTCTGAAATTCGATAACTTGGGAGGCGGTTAGGTTAAAAGCAAGACACAAAAACAAAGTCATTTCGGGGGACACACACACAAAACAATGAAATTGAACCCCCCCCCCCCCCGTTGACAGACAAGAAGTGCATAGCCACTGAACAACCACATAACGGGTATATTTTCTGCAAAAACAATAACAAAGAAGAAAAAACAATCTCCAAAATTTACCCTTACACCCCCTTGTAGTTATGTTACCAGTACCAGACCGGCATCTAAACACTCCTGCTTAACCTACTTGCTTCCTGATCTCCGCAGAATGAAATCTATACGGTTATAATTAGTAATGGTTAAATTATGACAGAGTTGAGAAAAAAATTAGTTTAAAAAATTTGTATGTATATATGTACGACCTTTACACTTTTCTGACAAAGATCAAAGTGTAGTAT